>JBBBDQ010001440.1:2655000-3157500 GCA_037127315.1 Ascarosepion bandense
GCCTGCCCAAATAAGCCAACAGTGCTCAACTTTTAGACTGATCTGTCTCATACAAAGGTAGGAGATAGCATGACAAGTCATGTACTTATTAGAGCCGATAATTTTACCTTTTCTTCAGAGACGGATTGTATGTAAATATTTTCCCCCGCTGATAAATTAGTGTTACAGAATAGAAGTCAGCTGCTCATCTCAGATCTTCGAGACTTTTGGATGTGTGCTCGTATATCGTCGTCTCATCAGCATAGACGTTTACCAATGATTGAATTATATCCAGTTGGATTCGTTTTATTCATTTACCCGCAAAATACACTTAGGCAAAGTAAGTTTCCATCTCTTCTTTACTTCATATATATGTATTAATCAGTCCGACTTGTATCAGTAGACGACTATTATTTCTTAAAAGTTCTTACAAATGAACAATATTTTTGGTCTTTCAATAGACTTCAAATGATTGTTAGGCCGTAAAAATAACAAATTAATCAATAGAAATAATACCGCATCTTTTTTTTATATGCAAAATACGGATTTGTAAATTAAAATGTCGTGTATATCCTGTATGCCGTATTTAGATTATATTAAAACTGTTTTGTCTTTTTAAAATATACTCGTGTATTTTGACCTGTGTCACCTCAATGAACATTTCTTAACATGCGATAGAAGGTTAATATAAACAATGCATTAAAAATAATATTTACAATCTGCTTTATTATAGAATTTTAATTACACACACACACACACACACACACACACACACACACACACAGATATATATATATATATATATATACATAGTACGTATATTTTGACAGCATCTTTTCTTTTAAACACGTTGTATTAAGACAGAGACAACTTAGTCTTGCAAATTTTCTTTTGTATTTTCTTATATTTTCTAATGAGGCTTTTAATTTCCGAATTACATTTGTGTAAATATTGTCCATAGGTTAACCGAGTACTTTTGATCGTCATCGTTCATCATCAGGGTCAAGTTTACAGTTTTGAACATTAACAATTGCCTTGTAGCAGAATACGACATAGCAGAATAAGACATTTTGAAGAACTGAATAAACGTTAAGAAAAATGCTAAAAAGCTTTGACGAATTAACCTTACTGCAACTATCCTTCAAAAATAATTCTGTCCTTAATTTCACACATGAAATATCTAAATATAATACGATTCCTTTTTTGGATGTTTTAATTATGACACTTTTACCAAGTCTGTACACAAAAAAACCTACAAGGGATAACAATTACCTTAGCGAATGTTCCCACTAATTATAAATGATCACTTATTTCTAACCTGGTCACTAGATCTAAACTCATTTCTTCTACCAATAAAATACATTTAACCCTCTTCCTTATATAGTCATTTGTTTTCTGCTCCCTGTAAGAGGTGTAGGGGTGTTTAATCAAGAATTTTTCTTCAATGTCTGGATTCTTTTCCTGCCTTAACCAGAAATCTCACACCCCTAGAGGAAGATGGATTCGACCAGCGATTTTTTGAGCTTGAACTTGGTATGGTTATTAAGCAGCAGTTGCTATGGCGGCCTCGGCCTGCATGCGAGTGCCATCATTTGACAGGGTTGCTTCGATGTATTTGAAGCTGGGCACTTCCTCCAATCATTCGCTCTCCTTGGTGACGCTGACATTGATGCTCGTGATTCATAGATTTACTAAAATATCCATTATTTATTATTACTTTCTTTATCGGACTGTGCATTGCCATTCATTCTTTTGTTTTAAGAGAGTGAAGAGATTTCCCTTTGATATCTCTACTGTGCTCTTATTGAGACACTATTACTTGCTGAATCATCAACTGTTCTCCCACTTTCTGATAGCTCTAGTATTTTTCTTCGACAATGTTGTTTTCTTACACTAAAAAGTAGAGTAAAAAAAACCCTGTTTATTCACCTACCTTAGCGAGTGGGAAAGGAATGAAAAAATTTCCAAAACATACAAACGATAGAAAATTATGATGTCACATTCACCCGTATCCCGCTCTGTAAAAATCACATAAACTAACCATTTAATGAACACCTGTCGATATTCGTCCTTTCTACACCGTGGCCTAGGGAGTTTTGGTGCAATGGATATCGACTCGGAGTGACAAATCGTGGAGCCGAGTTCGAATTTCAGTTGAATTCCTTGTATTTACTTACGCACAAATAACCTTGGTGAAGGTATTAATGCGTTTTTTCCCTCCAGTTATGGGTTAAATAAAAGGACAGAGTCCGTTTTATAGCATTGGCTGGCAACTTGTTTACCTCAGAAAGCAATGGTAGCCTAACACGGGATAATCTTCTGTCCAGTCAGTCATGTCTCTTTCAAGACATGATCATCCAAAGCGTGTATCGCGTATGGCATTTAACTGACTGATACTGTTGCTTACAAATGAAGAATAACTATTGAATTCCTTTCCATATTTATTTTATTTTACAGCCTGTGGAATAGAAAATAATAATAATTAATACTGCTTAATTGGACATTAAATTGTTAATTATTACTTTTTTACGAAAAGACAATTTTCAATTTTGCCTTGTTGAAAGCATTCATCATAAATCAAATTAAGTTACTTAATTGAACTAGGAAGTATAATTTCTCCTTTAAATTTTCTAAATGTTAGTTTTCATTGAATTTTGCCTAAATTATATTTTATTTCGTATTCTTACGAATATTGCGCACTTGCTCAGTTATCTTGATTTAAGAGATATATATATTTTAAATACGCATAATTGCACATCTCTAAGGCGAAATAAGTCTTGTTCATTCGTACGATTTGCATTAAAGTCATGCATGTAAAATTATATTTTGTAATTTTGAGATAATTCACATTTTTACGAGTCACTAAATGCAACATCGAGGGCATTGTCGTCCATAATGAAGAAAAGGGTTATGAAATTAAATTCTGACATGCAGAAAGTAAAATCGTACAATTTATGGCGAGAAAAGAATTTTTTGTTTTTTTTAGGCAGCAGCAACATTGCAATATATATAATTTGCTTTAAAAAATACTGATGATATAAGAAATATTACAAAATATCTTAAAAGATAAGATTATATTTCAAAGATATCGACAAGAATTATTGTACAAAACGTAATGATTAAATCATTATTTCTATAGATGTTTATTTAAAATATAAAGGTATTTATTCTCTAAAGATTATAGACTGCGCTATAGGAATTGAGGACACACGGCGGAGTAATGTATTCATTACTCCGCCGTGTGTCCTCAATTCCTATTGCGCTGTCTATAATCTTTAGAGAATAAAGATTGAGAGACAAATTCAAATTCCAGTCGAATTCATTACATTCTATACGTTGTGGTGCAATGAATATTCGCTCGGCGCGAAGATTCGGGGAGCCAAGTCCGAATTACAGTTGAAATTCTTGCATTCATTTACGCACAAATAACATTAGAAAAGGTATTACTCCGTCTCTTCCATTCCAGTTATGGGTTAAATAACAGGACAGTTTGGGTTCTATAGCCTTGGCTGGTAAACAGTCTATCGTATGTAATGGCAACCTACTGCGGGACGATCTTCTGTTCAGTCAGTCATGTCTTTTTCGAGACATGATTGTCCAAACATGAATCACGTATGTCACTTAACTGACTAATACATAGGAAGTTTTAAATCTTTCTCTAAGCAGGGCAGACTGGATTCTATAGCCTTGTTTGGCAACATGTCTGCTGCAGTAAGAATCGGCCATCTACTGCAGGAAAATCTTTACATGTGGTTGGGGAGAGAATGTGGTGCCAAACAATATCCTGAAATTTCTTTTTGAGAAGAATGTGTTCTAAATCCGGTCACCATTTTAACGCTCGCACAAATGACATCAAAAAATGTACGAATAACTATTATTTTTGCAGTACATTATTCACGTCAAGAAATGGTCTGATAAAACGAATTTAATATCTATTTGATTTAAGATTGGTTGATTTGTTAGTGTCTCACTATTTACTGTGGTGCAATAAAATAAATACCAAAATAAATATTGTATTTTCTGATATACCAAAAAGACTTAGAAAACGCGAGTGTTAACCTAGAAGATTAATTCAAAGTCACCAAGTGATGCATCAGTACTTATAATATGTCGTCTTGAGAATAAGAATGTGAACATAAACTTATGATATGCATATAGATGACAACAAGGTTGTTTAAAGGTTGAAAATAATTTGAGATTGTAAGAATTTTATGTTTAGATAATAAGGATTTAGTGATAAATGTCTTACTGGGTAGGGAGAAGTTGTTCATAATCTTCGCAAAAATGTTATTTGCGTAAGTGAATACAATAAATCCATTGGGAAATAGATCTCAGCTATCCGAATAAAAAATTATCCTTTGCAACATTGGCATATCTAAGTTTACTACACCTAGTTTTACGAAGCAATCACCCATCTAAAACTGACTAGGCTCAACGTTACTTAACTTTTGTGTACGAGAACAGATATTTTAGCATGATGTGCATGTAGGCCACATAGGGGAGATATTGATTCATCTCCTCTTCCAAAATTGGTAAACAGTAGGGCATGCATCTGCAACAATCATCGTTATTCTAAAAAACAAAAAATATACAGACATTTAATGAAATATTCAGATAGAAAAATGTATTGTTTTTAATAATCCATAATAAATATTGACTTTAAATAACTTAAAAAGAGTTGTTAGACCGTTTAAAAAGCTAATCAAACAACCACAAAAGAAAAAAATATAAATAGAATTAATTTCACATTTATTCAATATTCAAGAGGAATTCTTGAAAAAAGACAATAAGTTAAATTACAATTTGTGTCTCACATTTTTTGGCATTTACTACGCCCGTCTTGTCTGCCTTTTTTTTAAATACTAAAGTAATTCAAGTACAACGCATAGTAGCAACTCAATATTTAAGGAGACGAGATAGATTTTAGATGCAAGTAGATGTTGCGTTATAACAGAAGACGGAAAGTGCAACACAGAGATCCGAAGGCGAATTGGCATACCGAAGGAAGCATTTCAGAAGGTCGAGTAAGGTTTTAAGAAACAGGACAACTTCGCCAAAAACTAGGAAGAGAGTACTGGATTGATACGTGCTGTCTGTCCTTCAATATGGCAGTGAATCCTGGACAATACCATCAAAGATGAAGGAAAAACTTGATCGACTATGTCCTGAAGGGACAGGGCACATAAAAGAAGAAGTATGTTGCATTATAAAAAGAACATAGATTTCAATATATATTTATTAAATAACTGTGGAGCAGTGGATATCGGCTCAGAACGAGAAATTTGAGTGACGAATTTGAATTCCATTTGAATTCATTGCATTCCCTTACGCGCAAATTTTCTTGGGAAAGATATTAATCCGCCTCGTCCTTCCAGCTATGGGTTAAATAACAGGTCAGTTTGGGTTCTGTAACCTTGGCTAGCAACCAGTCTGCCGTAAGGAGTAACAGAAAACTTTTATTGCAGGAATATCTTCTGCCCAGTCAATCATGTCTTTTTCAAGACATGATCGCACCCAAGCATGTATCACTTATGGTACGAAGATAATATGCATGAGATCTTTCTCTCGTTTCAATCATATTTCAGGTTAATATAACAACTGGAATGGTTGTGACCTCTCTATAGATTATTAATTTTAGTTCTACAGGTTTTTAAAAAGCGTTGATATGCTAAGCTGCGAAGTTTTTCAATTGAGGGAGCGATCCCGTGCATGTTGTCTTCATTATGGTGAGCATCTCAGGGATATAATCGATATATATATATATATATATATATATATATATATATATATATATATATCGATTCTTATATGGACAAAGAATCCGTCAATGAAAGTTGTATCTTGGATATGAAGATGTGCTTCCCATAGATGTGGAGCTCATTTTTGAACAATATAAATCAAAGGTTCCGGTTCACCCTCCCCCCGATATATATATATATAAATATATATATATATATATATATATGGACAGAGAGAGAGGTATTCTTCCCAACATTTGCGTTATGTACGTGTCTTCAAATCAAGTCAAGCAAAATCTTTTATATACTCTTTAACAAAGTATAGGGTTGTCTCAGAAGTTGTAGAAACCATCCGTATTCAATGATGTCTCAAATGCATTCTGCTAATTCATTAACCCTTTGAGTCCGGGGTAAGATTAGGTTTCGTATATGCAGTGTCTTGCACAAGGCAGTGAGGATGTTAGTGTGTTCACTTTGAATTGTTTATATATATATATATATATATATATATATATATATATATATATGTATATTTCACATGAAGAGGAATAGTTTTTTTAATCATGAAAATCTTTGTGCAGTGATATTATGCTTTTATAAACCATTGTAATAACACACACACACACACACACATATATATATATATGTGTGTGTGTGTGTGTGTGTGTGTGTGTGTGTGTGTGTGTGTGTCGTATGGCGCAATTATAATCGTAGAAAAATTTGCAGTGATGAAGAATATTTGAACTTTAATGAAATGGTGCTAGTTGTAGGCGAAAATATCCTTCAACGTGATAGTTCACAGTACACTTTCCTCAGCATATTCTTGTTTCCTATAATCTATCATGGTGCCATTTCTCAGTCGGCATAAACGGGCAAATGTTTCTTTGTCATCCATATGATTCACGAGTAGGCGAATCTTCCATTTATTTTCGCTTTTGCAATGATCTCGTGCCGATTGAAGATACCATCACTGATTCACATTGTTTAGTAAAGGTTGCATGACTGTTCTTGTCGTGACGCAGCCTAATACGAATGTCACTAAATTCTTTCATCTTGCCAATGACTACAGAATTCTCGTACAAGAATGAAATAGATGACGCCGGCTTACATGTTTAGGTGTCACTGAGTCTGACGTGCGCTTTTGTTGCGAAACAGTAAACATCATTTCGGAAACATATGACTGATCTAATGATTTACATTTACCTCATCAGCACAAGTACGCACACGCACACAGAAAAACAAACACAGACACAGACACACACACACACACACACACACACACACACACACACAGAGACAGAGTCTTTCAGCAATAGTTTTAAAATTTGCAGGCAGGTTCCAAACACCAAAACAAGGTAAAATATTTATATAAATATATGTTAAAAAGGCTATCCTTCTTCCTCAACAAAGCATTTCCTAACAGATATTAAAAATGTACTCTCTTGCTTTTAAATATAGATACACCCGTTATATTGTTGACTGCCGGACCCTTTCAGATACTTTCACACGGTATCAAATGGTTTCGCATGACACATTAATGAAATGTCACTGCATTATTAATGTCTGCAACATGAACCAATTGTTTGAGGTAACCCGAAAGGATTTGAGGTTGTGGGAACATGCAGGCCATCGAACCGGTTATCCTCAATATATTCATCTTTCATTGTAAATGCCAGCGAGTGCCAGCGCAAACAATGTGATTAAAATCTTCTTGAGCCCCATCATACATGAATCACATGCGACTACGTATTAGTACGGGTACATCCACTAGAAAGCCTGAAAGTGTGTTTGAAATAAAGAACCTGTACATAGCTCAATTAAGATGCGCTAGGAGAACATATGGACTTAACAGACAGTCACCTAGACTTCCAGCTCACACATTATTCTAAAACTGATGCTGGTGTTTAACCTGTATGTTGATTCCGATTTGCCTAGAAATATTGGTTGCGTAAATCTGTTATTCTTTATCTTTCCACGTTTTTTTTTTTTATAAGCGTTTCACCCCGAGCAAGGCATGTCACTGCCACTACTGCGCAGGGGGCTACGTAGAGTGGGGAAAGGATGATTAAATATAGGAAATGTCAGAGGGTGGGTGATAGGCGGGTAAGGATAACCGAGAATGAGGGTTGGGTAGATGAGAGTGTTCTGAGAATAATTGGGAGAGTTAGTGTGATATGAGGTGTCTATTGACCCTACATTTAAACACCTGGAGATTGTAACTGTCGGGAAAGCAGAGTTGTGGAAGGGAGTTCCACAGGCGGGAAGCGCGAGAAAAGAAGCTGTTGGAGTAAAATTTACGGTTACATCTTATTTGTTTACCTTGTAAAAGGGTGGGACCTAGTTTCTAATCTAGTATCTCGTGTAAATTCGTGCTTAGGCGGCACCAGTGATCTAAGCTCATCGGAGCAGTAGCCATGAAAGTACTTGTACAAGAGGCACAGGGAAGCCACATCACGCCGGTGAGAGAGCGGCTGCAGCCGGTCTGCCAAGTCAGTATCAACCACGTTACAGATCCTCCTTTGTATTTTGTCAAGAAGCCCAAGGAGAGCAGCAGGGGCACCCGACCATAACTGATCGGAACTTTTTGTAGTAATTCATCAGCAAAAGTTCTACAATATCAGGTGATATGGTACCCTTCTACGAGGAATAGACTCTTCTTCTTGCTTATAAACGATTACCTGCGTGACTTTCGAGAGCAGTTAACGAAGACACGTTAACGCAGATAACGAAAGCCGTTAACGAAAGCAGTTAACGGCAGTTAACGAAATGAACAGCGTAATGATACCTTCAGACTTACTTATTTCTATATAACTTATTATTAACATTTCCTGTGAACATTTTGTTTCTTGTTATACTAATATGCTGGTTTGACCCTACCTTCTGTGTTTCTTGTCTTACATCCTGCACAAATCGGTCACTATAAATTTCCGGCGAAACTACACAGCAAATTGGCGATGAAGATCCACAACAGTAATTATAGGTTGAAAGATATATATATAGCATATCGAGGCAGCAAGTAATTTTCTAAACATATGTTGTTAAATGTAAGAGACAATGAATGTCTATTATGTTTAATCATGAGCCGTTCTAAACGTCGTATTTTTGCTTTAATTTCAGTTGAAAATAAAGACAAAAATTCTCCAACATATGGATAATTATTTATTGGTTTTCTTCTAAGCTTTCGGCTCACATGAACCATCTTCAGAGAGGTTGTTTAAACTGCAATATTATAAAATCCACCATAACCGACGATTTTATTTTGTGCTGACATAAAACTCCGCTTGGCAACGACAATAGTTACCAAAAATAATAAACGCAGTTCTTAAGTTTGCGATGCGGTTTTATGACGTCACACCGCGGGATAGCGCGAAATGACAACAAAGCCATATAGTCAAATGCAATGTAATATGTTATTTCCTGTTTTAAAGTTGATTTTATTGAGTGTTAGTTGTTTCGATTCGATGTACATGGCCTCCAATATCTGCAGGTTCCTCTTACTGTGTGTATGAGTAAGGATCACCGTATTGTTGACCAAAAGCTGTCTTATGTTTATGTTTTTCAGAGAAATGTTGTTTAATAGTACTCTGATCAGAAGGATGACATGTAAGTCTACGTGAGAGCGTGATATATATATATATATATATATATATATATATATATATATATATGTATATATATATATATATATATATATATATATATATATATATAGGTTGCCAAACTAACTTGATAACTTCTTTTAGCCAACGGATTATCAGGCAGACAGGTGAAAAGCTCAGTTGCATTACAATTATGTCTTGCTGGCCATATAAGAACGTTCATATAATAGTGGTATAGTCTAATACGCTTTCCGGTATAGATTATTGGTCTTGTAAATATTGGTCCCTGCAGTCCTGAGGAGGAATACTTAAAGCTTCAGTAGCGGATAATCCGAAAAATTAATTATTGTAATACTTCAACTAGAAAAATTATTAAGTAAATTGCTTTAATTTCGAGTGCAAAAATGATCGCTCATGCACACAAATACACATATGCACAAACGCATCAACACACGAACACACACAATATATATATATATATATATATATATATATATATATATATATATATATGTATATATATATACGTATGTGTGTGTGTGTGTGAATTGAATAAGTAAAGAACAAGTACTAAAAAGTTTTATTATCTAACATATTTCACTTTAACAAACTTCTTCAGAGATTTATCAAAAACGTAGTATTTAAAAATTTACGAGGTATTATGTTGCTTGAGGCATAGTTTCATTGGCCAGATACGTGTCATGTGTCATAAAGCAATGGATGAATATTAAATGTATAAGAAATATGTCTGTTTAATTGTGTGTGCCAACTCGTAATAAAAAACATTAGATGTTTATTATGAATGTAAGTATATTTAAGCAAAAATAATGTGTTTTAAGTGCATCTAAATCATAGACGAACTAACTGTATGTATATGTCGATAATATGTGTAATATATAGGTTTAATTAAAAAGTTTTGATATAATTTTTTATGTGCTTGTATATTTTCTGTTTCGGTACAGAACTCAAATTATATTAGCATTGTACAAACTTTTAGCCATTATCAAATATTATGACTTTTTTTGCGTGTAAATAAACATGTGCGAAGTTTAGACTTATAGAGTCCTGTCTATGTTAAATTCAGAACAAGGTAAGCATATTGTTACTGTGTTCATAATTGATATTAGTAAGCGTAGAGTTTCTCTTTTTTATTAGTAATGTGTCAATTAATTTTAATTATTTTTTGGAAGTAAAACAAAATCAATTCTTGATAATGTCTAAAAGCAGAGTTGAAAACGTTCGAAAGGAAAAAAAATTACATACTTTGATTTCAGAAAAGAAAAAATTAAACTAACATATAAAAAATTAAATAAAAAGATTTACGATAATACCTTGTATGTCATTTTTAATAAAGCCTGTATAAAAGAGAGGTTGTTGCCCAAATACACAATATATATATATATATATATATATATATATATATATATGTGTGTGTGTGTGTGTGTGTGTGTGTGTGTGTGTGTGTGTAATTCCTAATAATTTGCCATATGTGTAGCTAAATGTGAGTGCAAATATGTTTAAAGTATATTTCGAAAATTAAGATTACAAAATCTAACAACGGACACAAAGAGAAAACATTTTTGGCAATGTTTCAATGATTTTTAATGCTTTATGGAAATGAACCGACTTAGGCCTTAAAAGCAAAGAGAAAAAATATCTTAAAATCTCACACTCTCGGTCATTTTCTTTACAAAATTATAAGTGAATTTAAATTCAAGATATGCGTGACATGAAAAGCAAATGCTTGACATGTCTGAGGAAAAAACAGTTTTTTTTTCGATGAATTCTGTTTTCAATGTATTGATAAAGATAACCAAATTAAATTCATGTTTATTTCCTCGTAGCAAATAGGCGGTATTAATGGAGAAGAAACACGTGAAAAACGTACAAATCACATTGTTATCTTATTCATACTTTTCTTCTGTTTTTGATGTCTTCACTCTTACCAATACCTTTATAAATATTAACTTATTGTCAGAGAAAAATATAAACTCTACATCCAACTGTGGAAAAGAAGATGATAATTTCATTTTAGCAAACATTCGATTTGCAAACTGATCCCTTCGAAAAGTTTCGTTTTAATACGTTAACATGAAATTTATTAATAGCAAATAAATTATTTTCCAACTATCCTCTCCATTATAATAAAGATGGTTGTTAATTGGTCTGTCACGCTTAGAGAGAAAGAGAGATAGTGAGAGAGATAGAGGAGGAGAGAGAATGAGAGAGAAGGAGAAAGAATGAAAGAGAGAGAATGAGGGAGAGAATGATAGAGAGAGAAAAAATGAGAATGAGAATGAGAGAAAATGAATAGCGTGGTAGTACTGGCTTCCTTCATTAGATAGACAACAGCAAACCAGCGTTGGCTCGGTTTATTTCTTATTGTGAAGTTTGATAAAACATATGAGACTAAATTCTTCATATGTAAAATAATTGTTTATTTACTGCTGGATTCCATTAAGTTAACTTCGGCTTATTCAAACGTATTTTATCAAATGTTTTACTATCTTCTTTTGTGCGTGAGGAAGTGTCTATTTTTTGCTCGTAAGTTGAGTTTTTATAAATGTTTCTATTATCTAGTTCTTTTTCAAATTTCAGTTAGGGCCACTTCCTTGCTTTTTATTAATGCATCCACCGGCATATTTGAGGAGTTTTTTTTTTTACATTTGATGGCTTTATAAGAAATATTTTGCGGTTCCTATGTCTTCGAAATATCTTAGATAAAACAATATAAATAACCTTCTCTGACATTTCTTAGGAAACATTCGATACTTAATGGGGTAAACAAACAACACCTCTTTTATCAAGATTCTTGATGGGTATAAATTGAAATTAAAACCATATATTTCGACGTATATATCACATATTACATGATTTTTATCTGATAACCTTGTTCTAGTGTAAATACTTCGTATCTTTTAACAATGGTTCTATGATATATTGAAACAGTAGTCTATATATATATATATATATATATATATATATATATATATATATATATATATATATATAAATGAATCTGTCTATGCGTTTTTGTGCCTCCCACTATAAAGTACTCTACTCCTCCGAAACGCGAAATTGGCTCTCTTGTTGATCATGACTTGAACCTCTGACGTACGGAATGTTTTTCGAATCGATTTACAGGGTACGGCAGAAATCAGCAAAAATGCTTAGAATTTACGAAATTTTCTTCTCCGAGGCGCCTTATGCAAATTAAACGAAATTTGAGTAACCTGTATATCAACGTCTAACCCCCTGATGTACACGATTTTTTTTTATTCAATGAACAGGTTTCGTCAAAAATCATAATTTCGGGTGGTCTTTTGTGCGCTTGTATGCATTTCTCCAAGACGCCTTTCTCAAATTCAACCAAATCAAGTCACTGACGGATCAAGGTTTCATGCACTGATATTTAAACAAAAAATTCAAGTGACACACAGAGTGCGGAAAAATTAATTGAACATTTTGTTTTTTTGCAATTGTTCATTTCTTTGAAACACTTCGTTGAATTTCAACAAATATCGGGTCATTTTTGTAACTACTATTTTATCATATGACATAAAAACTTTACGTTTCTACAAAGTGCCAACTTTTTCGATATTGCAGGGAAAATGCATCCACTATTTCTGCGTTATAACGCCATCGCATCACATTCCAGGATTTTTTCTAATTTACATACATCATTCTCGTTTTTAGGCAAAATTGACAAAACAATGAATCCCGTTTTACAAATACAACAAAAACCAATATTTAATACTGGAGCTTTTTGAATAATCTTTTCAACATAACTACTTAAATACCCTGTGTGACGCTTGGTTATTTAGCTAGTATGTAATATCTATGAAAATATTACTTATTTTATTGAGGAATAATGTTATTCTAGTGTAAATACTACGTATATTTTAACAATGTATTTTGATAGATTGAAACAGTAACATGTAATATCTATGAAAATATTATCTATTTTTTGAGCAATATCAATTCTTATCTATTTCAAATCCTAGGCATGTATGGTACATAAGAATGTTTTTGACTACGTACTGACTGTTAATTAATAATACACTCCAGAACCTCGAGAAAAATAGCAGGTGCGCACGACCAGACATGACAGTTACATTGAATGCACGAACGAATGATAGACAGAAAGTTCTATGAAAATATAATCTGTTGATGATCTACTGCTGTTCTATTGTGGTGGTGTGCTCGACTTCAGCATCGCTGTTTGAAATGCCAGCACTCAGCAGCGGAAAAAAGAGCCCTCCAAAGAAATAGAGATGTTTCTCCCAGAGATCTCTCTACTCTTCTCGGGGGATATTTCTAATTCTTTTTGTCATAGCAGAGCTAAAAACATAATGAAAATCAGCACGCATGCTATATAACAATTGTTCGTACGGTTACCCTTATGACGATGATTTAGTTCTCGGACAAAGTGCTTGAAGTTCGGCTTTTGTCCTTGGGTCCTACGTAAATTTAATATTAACTCAATTTTCAGCATATTAACGATGTTGAAAATAAATGCACGCGCGTCTGTGCATCTCTGTGTGTATGTATATGTGTGTGTGCTCGCACTGGTGTACCCGAATCTCTTGTACAATTTCACTGCAATGTTACTAGATAATCAAACATATAAGTTCACCTGGTAAATAGATGATGAGTTACATCATTATATATTATTGTAGTGATATTTCATCTTTCGTATTTAAATTCATTAATTAATAGGAAATTGGAGATATGAGTTCTAGTTCCAGATGGCTTAGTTGTATTCACGTACATGCAAATGTACTTGTGATAAGTAGTAAAACTCATCTTCTTTTCAATCTATAGGCTAATTAGCAGGACTTGTATTGATAAATCATTATTATTTTTAAAAAAATTAAAATTATATTACAATCTAAAAATTTTTTAAATTTAGTTTAATATTTGTTAAACCATAAAACAAGCAATCAGTCAATAAAAATGACTCGTGAAAATGTAAATGTTTTGAAGTCCATTAAAAATAACTCATCAAAAAATAAAGAGTTCAAAACGTGAATAGACAGAACCGATAAATATTAAATAACCAATCCCAGCTGCCCGGAAAACTTTCTTCCTGCACAATCACCATATTGCATTATGTACAACCAATATCACCTGTGCTGCTGCGTCCTACAAAATGTCGATGCCAATGCTTGATAACACACGAAAGTAATTTCCAAAACTGTGTACATTGCAAAAGTTTCTAAATAACCTTGGTTTTTTTCTAGGCTCCTTGCTGAATTACGCATATTTCTTATATAACATCGGTCCTTACTACAAATATCGATAATTTATTGAATGGCTATATTGTTTTATTATCTGAAACAAGAGACGCACCTATCTGCTTAGTGAATAACTGCACAGATTTTAACCGATGCAGTTACATTTGCTCCCGCAGGAATACTATCACTTTTTCCTCCGATGGGTATGGTAGCAACGCTGACTGGAATTTCTAGCATTGGTTTGCAACTAATCAAGAAGAAAAAGCGGCTAGATATGGAATAAAAACTCTACTTTCTCAATAAATATTTACTACGAAAAGAGAGAGACAACTTTATTTATACTTTATTTATTTTATTTATACTTCACTGGGTGTCAACCTGATTAGCATACAAGCGAAAAGTCTATTTTCTGTCAAACAAATCGCCAAATGTTGATATATATCATTAATATATTATTTCACATAATTTGCTGCGATTGCTATGTATGTAAGCGCACTTAATTGCAAGTGCTGAAGATATTTACCTTAATGTGAAAAACAAAAATAATTAAAAAAATTGTTAAGGACGGCTAGATAGAATTGAGATGAACATAGATGACAAACCTAATTGTCAGATGCAAAAAATAAATTCATAATTTAGAGGCCTACTCAGCAACTCTGAAAAATTAGAAACTATTTGAAAAGTCATTCAGAAATCCACCAGGGTTTCAACAAGAGATTCTTTTTCTGATTTCAGGGTAGTTTATAGCCAAGCCAAGCTCAAATGGTACTTTTAAGGACAGATTTTTTTTTATGACTTTTGACTCTTTTCCAAAAAGAATTCGTTGCATTCAGCTACGAGCAAATACCCTTGGCACTAAGGAGAAATAACTGAAACTCAAATATCTGAAAGGGGAGCATAGCACG
The DNA here is from genome assembly GCA_037127315.1 of Ascarosepion bandense. NCBI lineage: Eukaryota > Metazoa > Mollusca > Cephalopoda > Sepiida > Sepiidae > Ascarosepion > Ascarosepion bandense. Next base: position 2,670,459 of record JBBBDQ010001440.1, read on the forward strand.
TAGAACAAGAACGGTCTATCCTGGTGGACGAAATAAAGAGTTCCGCTGGAAATTCCAATCGCCTGATGAAGGCCGGAGCGTACAAAATGAGGACAAAAGTATAATGTAAAGAATGTAAATTAAAACGTTTCACTTTAAAATTCACTCGTTGCTAGCAATTTTTTTTTGTCAAACATATAGTAAACATTTGACAGTAGATTCGATGCACTTACGGTCAAATCTCCTTCTTCATCTGTGGAAAGATAGTGCAACATTCGCCTGCATTTATCAAACTAAATATAACATAGAGGTTCAGAACTTTTTCTTTAATTACAGCGAAAAAGATTTCTACCACTTTTTAAAATACAAACTACGATTTGGAGATGTCAGAAAAAACAAGAACAGAAAACTAAATATATGGGAATTATTTTAACAGAAGATAGAAAAAGTAAAACAGAAATCTGAACACAAACCGTATAAGAGAAAGAGTTATTCCAAAAACTAAATAAATTACTGTAAAACAAAATATATTTGAGAAACAAAGAAAAGAATGGCTATGTGATACCAACTCACTTTCCTGTTACTTTGTGCTCGATAATCAACTCACAGATGAAAAGAAAGTGGGAACAGCCTAAGTCTCGTTCTCCAGAAAGACACTGAAAATTCCATGGACCGAGGAAATAAGGAAAACTAATTTTGATCAATATTGGTAATAATATTAAAAAGTTAAAAATTGAATATTTCTTGAATTTTGTGCATTTCCATTTTAATGCAGATTCTTATGTAATTAGATGAGTAGAATCACATGATGTCAATAAAAATTTTGAGCAATATTAACAATTCAAAGAAAATAACAGGTTTCGTGTATTTTATGTATTCCCAGTTTAATACTTTATTCTTATGTCATTTGATGAATAGAATCATTTGTTGCCAATTAAAATTAATTCTAAGCAATATTAATAACAATATTAGTAGCCTCATAATGACAAATATCGTGAACTTATATTTTAATGATAATTCTGATGTAATTTGAAGAGTAGAATCACATGTCAATAAAACTTAATTATGATTAGTATTAATACTTCTTATGCTTAAAATCAGAAAGAGGTATCTGAAGTTTTTTTATAAACATAATAAAGAAACACTACACACTTACAGGGTATATCGACGGAGTTATATTCACTTATGCAAATATTCATGGAAAATCACAGGGCAGAATAAGTCATATCGATTTGATTGATTACTAATCGAGAAGAATTAAAACTCTGATTTCAAATGATATAGAGAAATGTTTAGAGGCCTTGTGTCAAACTATGAGCAACAATTCATTGATTGAGTTATTTCCTAAACGTCTTGCTTGTTCTGCAATAGTCTTAAGCGTTATAATACAATCATATGTGCACGTTGTCTGGCGGTTCGTTTATTGGAAATAAGCTACTAAATTCTCTTCCGTCGAAAATGACGGCAGAGTCCATACACATTATATAAACACAAACCTAATTACGAAGATTTGAAAACACCTTTCGTTTCTAGAATATTTCTTTCTTCATTCATATTATGCGCGTTATTATTCTTATTATAAACTTCGACGATGTCTTTTGCAATCAATCTGTGTGCTAAATGAACACGGCTTTTTATCGTGCCGTTCGTTCATGAAATTGGCATCTCACATTGCTACTGTTATGAACTCACGTGTTGCACATATTGTCAATTCCCACTTGGATGAAAGTGGAAATTGCTTCTGACTGGAATACAACAATTTTACAACATTCGGGCAAAATTACGTGAATATACTCATGTTATCGGGTCAGCGTCGTACTTAGACGCTGATGAAGTAATTTTCTGATAAGGAAAATGCAAAAGGATACTTGGGGAGATCAACAACTAACGCTAATTTCAAAGCCTATACAACTGAGTCTAGATATATAACAACAATATACAGACCTGTACATAATTATTTTGTATTATAATTCATATATATATATATATATATATATATATGGTAAAAAGTGTATATTCATTGTTGCTTAAAATTATTATACATGTTATGATTTTAAGAAATTTAAAAATTATAACATGCATAATATTTTTAAACAACAATAAATATAGACTTTAAATAAAACGATCACGGCCTCTCACACATTTTATTCTATACCAATTTCTCTAGTTGGACAACCCTATTTCCTTTTCTAATATATATATATATATATATATATATATAGCACCTCAAATAAGTTCACGCTGTTTTACAACTGATTGTGTTCCTTTGATACGTGAGTGTAATTTTAAATAGAAACGAATCCATATGTACGACAAATATAAACAAGCTTGAGATTCAGTGCCTATCATTTCGCCGAAGTGTGAACAACGTTTTTATTATCGTTAAACATGCCAGATTTAGAGCCAAAGAAATTGTATTTACGGGGAGTTTTAGTACACTACATTATTCAAAAGAAGTTTACAGCTGAAGGATATAGAGTTGCTGTTGATAATTACGGTGACCACGCTCTGTTAGAAACACCATGCAGAGTTTGATTTAAATGCACCTAACATAATAATTTTGATGTTGGAGATTCAAAAACGCTTTTGTGCACCGAAAACTTTGAAGACGAAAAATCGGAGGAATTAATTTATGAAGACTCATACCCGGCGGATGCTGAACTTAGAGAAGCATTAGGAGTCGATCACACAAGTTTCGAAACGTATGAAAGCATTAAGAATGGTTCAAGGGCATTTACAAAGTGCTGAAGACAAGAGAACCACCTTCTCACGCGTGAACAGCTGCAGCAAAGGCAATTAAAGAAAGGGTTTTACATCGTGTCCTGACTGGCAATGAAAGGTAGATACACCTAGGTTAACCCTAAGCGAAGAACATCGGGTAAGCTCGGCCATGCATCAACATCGGCGACAAAGCCGAATATTCATGGTTTGAAACTTCTGCTGTGCATTTGCTGGGATCATCTGAGTGTAGATTATTATGAGCTGCTCAAACCGACGGATAACATTACGGGAGATCCTTTCAGGTACAGTTTAAGCGTTTGAATCGGGCATTGAAGAAAAAATGGCCGCTCTACGAACAGAAACGCTACAAAGTGATTTTTCAACATGGTAACGTAAGGCCACTATTTTCAAAAATCCTGAAACCTAACTTGAAAATGCTTAAATGGGAAGTTTTACCTCACCCGCTGTATTCACCAGACAGTGCACGTTCAATTACCACTTATTCCGATCGACGTAACATTGCCTGACCTAGAAGCACTTTCATTCTTATGAAGATGCAAAACTATGGGTCGACACGTGGTTAATCTCAAAACACGTGTCTTTTTCCAAAGTGGAATTCAAATGCAGCAAGAAAGCTGGAAAAAGGTAGTGGCTACCGATAGACAATAATTTTAATTACTAACATTTGTAAATAGATCATTACATTTCATTAAAACTAAGCTAGAACATATTCAAGTTTTTAATATCTATCTATCTATCTATTGAATCAAGCGCCAAAGTTGTTTTTTGTTCAGTCTGTTTACTGATAAAATGTATTTTGGATATCGCGTTGATAAACGTAAAAACATTTGTACTTTGACGAAGCAGGTTCATACCGACTTCGAAGTTTCGTAGGAACGATCTTTTGATATTCTCTTTTGATGTTTCCATCTGCTAAGCTCAAGTGACAAACACTTTGTTTATATATATATTGCATCAGGCTTGTAGTTTTAAATAGATTAGATATAAAATTCAAGACATTATGGTTTTTGACACTTTCATCATTTAAGCGAAAATTAGGCCATTGCAAGGGATAATAATTAAGTGATAATTAGTCCTCTTTGTGTAGGCTAATGAGGAACAAGAGGAAAAGATTTAATTCCTAAATTTTTGGTGAGGGCTGTTGGAGGTCGGTTGATATGCAAGTTTGGGTACAAATTGACACTATTTTCCCCATATCCCTTCTCCAACCCTTCCCAGAGGTATATCATTCTACTATATAATTATATTATATTATTAAATTATTTTATTACCTTATTATTGAGGTCAAAATTCACTTTCTGGTGTTGCATTAAAAAGCCAAAACAAGTAGCAGCATTTAAAATAAATTCAAATGTGTTCAAACCATCTAAAATATATTTCACGCTTTGTTTTAATGTTAGAAATAATAAACTATAGACTTTTTAAAAAAAAGGTTTCAAGTACGACAAAGAGATTAAATATGTAAGAAGTCAAAAACTTCATAAATTTAACGAATTTCACTATTTCTTTAGCTTCATAAGAAAATTTACTAAATGCAAAGTCTTTAATAGTATATATATATATATAGGAAGCGATCGGAGTCTAAGCCGTACTGATGAGCTGTAATAGAGCGAAACAGATCTGTCTGCGGATGACTATAGTAATTACGCTCTCACACCTTCATTGAGCACTCTGGAAGAGTGGGAGACTTTATAAACAGTAGCTACTCCGGCATATACGCATCGCTCATTCGAAAATGAATTGGAGCACGCTAGCTATTGGGCGTGTTTTTACGCGCTAAAAACCTGCCTTCTTCTACCGGACGCTTGTGGCCTAGGGGAGGTAGACGATTCGGTCGGGTTTCAATCCTGGGTTAGGAAGCGATCGGAGTCTAAGCCGTACTGATGAGCTGTGATACTGCGAAACAGATCTGTCTGCGGATGACAATAGTATATATATATATATATATATATATATATATATATATATATATATATATATAATATTAGCTATAGTAATTACAATACCAATAGTAACAGAACTAACTCTGCCAAAACTAGTACTAATTAAGCTATAATTTAAATCGTCTTGAACAACCCACAGAGGACAAACGCGGAGGGAAAAGAAGGGGAAGTAAAAAAAAATAAACAACCGAAGTACATGAAAAAAAATCAAATACCCGTAATAAAGAAAAAAAACCAAGGCGAAAACCCTAACACTAAATCGACCAGTACGAAGGTAAAGCAACAGAGACAGAAAATCTAAGCCTGTGCCAAAAAACCTACCTAGGTTTCACCCTACGTCTCGACAGGGTAAATAATTGCAAATACTTTAATTGTATATATTATATAATTGTATATTTTATTTTTACTAATTGCAAAGTTTTTAATATATATATATATATATATATATATATATATATATATATATATATACAATTTTAAAATTTGCAATTAGTAAATATAATATATAAAATTATATAAAATATACATTTAAAGTATTTGCAATTAGTAAAACTATAATAAGAGTCTTATACAAGAAATCATAATTTTAATGATCCCTGTTTGGAGACTCAAATATATATATTAAATTCGAATACAAATATATGACATTCTTCCGTCGCTTCGTCACAAGTAATTAAATCGTCGGAATTAAATTAACAAATAAAGAATAATTTTACATAAATTCTTAAAAGTCATGAGGAGAGGAAAGGAAAAAGATTTCAGCCAGGGATTTTTTCACGCTTTTCCAATGTAGTGTGTATATATAATTAATGCGTACTGGAGTAGCAATCTTTCTTTCTAATATCTTTCATTAAATACTGCCAACAGATAAGGTTTAATTAATTTTTGATTAAGTTTTTTAAGCATCTGAATATTTTCCGTTTTGTCGAAGATGTGGATTATAAAACTTATCCAAATTTTCTATCGTCCAAAGTGCTTTTAAACACTTCTATTAGGTTGTCCCAAAAGTTCGTAAACACTTGCAAAAATTGAAATTTTACTCGCCAAGTAATCTAAGGTTACTAGAAAACACATGCAAAATATTTCAATTTTACTCGCAAAAACAACAAAAATTATTGTTCAAAATAAAGAACATCATTTTCCAAGACTTTCTGCCATCAATCTGCAAGCTTTAGGATTTGATCAAAGTACCATTCAGCCGGCTTCAAATCAAAGAATTCTTGACACGTTTCCTCGACTTTATCAAACGAGTCGAATTGGCGGGCCCTTCAGAAAGTGCTGCATTGAGCGGAAAAGGCCGTAATTAGATAGAGCACAGTCAGGACTGTAGGCGGGATGGGGCAGAACCTCAACGCCGTCCAATTCTTCAAACTTATCTTTGGTCTTCTTTGCGGTGTGTAAATTGGCATTGTCCTGCTGCATCAAAGCACGCTTTCGGTTGATCAGAGCCGGGTACTTTTGCTTCAACTTTTCGTAGACCCGCTGAAGTTGCTGTCAGTAAAGTTCGGCACTGATAGCACGACCATTCGGAACCAACTCAAAATGCACGATTCATTAAAAATTCCACCAAACACACATGACTTTCTTTCAGAATCGATCTTGTTTTTGAATCGACGGGGTCTTTTGCCCTTTCTGAACCCATTGCTTGTCTCGATTGGGCTGGACCAGATTGACCCATTTCGCAAGTGTTTACGAACTTTTCGGACAACTTAATATAATAATTTCAAAGTTGTTTATGTCCATGCTGTTGTTATATTTCATTCATGTTTTGATTGCAATTCATTTTGTTTTGTCTTTGCAAAAGAAGCTTTCATTCCAAGGCTTCATATGCCGCGCGCTACTGGAAATAATGTGAGAATATTTCTATATTTAAAACAAAATCCAAAATACACTCTTGTGCAAAGTAATTGAAACAAAACGAATATTGTCTTTCTGGGATCTTTCACACTTTCCAGGATTAAGTATACGTCGTCTCTTGGGGTTGTTTCGGATTGATGGGTCCAGTTTAATTTCTTTGCCTTGATGACACGACTGACAGTTGAATGGCTGACAAAAACAATATCCACGATTTCTCTGTTAGGCTTGCTAGTGTGCTCGCGCAGTTTTACAATTTTTCGTAAGCTTCTTGGTAGTTACGTCCATCGCAGACAAGGAGCGTAGGACAACTAATTGACAGTCAGGACAATAGTATCTTGGCTTGTTAAAAATCTGATGCAATCTCGGATGGCACAATATTTTTCAAAGCAAAACAAATTTCATTATACGCCCCGAAAACTGATTTCTATTGCCGAACACCGTTGCAAATGACCTAATCAGAGAAAAAAGAAACACTAAGACTGTATGCAGAAGAAATGAAATTAAAGCAGTTGTTTAAACAAATTTCCATAAGCGTTTATAGTGTACTTAAGTAACTGTTTTTAGTAATGCATATTTGAAAAAAGAACATTTTTTGGTTAACAATAATTTTGTATATCATTTTATCCAAAATTCTACTGTCTAATTTAATGTTGTGATTAAGTTGGTGTAAGTATTCTACAATTATTAAGTGCTTACTCTTTATAAGCAAACTTTAAAAGTAGCATTTCTTTTATTACCCTATGCTTAGGCGTATTTTCAATGTAATAAGCAATTATGCATACGAAACGTCTAAAAATCCATACTTAATTTTAATAAAATATATACTCATCTTTTCCTAGGTGTGACTATGCTGTGTCGTGTGCCAATATCCTAGTCTCTGTGAAGGATGCACTAGGTGAGGATGTCAGCACATTTTTAATTATGTATACTTTCTACTTATGCCTACAACTGCATATATCGTTGGTTTTTCCAACGTGTCGATACCAATTAAACTTTCTTTTCAAGACTGTGGATATGAGATATTCTCGTTATTTTTTCTCTTGTCCGATAGCGTGCGCACCTCGATGTGGTGTGACTTAGCAAGCTTGTCTCGCAAGAACCTATTAGAACGGAGTCGTAAGTTCGGTCCTCACTGGGTATCCAAAACCTTTGGCTTTGTGCCACATCTAACTGGCGCTCCAGCCAGTGGGCGTACCAAATGTGACAATTTGTTAGCCCAATCCTACTAGGTACTCCAAATTGTCGGCCTTGTTCCACATCTGGCCGGTGCTTTAGAAATCAACTCTTGCCTGATGGCGTACTGCATGGCGACAGTTTGTGAGCTTTATGTCTCCTTCTTCTTCTATGTGCCTTGTTCTTTCAGGACATAGGCGATCTTGGCTCTCCGCGTCTTTTATCCCTGGTGGCTCTTAGCACGGTTTCTCCTCTAACTCCACGCAGCTCCCGTTCTGTCCTCCACCTGCTTATACCCTTCAAATATGTTATCCGCTTCTTTTTCCTTCTATCTGGCCTATCTGGCCTGTTTCTTCAAACCGTCCTTCCTCATTGCATGTCCCAGGAACTTTACTTGTCTCTTCTTGATGCTCAGTATTAATTTTCCTTTTCGTTTCCATCCTTTCCGAAACCTCGTCATTGCTCATTTGCTCGATCTATGATATCCACCAGCAGCAACCCTTATGTAGGGGATAACAAATAGATAAGAGATAAAATAAGCAGATACATTTTTTATTAAAACAGAATGATAAATGGATTTCATCTTCAGATATTGCATAGGAAGCCAGTAATATTTCGTTATTTTAAAATACAAAGTGTATTTGTGTCTCTACATTTATGTAATAAATGGATATCATTCATATACGCTATTTACCTGCGAACTATTGTTCTCATATTTTTGTTGTTAATAAAACGTTCCGCCTATTATACTATTCGGCCTTCATCAGAAGCATGTCACTCATTTTAAAACGTAATGAACTCCGAACTGAACCCTTTTTATACAACCGCTTAAGTTTAGTTAAGTGATAATTGTGAATTCAAACTCTGGGTCGTTCAATGTGTATTTGGATTCATTAGAGACATACCGATCAAGAATTGAGTAGTTCTGCAACTAAAAACTAGGATAGATATGTCTAAATATGTGAATAGGAATGAGCACAATCTATTCCATTAAATTTCAGCTCAGGATTCTCTGTATATTATCCGGATAGACCAAAATTGATGAAGTCCAGAGATTTCAATTGCTGAATCGTTGTGATAACAAAGATAATCCGTATATAAATAGTTTAAGTTGCAACATGATATGCTTAGTTGATTTGGTTTATTTTGTTTAGCGGTAAATCAACCGCTGGGTTATTTAATGCAGAAATCTAAATATTTTGAATGCCGTTCTAGGTTTTCAAATACAGATTAAGTGTAATCTCAGAAAGAAGTTCAGATTTTTATTTCTAAATATTATTGAATAACGAATAGGTAATATCAAACACCTTCTTTACCTTTTGTTTATTCCACTAAACAAATTGTGATAGCCTTCAAAACCTACCCATACACCAACTAATTATTGTTGGTTATTATTTCATATAAAAATACATTTCTTGTATTCCTATCATAAAAATGTATTTTTATTCTTTCATAATGTTGTGATTGTGTTTTGGAGGTTCACTATTTTTCCATAACTGGGATTCTAACATATGCTTCGAACCTTTGGTCAGTGTGGCCGTCTGAACAACGGAAATTAACATTTGGTTTCACGCTCCTCAAAATCTTTATTCTCCTGATCGAAGGCCTTGTTGTCGGATGTAGTTTGGCTTTTGTTAAGCCCTCGGAAATATTAAAATCATCTGCAAAATCAACCTATTCTATAGAAAATTCTATATTTTGCTAAATCACGTCTCAGATGTAGATATAATTATTTCAATTAATATCTGTTCTGAAAGGAGACCTGTTTGCGTGTCACAAGGTTTCAAAAAGACGATAGATTAAATCTCATTTTAAAATTGATATTTTATGTAAAACCTACGTTAAAGATTTGGCCACGTCAGACGTGATTTCTGTTAGTTATGTCTGTGATAAATAAGGCTGCAAATTCCTCTTCAGATTTTTGATGACAACTTTAAGAGTTGAACAGCATGCCAACGATTGTGATAAAAATCGTTATACAATGACTATATTTCATGCATTATCAACGCTCTAGAGGTCTTGGATATAAAGAGCACACGTAATCTGTGTAGAAAAAATACTTCAAAGGACTATTGAAACGGGAAGTAACTCTCATAAAATTCAAATCTTCTAGGGCTGCAGACGATTTTAAAAAGAACTTTCTTTCTCTGGATTTTCTTTCTTCAAGGTAGTTTTAAAAGAAAACGTGATTTTTTGAGTTAGCTTCAAAGTCTACCAGAATACTTTTATGTTTTTCTCTTTTTAAACGAGAAAGCCTTAATATACTGCATGTTCAGAAAAAATTTTCTCAAACTTCATGAAGATGTTCACAGTTATTAGCATCGTGAAAGATGTGTTAGAAAGCTATTTACGCAAAACATTGCTTTTCTTCAACTTACCACCCTTATTAATGTCTTAGCAACTGTCAGATCCAAATTACGATTCATAAAATCTTGACAGCAAGCTTCAGTTAATTAGTTCTTTGACGAATTCCAAAATTTTCGCCTATTTGAGAAAAATTGTGATCTTTTTATACGTAGCATGTGTCAAATAAATTAAATTTATGTGTTTGACATACGTGATTATATATAAGTACCTATTTGAAATTATTAACTAAATATGTTAATATTTAAAAATTATATGGAAGGTAGATTAACATTACCTAAAGGATTATTTTCAAGCAATTATAGGGAGACAAATATTCATTTAATGTCAGCATATATATATTTCCATATTACGTAAACTGAATATATATATATATATATATATATATATATATGTGTGTGTGTGTGTGTGTGTGTGTGTGTGTGTGTGTGTGTGTGTGTGTGTGTGTGTGTTTGTAGAGATAGAGAGAGAGATAGAAAGAGAAGAGAACATATAGACTGATTGTCGAGAATATAATTAAGCCTTCCATGTACAAAAGGATTAAGCTATTATTTATTTTATTTTATTAAATTAAAGTAGTCATTTATATAGCGGTTCGCAGTCACAAACTCACACATATGTGTATGCGTAAATGTGTGTGCACGCATCAAATAACGACTTATATTTTCATATATCAAGAACAATATTAATGAAATTGTATGACAAATTAGAAATTTCTCTTGCAAAGATTCTGGGGAGATCATCGGATTAAATATGCACTAGACATATGCTATATATGCGTTGTAGCGCAGTGGATATCTGATGTGTTTTGTGGTGCAATGGATATCGGATTCGAACATGAAATCGGAGAGCCGAGTTCAAATTCAAGTTCAATTTGCTGCATTAAATTACGCTCATTTACCCTTTAGCTATGAGTTAAATAGCATAACAGTTCTGAAACCTTAGTTGGCAGCCAGTCTACTGCAGAATGTAACAGCACACAATTGCGGGAAAATCTTCTACCCAGTCAGGATTGCATGCGCGTAATCCAGCTCCGAAGGCTCTCATTTCAAAGCAAAACCAAAGGGAACGCCTGGAGCATGCGAGAGAACATGTTGCTTGGACTGACGCACAATGGGATACAGTTCATTTTAGTGAGGAGTCCAAGTTTACTTTATTTGGTTCTGAGGGCAAAACTTTCATTCGCCGTAGAACAGGTGAATCCAATAGAAAATGTTTGGAAGATAATTGGAGAAAGGGCTCAGAAAAGAAACCCAAGAAACCATGATCATCTATGGGAGTTATTGAAACACGAATGGGAGGGAATTACTGCTGATTTTTTACAAGAAGTTAATTAGATCATGTGGTCAACGATGCAGAGAAGTCATTGAAAATAAGGGCATGTTTACTAAATATTAAATTTTGTTGATATTTTGTTGATCTTTTAATCATGTATTAACAAAATTCCCTAACTTTCGTCCAGTAGCTTCTTTCCTTTATTTTATCATGCAGTACTTTTTATGCAATACACATATTTATGTCTTTGTTGTTCTCGTTTCTTATATTATGGCCACTACTGTATATATTACGGTAGGTCGATTTTTAAACTAGACTAGTGGACAGCTAAAATTACGATTCCATTTTAGAAACTGCAATAAAAATCAAATTAATTCATATCTCGGAGTTTGTAGCGGTTTTACCAGAAATAATTAATCAGGACATTGATGTTAAGAAATGAAGTGAATATAAGAATTTTTAAACCGTTTCTTTAAAATACTTGAAATGATAAACATATCAAATGACACGCATATTATGTCATAAGAAATAACATGCCTTACAAATTTTGCCTTAAAATAAATTGTTTACATGTGGTTAAAAAAAGCAATATCGATGTCTTCAAATCGCAGTTTCCGTTAAGATCAATTAAAATATTCTTCAGGTTTATTCTTCTTTCTGAAATAGTTATTTTCACAATGAGTACAGTAAAAACATTTACAAATCATAAATATGTCCTAATTTATATTAATCGATTGATTTATTTAAGAGAAAATGTTAAAGATCAAAAAATCAGTTTCACTTTTTATCTTTCATGAACCGGATTAAAATTTCGTTGGTGATTGTTTCCTTTGACACCGTTATCTCAAGGTGTTATTTTAAGTAATTATGATGCAAAAAAGATAATAATTGCAATTATTTAACTAGAATTGAATTGTCAACTTAGTTAAAATTTTGTTTATCTTTTTCAGTAATACTTTTTCAAGCTTTTTATTTAAACGTCCAAAGGAAAATGTCATATATGAGAAATGTTACCTTTAAGTCGTGGAACATCTCTTGCTAATGTCTTTTTCTTGGATTCACTGGCTATAGACTTTTTTAACCAAGGTTTGATTTTATAAACAATATGATTGATAAATAAAGTACATAGAGAAAAGCCTAAAATAAAGTACTAACATATTGAAGACACACAGGTAGTATTAAAAACGTGCCTGTTTTGGAGTTGATTGCAATATTAATAAATAACTTTTTTGTATAAAGAATTAAAGAAATTATAGGGTAAAATGGTGTCATTACATTAAAGAAAACGGGAACATGACTCCTTTTAACATTTTAAGAGACAGGAATTGAGACTGGAAAATGCCTGATTTATTGATTAGTTCTAACAGCAGGTGCTACTCGTGTTTTTCTAGGAGAAGACGCTTTTAGTGTTTTGTAACAATCTGATAGCATAAACATTCTTAAAGCTGTATTTCTGGACAACACAAATACAAATAATTAACATAAGTTATGTCTTGTAACCGATATGATGAAGAAGTTCCATAGAAAGTTACATGCGATTGGCTGTTCATTACATCAAAATGAGCCACCGTTCTGAGTTATTTTTAAATATGTGGATGATACAAGAGTTTCGGCTGCTTTAACAAATCTACTAATCAAATTATGTGAAAGAGACTATCATGATTTGCCAAAAGTACAACTAGCCTTCTTGATAGTATTGTATATTTATCAAAAACGCGAGTTCCAAGTGAAGAACAAAAGATCCCTTTGGAATATATCGTAGGGTCTTCGAAAGGTAATGCTAACTCTATATTTACTGCATGAAAAATTGCACCATTAAGTAATCCAAGATGGATAATTTAATATAATGTGTTTAATCTGTTACTCAAGAATATGTTTTATTCGATGTTAAATTCAGATGAATTGGAAGAGAGAAAAGTATATCTTAAAAATGATGTTTATTAGGTAAGGAACTATATGGAAATTGATTAATTTATCTTGATTGAAATAATACTTTATGAGTTCAATTCACTAAAAGAAATAGTCTTGAGTTGTTTAATTGAAATAAAAATTGAATCTTATCTTTTCAGAAATGACATGCTACCCCAAAAAATGTTGAATTTCCATCAATATTGAAAACTTGCATTGATCAGAATTCTGTTCAATAAATTAAATTTTTAACCTTGCAACCACTGCAGAATTGTCAGGAAATGTTAAAATTGCAGTGAAATTTACATCTAAATCTTCGCATGCTGTTTACGGATTTGAAGCATGACACAGACACATTCTTGTGGAAACCATATGTCGTCAACTAAGACGTTCCTTTGTTTTAAATGTTCTTACATAGAAAATTTAGATTATATGATTATGTAAATACTCAGATTGAATTAATTTTTATGTAATATAAATTTAATTTATTAAAATAGTAAACATTTTTGATTTAATGTTGAGGTAATAATATTTTTCAATCAAATATTCCCAAAAATAATGGCTTTTTAAGCGTATTTTTATTGTCGAATTTTGGTTACATTTCCTCCAAGATACTTAAAGTTTGAAATCTAAAGTTTTGTACGAGGTTTTATCTCATTAACATCTAGCTATCAAGATTTGTCCAAATTTGATTAGAGAAAAAATTGTAAAATCGTCCTAAGTTAATACACACACACACACACACACACACACACACACACACACACACACACACACACACACGAAAACACGAACACAGACATATAATTTCAGCTGAAGCAATGTGACAATGCAACTAATATTTAAAAGGTTAATGGCATTGAAAGAATATGAGAAAACTGTCTGTGTCTGTATGTGCAAATTGTTGTTTGTGAAGTTTGAGGTAAATTTGTCAAGAGAAAAATAAACACGAACTCGTACTGCATTAATGTGGACGCATATAATGTCAAGCAAGATCACGTAAGTTATAATGCCTAGTCAAAATATCATAAAACATATAATCTTCATTATACTGTCACGTTTAAGCAATTCTTCCGTAAGAATGTATAAGTTACCGCTAATGGAAATAGTTTCGAGTTTTCTATCGATTCGGCTGTGATTATTTTGTCTTGTATTTAATCAATTCTGACAATACCAAAATAACGGCAAAAACAAGTAATACTTCATTCAAAGTTATGTTAAATCATCTGAAATTATTTTTCAGAAGTATATTTAGTGAAAGGATCAGCGTTTTAAATACAATTTACATAGTTTTACATCTATTTTGATAGGGTCTTGATATTGTCAGCCGCGTATGGCATTTATGTAAAACAATGATTTTAGTTGCTGAACCGTCACAATTTTACTGAAAGATTGATTAAGCATCATCTTTAATCTTTATTGGCTTGCTATTTACACGACACCTTTGGCATAATTATTAAACTTCTACACATATTTTATAGAATAAAATACCAATAACCAAGTAACCCAAAAGGCGAAAAACAGAAAAATATTATTCAGAATTGTTCTTTATTTCTATGTTCCGTTTCCTTTCAAAATGTAGGTGAGTCATGGCTTTCCATATTATCTTTGTAGCTCTTAACAACATTTATATCTTTTTCCAAGTGTCCTAGCCTACGTTCCGCTATCCATTTACGAATCAGATCTGCTTGATTCCCTCTTGCCCGTTATTCTTCGATATATCCTTAGATATCCTTAGAGTGTTAGATTCTTCAAAATCTCTTTCCTCATTATGATTTTGAAATGTTTTAAATGTTTATTTCTGATTTTGAAGATCCTTCTGTAGAACTGCATTCTTATTGCCTAATTTTCTCTTCATTTGCAAGAAGGATTACCCAGGATTCACTGCCATACAAGAAGACTGATATTTCATAACATTTGAACACTTATTTTTGTTTTATAGCATTCAGATTATTCGGACTATTGTCCTCATCTTTATTGCCATTTGTACAAGGTTTCGGCCGTTGTATGCTCCGGCCTTCTACAGGTGCTAGCAATTTTAAACCGAAACTTTTATCACAATCACTGGTGTATATCATTCTCGTTCTTTGCGTAGTAAAGCCTCGATTAATGCTTAAGGACAAGAACAACTGAATTTTGGAGATTTATAAATTTAATGTCCCGTAACTAATGCTTTTCTCTGGCACTCCGTATAACTGGTTCCCATATTGTGTTCATCTCTGTGATTGGTCGGTTTAAGGAATTTTTAAGCCGAGCATATCTACTGATTCCTTAAGTTAACCTACTTTTCATTGTTGTTATATATCTATTATTTATATTACATCCCATAGGGGGCAGTGATCCCCATTCTCCCTCCATATGTGGTCAGCCACGCTATGATTTTTCTATCTATTCTCGGGTAACTGTCTTGTGACGTTCTTGTATCTTTACCTTAATGGCACAGTCTGTCTCTCCTTTATATTTTTCCCCACAATTAGCAACTGAAGAAGTCAGGAGAGTACAACGACCGAAACGTCGTACAAATTACAACAATGATGATGACAATAGTCCGAATAATGTAAATACTGTACATACTACCTCATCTCAGACATAGAGACAAATATTGCATTACCGTGAGTCATAAGATTTAAAAAAATTCTTATGACTCACGGTAATAATAAAAACTTTTGGAATGCATTTTTACTCAACGAATGGACATTCTGATTTTGATGTTGCAATTTCCACATGTTTGCACGTTTTAACAGATTACCAAATCGCAAATCATTGAAACTAATACAAACGAAAGTAACAGTTCACGCACTGCTTCGGCAATATTAGGGTACCTGAATACAAATAGCGAAGGCAAGATGGACATAGCTTTATAGAGAAGACGTTTTGAAATAATACGGATTTTGATGTGAACTTAATCCACACACCCAGTATTCAATGGACGCACGGAGACATTTCAGACAACCTATGTGGTGTTGATATCCTTGTTCACCGTAAGATCGAGAAACAAAAATAAGGACTACGTAGGTATATGCAATACGACAAAATATCGAAATTTTCTTAATGAACTGAGTTTACTGGAAATTGTTTGAATAAATATTTCCTTGCTTAAAAATATATCATTTAAATGATGCCACCTTGCAGAGCAAACTCATAAGAACAGAGGCACACACACGCGACTTTTTGTTACATCAAGTCTCAGTCGAAATATATATATATATATACCAGATCGGTCAAGTTTTGATCGCGACCAGAAGCAAATGGACGTGTCTAGCCACACTGATGAGATGTGATACAACGAAACAGGCTTGTATGTGGATGACTGATATATATATATATATATATGTGTGTGTGTGTGTGTGTGTATGTGTGTGTGTGTGTGTGAGAGAGAGAGAGAGAGAGAGAGAGAGAGTTTCACGGTTCTGCGATCGTTAGACAAACTGATGAATTTAAAAAAAAATTGGTTATATTCGTGTATGTTTGTGGAAGTAGGGGAAATCTGTCGTTACGACAAACGCAGACATATATATATATACATATATATATACATTTGTACACCCATCAACGCGCGCATATTAAATGAGGCTATACAACTGGCACAACAACATATAAAAATTACAGACGAAGACATTAAAATAATCATGCACTGCCGCAAATCCCTACTATTCTACAATAATGAACCATGGACAAAAAAAAACCCAAACCCACAACTTATTCGATGTAACAATGGGTAGCTACGATAGAGCAGAGTTATGCGAATTAGTAGGCATACTCATTCTTTCACACCTAGCCAGAATCCTGGATAAAAAGGACACGGGACTATACAGAGATGATGGACTTATCCTGATAAGGGAACCCAAAGTTCCAAAATTAGATAGATTTAGGAAAAAAATAGTAAACGCTCTAAAATCCATTGGATTCAAAATAGAAATAAAAGCAGGTATAAAAACAGTAAACATCTTAGATCTCACCCTTAACTTGGACAAAAATACATATGAACCATACAGAAAAGATAATGACGATCCAACTTACGTACACACATCCTCCAACCACCCACCTTCAATCATCAAACAAATACCCATATCAATCAGAAGCAGACTATCTGAAAATTCATCTAACATACAGATTTTCAATAACAAAATAACACCATACGAGAAAGCACTAAAGAAATGTGGATACAAACAACAACTACAAGATACACCTACGCATCGAAAAAGCCAAAACCGAAAAAGAAATATCATCTGGTTTAATCCACCATACAACAAAGCCGTCAAAACAAACATAGGTACGACATTCCTGAATTTAATAGAAAAACACTTCCCGGTGACAAACCGATTAGCAAAAATATTCAACAAAAACAACGTCAAAATTAGTTGCAGCTGCACAAAAAAAATATTACACAAATAATAAAAAGCCACAACAAAAAATTAACAAACTACAATAATGCAATCTAAGAAGCTCAATTCAACTGCAGAAACGGACCTACATACCCTCTCCAGAGAAATTGCCAGCAAACAAATATAGTATATAAAGCCAAGGTAAGTGCAAACAACAACACGATGTACTACATCGGTGCCACTGAGGGACCATTTAAGAAAAGAAATAACAACCACAATCTTTCATTCTCCAACAGGAAATACTTGAACAGCACTACACTATCAACATACGTATGGCGTTTAAAAGACAGAAATATTTCACCAACAATAAGCTGGGAAATACTGAAAGCAGCACCTGCTTACAACAACATTAAAAAAAATGTCTACTTTGCCTACATGAGAAAGTAGCAATTATATCTCATACCCCACAAAATAACTTACTAAACACGAGATCAGAACTAATTTCCAAATGCAGACATGAAAATAAATGCCTATTATCACAATTTATACCAAACGGATTAAAAAAATCAAACGTCTCTGCCATAGTAAAATTAATAATTAATAATTAATAAACACTAACAAGCATTACAAATTAGAATTTCTACCATTTAAATATACGCAACCACAAAAATAATAAAACAAGCCAATAACCGACTTTAAAACAAAAAATAACAATACAGCCTTAAATAAAATAATAGCAATTCTTACCTACCATAGTTTCACACAGAACCCATCAAAATTACATATGTACGTACGAGAAATCGACAACTTTTCGCGCGTTGACGTTGACATCGCTACACTATTCGAATACGCCAACCGAATGAGTATGTATGTGTGTAACGGCACACATATACATATATATATACCGAACCCCGCACGATTCAAATGTGTATGTTTATGCAAGCCTCGGTGACCGAACGCACGTGCGTGTGTGTGTGTGTCCTTGCGCGCGTTGATGGGTGTACAAATGTGTATATATATATATATATATATATATATATATATATATATATATATGTCTGCGTCTGTCGTGATGACACATTTCCCTCACTTCCACAAAATACACGAATATAACCAATTCTTTTAAAAAAAAATATTCAGTTTGTCTGTCGATCGCAAAAGCGGGAAACCCAGGCTTACAAACTCACACATATCTATATGAATATGTCTGCTTTATCACTGATATTGAGCGCTTATAAACAAGTACCACGCATATATAATATGGAAACAATATAATATATATAAAAATTGCATATATATATATATATATATATTTATAATTATATACATACACTTTTCATATATATATATATATATATATATATATATATATATATATATATATAATCCTTTGGTACTTGGTACAGTAAATTCCACAGGAGATTAAATACAAAGAGAAATCAATGTTAAAATTTATTTTTGAATTTAACAAAGTATTATAATCAAGAAAAATTTGGATCTAAATATATTTATAAATGGAACTTTGTCTCTCTCTGTGTGTGTGTGTGTGTGTGTGTGTGTGTGTGTGTGTGTGTGTGTGTGTGTGTGTGTCTGTGTGTCCGTTACCTATAGACTCAGAAACGGCTGAACTGATTTTCTTGAAAATTTACACAGTTGTACTATAATCGTCTGCGTGTGTTCTTGTCGAGTTACCCCTGATAAATATCGAAAGTCAATAATCGAAAATTTCGGGTTATAGAAGGAGTGATCTGATTTTAATCAAATTTGATACACTCATAGACAAAGACACAAGAAACGAGATTCAGAAGTTTCAAGGTTGTAGTTTTTACAATAGTGCAAAAATCGATTATATATATATATATATATATATATATATATATATATATAAGGCAAGATGTTTTTGTGTGTGTCTATTCATCACCATGTATGTCTATTTTTTCAGCGCTTTTATTTTAGTTTTTGCTTCGGGTTTGGCTCTCAGTAGGTATAATTGTAGTTCTTAGTCTCAGCCATGATACTATTTACTCAGATGACGTATTTAGCCTTCAAAATTCAGTTTACGACAAAAAACACTTACTTGATATCGATACCAGGAAATCAAAATTTGACTTGCATCCATTCATTTTTTTCAGTTTACGGTTTCGCATTCAATGGAAACAACTATTGGTTTTTAGTCTTTCGTGCCAACGTCCAAAGAGTCTGGGCTCCAGGATCATGCACTAGTTTTGAAGCTTTAATTCCACCAGAGTAACGCCGTACTGTAATGCTAGTATTTTTATAAACCCATAGGTAATATTATATTTTGCGGCTCTCTTATCACCACTCGTATTCTGGAAAAAATCTATCTTTCCGTAGAGAATTTATAATAATATCTGAAAATAGAATGTTCCAAAGAGAGCTCGACTTATGGTATATAAGGAGCAAACAATAAAGTAGAATCCGTGATACTTGGCATGGTAAATTCCACAGGAGTTTAAACCCAAAGACAACTCAGTGTTAAAATTTATTGTTTATATATATATATATATATATATATATATATATATATATATATATATCACTGCACATATATAAATTAAATAGTTATCCGTCTTGAGAGACAATGATGTTTAGTGCCATGTTACTGTTTCAAGGTCAGCCTAAGTTCAGCCTAATGTAGACTGGCAATGACATATGAGTTTTGCACATTTTATGAATATATTTTTTTAAAAATAGTTATTTTTTACAGGACTTCTCTGTCTATTCAACTATTATGGTAATCTTATGAATACGATTATTTAGTCGAGAAACTTATTTTTCATAATTCTGCATCCATCGAATATCGATGAAAATAAAGATATCATTACGCCATATCCGATTCGTGGTCGTTCGTATTTGTTGCAATATTGTGTCTTATTTGAAACTAGATCTATCTGCATACCTCCTCGATTGAAACAAGGTAACCCAACTAGCATGGTAAGCACATCTCTACAGTGTTATTGTCGTCAAACTAAACCCAGAATTATCTGCCAATGTGCTTCCAATTGATACTTTTCCGAACAATCCACTATCGAAACATATAATTTAGGTTGCAGTTTGTTAGAAACTTTTAGAATATTTTAGTCTTCGTAATTCTTTTAATTTGATACAGGGATCAAGCCCGGTTTCAGACGTACAGTAGCAAAACATGACGGTTCCTCTCCTGTTCTTGTTGTCTCTCGAGCTGTCAAAGCAAAACGTGTTCAATTACGAATCGTTAAACTAGACAAGGGTTCCTAGCTTCAGCCAGTAAACTCTTTGGCGGACTGCATGTGTGTATATCGATTCAGTTGAAATATTCTTCGAGTTATGGGTTACATGAAACCAAGTTTCTCCTGACATCGTATTTGAAGGTAATAACTAGCTAACTATTATGTGGAATCACATAAAAATAGGTAGCTTTAAATTTCTCATTTGAAAACGCATACAATATAAAATAATATGAAGTAAAGTTAACATCAACATATCGACATATTGACAGAAAACTACGGAAAATAAAATGATTCTTGTTTTAAATTAAATTAAAAGTTATTTTATTTTACATATAGTAATGTATACTTAAGCGTAAAGTAAAGCCGCGCACAACACGCGTTGGCTCGAAATAAACGCCCGTATTGAAAACAACACACAATTAAAATACAGCTTAAAAAATAACATGCGGATAAACTAACAAAACCAAAAACAAATCACCCTTTAAATGGCTAAATCGTTTGGGACAATGAAAATTATGAAAATTCGGTACACCATTTAATTAATGTAAAGGGACGAAACGTATGGATCGTGAAAATTTATTTCTAATTCTTCCATGTTTGTAAAATGCAATGAAATTTATATATATATATATATATATATATATATATATATATATATTGCAATATTTTTATTACAATAGTTTATTAAACACTGAGTGATAAAAATGTTTGATAAAAGATTGTAATAAAAATAATACTGTATTAAGCACTGCTTAATACTGAGCAAATATTTTATTAAAGTAAATGCGACAAACGGTAGTTTTTAATTTATATGTTCTTTCACTTTCTTCAAAATTATACATATATATGTATATATATATATATGTATATATATATGTACACATGCACTGTGTAACGTTCATAAATATATCTGATAAAATGAGATAACTGTGTTATTTTTTTTTGCATAATTCAGACGGCAATTATCCATTGCAAACAATATATATATATATATATATATATATATATATATATATATATATATATATATATGGATATATGTATTACTCTTCAGTAATGAATTGAGTTCTTTCAGTTATTTGCGTGTGTATATAATGCTTATATACAACACGTTAAAATTTTCATTCTCTGATCACATGCGCCCATGGCTTAGCGGGTAGCGATTTTTACTGACACCAACTCGGTCGAGTTTCGATGTCGGCTAGATAAAAGTGGATGTCTTTATCCACACTGATGAGTTGTGATACCGCGAAACAGGCTTGTATGTGGATGATTAATGCGTACCATTTTAGTTTTATTCACATGGATTATAATTTGTTGGAATTTAGAAGAAACTATTTTTACATACGTACTAAAATAAACATGCTTATAATTATCTTAATATGAACCTCAATGTATATGTTAAATTAGAAGTCCAAGAAAAAACTTTTGGACTTTAATTCATATATATATGTGTCAAGAAAAAAGGTAATATTAACCGTTTCCCTACAAACAAAGATTTTGCGTTCATTAGAAAGTATAGTTAGGGTCTAAATCATTGTCTTGAATCAATTTTTCATGATAATCATTTTCTCAATTCCAGTCGCTGGCATCGCTCTTACTAGCATTGATGGGGAAATGCTTCTCAATATTGATCATGTCATTATATTATTTTATCATCGAGTTTCGCGAGCACACACACAGGCAAACACACATATATATATATATATATATATATATATATATATATATATATATATGTAAATTTTTTTATAAATATATGCGAGATAAACATATGTAGCAGATTCTAATATATATCAGGTCCAAATATATCGATCTTGAGAGTTATGCCTACACCAGAGCGCAGGTTTGCGCAAGATTTCCCATGCTTCATTTATGCCTTTTTATGCGACCAATGTTAACTAATTTGAAAACAGTGACTAACGCAGCTTGTTACCGGCGCACTCACTAGAGTTATCACAATTAAATTGACCATAACAGCGGTCTGAATTAGCAATTAGGCACCGTATTAGGATTCAGAGTCTGCTTCACAACCACTTGTACTGTGCACAGATTACCCAACTATTTATCCATTGTTGGAGATTTTGAATTCATATTTTTACTTTTCGCCTAGAGTAGTTGCTACCCAAGGCTATCAGGCTATTTCCCATAGGTTGGGAGGGAAAGAAGAGAATGATACATACTTTTTCAAAGCGTATTATTACGTAAGTGAACGTAATGAGTTCTCCATATATATATATATATATATATATATATATATAGGATGTGCCAAAAACATCAGCACACATAACAACTGCAGTGGTCTGTTACGCCAAGCATTAGAAAGAACTTTGAAGATTAGCTGTTTGATTTTCAACAAGATGTGGCATACCAACACCACAATAGCAATGTTAGATTTTTTCTTAATGAGATCTTTGCATACAGGTGGATTGAACCAGGCTGTTTCCTGGAGTAGCAACCGCTTTCAATACGCTACTAGATGTTTTATGGGAATCCCTAAAAGACAAAATCTACGCTTACAAACCTGCAATTGTCGTTAAAGTAAGAGTATCAATCGAATTATTTCGTGATGTTTAAGATACTGTTGCTTTAAGTTGCCTGGAACAGAACGGATATCTTTTTCGAAACAGTCGTTGAAAAAACAATAAAATGTTTATAGATTCTATTTAATTTAGGAAATCAAATATTTTAATTAACACACACACACACACACACACACACACACACATACACACACACACACACACATATATATATATATATGTATTTCTTTGAGTAATGACTTTGAACAATCTCAATTACTAGCGTGTGTATACAATTGTATATATCACATTAGAGTTACCCTTCCTCTAGCGAGCGTCCCTAGAATCAGAGATAGAATCGCTCCGGTTACAGATTTGGGTAGAAGCAATCTGATATCTAATCATACTGATGAACTGTGATACGACGAAACAGATCTGTCTGCGGATGACTATATATATATATATATATATATATATATATATATATATATATATGTTTGTGTGTGCATATGTGCGTATGTGTGTACGTCGTGCGAACGTGTGTGTAATATTGATATAAAAATAAACAAAACAGTATTGACATATAAATTGAAATGGTCAAAAAGAAACTGATTTTTGTAACGCGTATCGTTTTTTTTTTTTATCCTTTCACCCCAAGCAAGGTAGTTTTACTGCCACTGGTGCGCAGAAGTTACATCGGAGGAATGTGATGAGAAAGCGGGACAGGTTATAGGGGGCGTCAGGAAGTGGGCAAGTGAATGATAAGAAAAATGGTGTGATGAAAGTGGAGTGGTCGGAGAAAAGAGCATGAGAGAAAGGATGCTAGTCAGTGAGATAAGAGATGACTACTGATCTTACATTGAAATTCTTGGAGATTGTAGCTGTCGGGGAAGTAAGAATGCGGAAGGGAATTCCACAGGCATGAATTGCGATTAAAGTAGCTGAAAGCGTAGAAGTTGCGGTTACATTTTATTGGTTTCACTGTAAAAGGGTGGGACCTAGTTGCTATTCTAGAAGCTCGAGTAAATAGGGACAAACGAAAGAGACCATCAAAATTTAAATGTCTATTAAATACAAGTACAAATACGGGATTTTATTAACAGCATTTTACATTTTGCATCAATATATATCAAACGGACATGCAAACTTATTTTCGATAATAATTTCAAACATACGCACCGTAATGGGGGTGCTAGAGGGTGTCGTCAGTGATGTCATCGCGAGGATCACTAGGGGGTTTCGGGTCTTTCAACGTCATACCACCCTCACCGCGCCGACCCGACCAGAGATGATCAGCCTCCGGCCCACACTCGATAAGCGCTTTCAGACACTGGAAAATTACGTTTTGGCCCGGTACAAAACACTGCAAATGCTTCCGATTGGCGACAGTCAGAGCCACTTTACATTTAATGGCGAACCGCACATGAGCTCGTCCGAAACAGTAATTTAGATGCAGAATTTCGGGGAATTTTAGCTAACAATTTGGAATCCAGGCACTCTCTCTTTTGATCCATTACCAATTAGCTGTTCTTTCTGCTGTTTCGGTTATGGACTTGAGTGCTTTTCTTTTTTTTACTCCCACTATCCCAATATCTGTTAAGGTTTTGCATAAGGACCTTGCTGCAAATCCCCTAGTTCCCCACTTCTATAGGAGTGCAGCTAGCCCTCCAGCCTTTAACCCTGCGACTCTCCAAGCAGTTCGTCATATTTTAACTTCTTCCTTTCATGAGCTTCCTCTGCGTTTTCCTTCCCAGGGGACCGTCAGTTCCCACAAGACTATCTTCTTCAATAATATTTAATGTTGAAGAAAGGTTGTTATTTTATTGACCTGTAATACATGTTATAGTGCATAGATCTCTCCAACATTGATAACGGTGTCATGTGAAAAACTGTGATGACGATGACGACTTAAGCTATGAACAAATCATACATTACAATATATTTCACATTTTACTCATGCGATTGTTTTTTTACAGACAGCAAATTAATTAAATGCCACCACCCAGCTTCTTAATGTAATTGCTCAAAAGAATTACTGGGCTTAACATTCATCCATATTATCATGGGGTCACTTTAAACTGACGTCTTTTTTCCATATAAACTTATAGAATTCTTGCCTTTATTTTCTTCTTTCATTAACTTATTAGTTAATATATATATATATTTCTTTCTTTATATAGTACAGACTTTATGTCAGTTGTCTATATTAAATGGAAAAAGAAGCCGTCATTAGTGATACAAATGATATATAATTACTGGGTCGGTAGTACTGTATTGAATAAAAATTACATGACATCAGGTGTTTTGATGAAAGGAATAATCCGTAAAATAATAATATTAATATTATTATCATTATTATTATTATTATTATTATCATTTATAATAATAATAATAATAATAATAATATATATATTATATATATATATATATAATATATATATTATATATATATATTACATATATATATATATATATATATATATATATGTACCAGCATGCAGTGTGGGCATAGAAGAATCCAAAGGAGCATCCTGTACATACAGTGGTAGGATAACTCTCTAAGAGAGCTCTAAATATATATGTATATAAATACATATAGAGCAAATATAAGAAAAATTAAGGCAGACACGTTATTTCAAGCAAACCATCATCAGCTTCCGTCTTTATTGTACAAAGAATTTTACACGAATGAAATTCACAAAGACCTAAAAAAAAACGAATAAAAATAACGGTCGCTCCGTTAAAAGTGAAAATTGAAGACAAAACACATCACTTCGGCGACCACGCACACATATTCATACATAGGCATAATAATGTGCAACATATAATCAGAGGACACGCCTAGCGGCGGATGTCAACAAAAGCGACTACGATGGAAACCTTATTTTTATCTCCAATCGACTGATAAATCCATCTCATCATACAAACATAATCTTAAATCATCTAAAACTTCTCCTAGTAGTAAACAATTAGAAGCCTTTGAATCTGATATGTTCGATTTAATCAGAAAAATCCATTTTAAAAAAACAATGTAATTATTTCCAACGTAACTTAGACAAGGATATTAGATCTAAAAAAATCTCATACGGGTTATACAGAGATTACAGATTAGCAATTATTAACAATAGCACTGGTCCAATAGTGCTACAAAAACAAAAACGATTAACTAACGCCTTTACATACCTAGGTTTTAAATTAGATATCCAGACGAACCGTAAAATAGTTAATTTTCTGGACATCACCTTCGACCTCTCTAGTAACAGCTTTAGACCCTACCAAAAACCTAACCAAACGCCTTTATGCATTCATATTAATTCCAACCTCCCCTCACATGTACTGAGACAAATTCCTAACTCCGTTAATACTCGAATCAACAGACTATCTTCTAACCAAAAAATTGTTGACAACACACACACACACAAAAAAAAAACAAAAAAAAAACAACATATAACGAAGGCTTTACATAAGAGCGGATTTCAAAAGTCGCTTTTTTATGACAAATCCTTGAAATATAGTAATACCAATAAGATCAAGAGAAGAAAGAAAGCAATTTGTTTCAAACCTCTATTTTGCAAATTATGTAATATTAATATAAGTAAATATTTTTAAAACTCGTAGATAAGCACTTTAGCAGTTCTAGTCCCCTTCATAGAATATGTAACAGAAAAACCCTAAAAATTAGCTATTCGGGTACTAAAAATATAGAAACTATAATCAGTTCCCACAATAGAATAACTTTATCTAGATATAAAAACCAAACTGATAACCCGAAACCTACAATCACTGATCAAACCAGCACCAGAGAAACAACTCCTAGTCGAGCCAGCTTGAGTTTTGCAACGCTCAACCATGGCAACCCTAAAGTTACCAGGAATTAACCAGACATAACGAATGCAGCTGGACATAACAGTAATACACCTAAATGCAAATGCAGAATAAAAAATGAGTGTCCTATGAGTGGAGAGTGTATGACAGAAGGGGTAGTATATCAAGCCATGATATACCCAAAAGAAAATACAAACTTTAAAAAAATGCTACATTGGTATTTCTGCAGGTGCTTGGAAGCAACGGTTGTAAAATCACACACATTCCTTTTCCAGCCCTGAACTAAGAAACCAGACAGCTCTATCAAAATGCCTTGGTCATTAAAAGACAGTAATCTAACCCCCATAATTAAATGGAATATCATTAAAAAATCCAAAACACCCACCAACTGCAAAGATTGCTGTCACTTATGCCTGGATGAAAAGATAACTATTTTAAAACACAAACACCAATTGGATCTGCTGAATCTTAGGAGGGAACTAATTTTTAAATTTCGACACAGGAAACGGTTTAAAATATGTTAAAGTTTTAGTCCCTCATTCATTCCTCTGAAGACTTTACACACATCACACTATTCTACGGAATATATATTGTTTAATGGTAAACTATTGTTATATATCTCAAGATTTTATATATATATACGGGTTTTTATATGTCTATGGTATTGCTTACATATTTATTTTTGCTGGTGTTTGAGTGTATATATATGTGTGTGTGTTCGTATGTGTGTATATGCATATATGCATCTGTGTACGTGTACATATATGAGTATACATATATATGTGTATGCGGGTATGTGTGTACGCATTTATGTGTGTGTGTGTGTGAGTTGTATGTGAACATTATATGTTTTTTACAATACTAAAGTTATATGGTATTATAACTGTACTGTTGACCGAAAAATTTACCTACATTATGGTATTATTGCTTTTATTGCATTGTTAACCGAATAATTAGTATAATTTTGACTATATAGTGGTGTGGTGGTAATTATGATTGAAGTGGATTGATTAACTATTATATCTTAATTGTTTAATTTTCTTAGTTTTTTCTAATTCCAATTTCTTATCCTTTCACTAGTAATATGTAAATTTATTTTTAAACTTAATAATTAAGTTTAAACAACTAAATTTAAATAGAGTTATAAGCCTTACTTTTAAATTTAAATTTTTAAAATTTTAAAATTTTATATTGTATTATATCTTTAAATTTTATATTGTATTATATATTGTTTTGTTGATTGTATAATTAGTATTATTATGTTTATATAGTGGTGTGAGTATTTTGTAATCACAACAGCACCGCTAATTTATAATATTTATTTATTTTTATTTTCTCATTTTCTCCTATCATCTTTTCTTTCTATTTTAAATTTATTCCTCTCTTCTTTCTTCTTCTTCACTTTTCGTTTACGCTTTAAGATACTCTTTCTCTTTAACGCTCTCTCTCTCTCTCTCTCTCTCTCTCTCTCTCTCTTTCTCTCACCTAACCCATTTTCTTTACGTTTCAAATCTACGGGTCTTCAATCCAACTGTCAGACTGAATGTATCTTCGAACTTTTGTTGACATCCACCGCTACGCGTGTTCTCTGATTATATGTTTCGTATATATATGTTTATTCATGAATATGTGTGTGAGTTCGCCGAACTGATGTATTTTTTCTTAAATTTTCTCTTTTAAGGGAGCGACCGTTATGTTTAATCGTTTTTTTAGATATTTGTGAAACTCATTCGTGTAATAAAATCCTTTGTACAATCTATCTATCTATCTATCTATCTATCTATCTATTGATTTGAAAGTTGATATATGAATGTTCGTTCACGTAATAAGTAAAACGAACGTAGCTTTTGGATAGTGCAATATTTATACGTCATAGCACATAACATGATATATATATATATATATATATATATATATATATATATATATATATATATATATTAAAAAAGCCCAAAAAAACGGTAAATCAGTTTTTGCAAATCGCCTGAAGACACTACATGGTAAAAACCTTGGTCGCGTCGTAACTCGGTTTTAAATGAAGTATATATATATATATATATATATATATATATATATGGTTTGCATATCTTAAATTTATATATTAATAGGTTTTATTGAGTCTTTAGAAATAATACTTGTTTTAACAATTGTCGTTTTCCAATAGAATATACATAATCGCACGATGTCTCTCTTTTCTCTCTTTCTGTATATATATAATTACTCACACAGTCACACATATATATATAACTACAAAACAAACTTACGTAATTGTTTACACATACACACACATATACACGTATATATATGTACATCTTTTTCCAATTGATCTATATACGAATATATACTTCCTTCTACTTACTTCTATATTCCGTAACATTTCATAAATCACTTGAGTGGAAATTACAGATTAACAACTTTCAATCGATGCCTGGCTTTGAAGGCACACGTCCGGGCCAAATGTGGACAGACAGCCGCATCGGAGTTGACCGTAGCCAAAGAGACGAATTATTTAATAGCCTTGTTGGCTCGGCATGAAATATTTTAATAGTTCTTATAATCTTCGTCCTGCTTCTGAAGTGATTACTTCAAGATTCTTAGCCGAAAATTAAGTGGCCTAAACGACATTTTACTGTCAGATTAACTTACAAGATTTTTATTGATGTTCCTCACGATGGTCAGTGTTGAGTGCTAGCAAGGCAGAAGGATTCTCCGTTGAAGACTTTCCAAAATAGAGAAACACATCTGTCAATAAATTCTCGATAAAATTTAAAACAAATCCTCCATTTTTGTTCATGTACCTATGCCTGTGGGTGGTAAATGTTCGCGCTCTCGCCAATAATTGTATATTCGCTCCCATAGATATTTGCTTTTGTCTGGCATGGGGCCAGGGAAGAATTATCCGTCTGTATATAGAAATAATTATTGACATTATTTAAGCTCGAACTGCTATCCCTTTCTTTGTTGATGTTATGAAATTAAAGAGAATTATATTATACGTACTTGGATAAAGGATTCAGTTAAAAATTCCCAGAAGTTTGTATGGAACGACAAGCAATTGATGAGGGCCAGAATGTACAAATTTTGAAACGTTTCAGCAATAACAACGTATATGAGATCAAATATTCGAGTGTAAAATATGTTAAAAATAGAAGAAAAAAAAACAGCGTGAGCATAATAGTCGGAATATGAACAATGTAAATATAGATGGCACCTCAGACCAAACATTTAGATAGCAATTGCAAAATTAATGATGTGCATGTCAGCACATTATGGGCTACATCAGACACTGATATAATATAAAACGTGACCAATCCAGTAAAGAACGCGTGATTTTTGTGCTGGGATGTATTACGATAGCTAATGTTTGAGACACAGAAATATAGTAAGTGTTCGACTGTGTCCGAATTTATGTCAGAATTTTTGTAGGGCCATATTTGCGACTTTACTATATTTGTCTATATTTTTGAGATGAGATATTGAGATTATTTACATTGTTTGAACTCTTGTCCCCATATTTATTGCCTTATTTACGATGTTTGGCCATTTTCCGCTCTGACCTTCAAGAATTTTGTTGACATATGTGCCAGTGGGTAAAATCATTCCCTAGACTTGAGCCTAAGCATTGTGAGTTCAATATCTAGCAACAGTTGTCGCAACCAAAAAAGAACTTAATTGATTTTAATGGAAATAATTAAGACACCCGGAAGTAGCATCACTCATTGAACAAGAACAAACTAAAGTTCAAATTTACAGTCACCTTAAGAAGGTGGATGCTTAAAACGGCCGAAACGTCATAAATATAACAATAACATTTACACAACATTCCGAACAACAAATTTAATTAAGTATGTGGACGCGTTGAATTTATAACTAACATCATTTTTTCATCCGGGCTTCTCACTGGCAAACTGAGCTCGATCACCCATCAATATTCAGTCAGTTAAGTGCCATACGTAATACACGTTTGAGCGATCATTTCTCGAAAGAGACTAACTGACTGGGCAGAAGATTATTCCGCAGTAGGTTGCCATTGCTTTCTGCGGTAGACTGGTTGCCGACCAAGGCTATAGAACCCAATCTATCCTGTTATTTAACCCATAACTGGAAGGAATAGACGGATTAATACCTTTCCGTAGGGTATTTGCGCGTAAGTGAATACAATGGATTCAACTGGAATTCGAACTCGGCTACCCTGTTTTTCATTCCGAGCCGATATCCACTGCGCCACAACGCACATTCTAATTAATCCCATCACATCCCATCAATATTACTTTGAACATATGGCAGAAAATTCTGAATTTGGTGTATTGTGTATTTAGTTTTAATTCTTCCTGTCTAATTAATAGACAGGAAGAATTAAAACTAAATAAAAAACAATACACTGAAGATAAAACGTCATTCTATTGTAAAAAATAATTTTCTAAGAATAATTTCGACTTGTCTGTGACAAAATTCCGTCCACTACAGCAAATTTGTTTATTTTTACAAAACTGTTGGTGTGTAAATGAAATTGAGTTTTCTTTTTTATATTCTTATAGAGTAGAATTAATAACACTCGGTCGAGATTAAGAATTCCTACAAATTAAATGTTGTACCTTTGAACTTGTATCCTCCCTTTTATCAGGTATAGCCAAAACGTACCATTATAAATGTGGTAAAGGGGACATCACCTGGTATTCCCAAATGGTCACCCATTAAGTACTGACTAGGCTCAATGCTTCCTGAACTGTGATGATCGGACGGGAACCGGTGCATTCAACACAATATAGCCGTAGTCTAAATTACAGTTAATTTTGTGCGTAATTCTAAATTTAAGGATTTCAACAAAATAAAGAATTCAGAGATTAATCAGTTGTTTATAAATTCATGGACTAACTTATTTCTTTTTATTTTCTAAATTTACCAGGATTTTATTTATTAAATTCCTTAAAATGATTTGCTTTACAATTTAAAATCATCGCTTGTTAGATGCATTTTTGCGCACATCATATTTTCGGTACGACGTAGTATATACCTTCTTCCCTTTGTTATTCGTAAGTGATATTTTTGTCTGTGGAGATTAGCCAAATTCCCAGCATCTCTCTACAGTACTCGTTTCGCACATTGCATATTCTTATGTCACACTTTCGATGCTTTGCTCGAGGCTAAATAGTTTTTTGTTTTTTTTTGTTACGGAAAGCAAAACATTTTCATTTGCGGACACTTGATACCGTCTCAACTACCCGCTAGCTACGCGTTCCCCAAAAGTGCAATGTGTATAAGATACACAGGTCCCTGCAAAACAAATACGCTGAAATGGCAAGTAGATGAGATAGATAGAAAGTATTTGGAATTATTCATTGGATAATCGGTTAGTATAATAGTCTGTTATATACCAATAAACAGACAAACACGGGTGTATATAAAAATATACGTAGTTATATTTTATTGATGACGATGGAACCGTGTCGCCTAGTGGCAGGAGTGAGAGAGCGCTCTTCTAAGGGTTGACATGGGGTTCGACGTGGTGACGGGGGGTTCGACGACGGGAGTGTAATCTCTCTCTGCTTACTCGTCTAGCTTCTTCTTCGACTTCTCGAGACTGTCTTCGACTTCTCTGTTTCGACTTCTGACTTCGACTGTGACTCGACTTCTCTTCTACTGTCGAGGCTGGAGACTCAAAACTGATTCGGTTCGACTTCTCTTCTACTGTCGAGGCTGGAGACTCCAAAACTGATTCGCAAGACTGTGTTTTTCGCAGTCTTTATATATCTTCCAAAAGCGGAAATTGTTTCTTCCGGTTTTTTCTTGATCACGCGACGCCTACGCGACGCCTACGTAAATTCTCAGAAACCCTGTCTATTTCCGCTCTGCCGGAAATAGGGTCAAAGTGACATCCGCTACTTTTCATCAACCGGGAACGCCCACGCTTCATCGGCCTTCTTCGGCTAGGGCCAGATTATTATATTACAATAGATGTCAGCGTGGAATTCAAATCTAATTAGATAATTGCATTCATTTCGCACAAATACTTTGTGAAAGTTATAAATTCATATTTTCTGCTGACATCTACGAATGGATTATGTAATAAGCTAAATGCAGACCGTTGAAGAGAAAATACAATCTGAAATCTAAACGGTAATGAAATCAGGGACAACCATATCTCCTTTCTTTTTTTTTAGCCAATGATATTCCCATATAATAAGGAAAAACATGTTTAGAGAATTATGACATTAAAAAATAATTAATGATGCCAGATAAAACTGGTGAATATATTTATATACACAACAACTGATTCGGAAACTTAAATGACATACGTGGTATATAGATTAAATTAAAAGTATTTTCAAACGATTATTCTATTCTATTGTTTAAAATTCTTTTTTTAAAAGATGTTTTAGTCATGAAATCGGGCACAATATTGGCTAACTGGGGGGCTTTTTCCGTCCATATAGGTTAAAACTTAAAAATGTTCACTCAGATAAGAGCCCTGTTTGATATATACTTTGGCGATTATGTCTCAAAAGAGACATGACTAGCTTGGTAGAATATTTTCACGCAGTAGGTTGCCAATACTTACTGCGATAGACTGGTTGCTAATCAAGGCAATAGAACACAAACTGTCCTGCTATTCAACTTATAGCTGGAGGGAGAAAAGTCGAATTAATACCTTTCGCAGGGTACTTGCGCGTTAGTCAATGCAATGAATTCGATTAGAATTCCAATTCGAATCCAAACTGACATCCACGGTAATTTTTATGTTATTAAAAGCGATCATTAAAATTAAATTACGACCTAAATATATGAAGATGAATTTATACATTTCCTTTGTTTTTGAAAATTGCTGACAAATATAATAACTATTTATTTATTAGATTGATTATTAACACTACCATAATGTTGATTGGAATGGTTGACAAAAAATCGGCTACTATTAATTAATTCGAACTATATAAAATGGTAAATAATAAGGATATAACAATTTAGAAAATATTTCGAAATTAATGAATAAAAAATATTGTTACATTTGTTTATTTATAAATTGGTACATAATAAAAAGTGCATTGCATTAGATTCAATAAATTCTATTAGTTTTTAGAATGTTGTAAATAGAAAATTATTATTTCAAATACGCATTCTCATGAATAGACAGTATTTAATACTAAAAATATTTAAATGCGTTGTAAAACATTATGTAAATTTACTAACGTGTCTATGTTTTATTACAATCCTAATCACCAATTTGTAAAACAATACACATTAGTGAAGATTTAAAAAGGTTATAAGAAAAGGGTTGTTATGGGAAAAAATCATTCTTTTAACACTACATCTTTTTTGTGGGCACAAAAATTCATATTTGCCAAATAAATTTCCATTACCTAAAAAATTCGTAAGAGCAATGAATAATTCTTCACAGTTCAGATATTTTGAATTCCAGTTGTTGCATTCACTTAGGCGCGAATAAACTTAGGAAAGGTATTAATCCGTCTATTCCTTCCGGGTATGGGTTAAATAACAGGACAAATTGGGTTCTATAGCCTTGGCTAGCAACCAGTCTACCGCAGAAAGCAATGGCAACCTACTGCGGGATAATCTTTTGCCCAATCAGTCATTTCTCTTTCGAGACATGATTGCCCAAGCGTGCATCACGTATTGCACTTAACCGACTGACTACTTTATGTGAGCTGAAGCACCTCAGTCCTTTCATTCCAACAGTTTGAGTTCAAAAACGTCTACAGAATCTGGTCCTTGTGGGTAATGTATTATTTTCAGTTATATATCCACTTCTCCACAGATAAAATGGTAGCATGTTTTCGACTATCCTATCTATATTGTCGTCTGACCAGCGATATGCATTAACTTAGCAATTTCAGAGATTTACACGTTATACCTGAGAGGAAGTCCATTCTTTAGTGTACCAAAATATCTCAAAGGAAGTTCCATTCAAACAGATTTTTCCCGAGAAGAGCTGCTTTGTGAGAAAGCTCCAGAGAAACTCACGAAGATGCTTATCCAGTCCCTACAATCATAGCGTTTTCAGGTCTAGAATCAACCATTATCTTTGCAGCATATCCGTAATATCTGAACGCCTTACCCCTCTTACTACGTTTTTGTATTAACTTTAGGTGTCTCTTAAAGGTTCTAAGGAGTCAGTCAGTCAGTCAGTTAAGTGCCATACGTGATACACGCTTGGGCGATCATGTCACTAAAGAGACATAACTGACTGGGCAGAAGACTATCCCGCAGTAGGTTGCCATTGCTTTCTGCGGTAGACTGGTTGCCGACCAAGGCTATAGAACCCAATCTGTCCTGCTATTTAGCCCATAACTGGAAGGAAGGGACGGATTAATACCTTTCCCAAGGGTATTTGCGCGTAAGTGAATACAATGGATTCAGCTGGAATTCGAACTCGGCTCCCCGGTTTCTCGTTCCGAGCCGATATCCATCTAAGGGGTAATAGTTGATAAAAAATATCAACTTCACTGTTGTCTCATGGTTTGGTATATTTTGTCGTTGGTCTATTGAATGCATATGACCACAACATACGTACTGTTCACAACAATCATCTTCATGATCTGTCAAATATTATATTCTTTTAGCAAAGCTATTATTCCTTTGTCAAAATAACCTGTATCAATTTGATAAATTTAATATATCTAAATTAACTTCTCTATTTTCATTTTACAAAACAAGTGATTGATATTCTTGGCCATCGGTTTGTTTTTCATTAAAATATAAATATCCAATTTTCTCAGCGTGTTGTTTTCGTGATTCCTCCTTTAAGGTTAACATATTATTTAATAATGGATATGTAAATAATAGATTGAAAAAGTATTTCAACGTCAAACTTTCTTAATATAACTGCTTACAAACATTTGCTGCTTTTCTGGATGTTAAAATTAAAGATGTTACTAATTTGCTATGCAGTTTTGGTATTTTATACATCTTGTTCGTGTAGTATGTTCTTCAGAATTTTCTTCATATTTACTCTCTATTTGTATTTCCAGCAATTTTTTTTCTAGTTCTTATTTCCTTAAAATGTTCTTGCAATCTTATGATATTTTTCAGGTCGAATTTGCTTTTTTGTTTCGGTGTTAGAAGCATTATTTAATGAAACATTATCGTTACAGATATTTCAGAAAATCATCACAGTTGTTCAATTAGGAAGTTTATGAACTTGGCATATTAGGATGTGCGTTGTAGTGCATTGGATATCGGCTCGGAACGAGAAATCAGGGAGCTGATTTCGAATTCCAGCTGAATTCATTGCATTCACTTACGCACAAATACCCTTGGGAAATATATTAATCCGTCTATTCTTTCT
Organism: Ascarosepion bandense; assembly: GCA_037127315.1. Lineage (NCBI taxonomy): Eukaryota > Metazoa > Mollusca > Cephalopoda > Sepiida > Sepiidae > Ascarosepion > Ascarosepion bandense. The sequence continues at coordinate 2,706,906 of JBBBDQ010001440.1, forward strand.
AGTTATGGGTTAAATAACAGGACAGATTGGGTTCTATAGTCTTGGTCGGCAACCAGTCTACCGCAGAAAGCAATGGCAACCTACTGCGGGATAATCTTCTGCCCAGTCAGTCATGTCTCTTTCGAGATATGATCGCTCAAGCGTGTATCACGTTATGGCTCTTAACTGATTGACTGATGCACTTGGCAACCAAAAATATTTGATCGCAAAAAAAAACCTTTCCCATTCTCCTCATCTGACTGACAACCCAAAAATGTTAACACCTATACACTCCCACGAAATGCACGTTATAATTTTCTAGAAATCGCTAGAAAATTCTAGACGGTCATATTACTAATACACTTATATAATTTTTTTAAAAATTTCTTGTTGTGGGGTGGGGTTTAAAATAATTAAATTGAATGAAACCCTGCGTTCTTATTTTTTAACAATAAATCATGGAATTATCATATAGGAAATTACTTATTTTACAAAAGCTCAAAAATTACCTTATATATATATATATATATATATATATATATATATATATATATGTTATTTTACAGTGAGTAGGACAATAAAGCCACTAGAAATATATTATTAAGTAGAGAGGACAATAAAGAACAGCAATTCAACGGAGGTTAACGATAAACATTATTTATATTTAAAATTGACTGGAACAATCAGGAAACATTTTCCACATGCAATACAGAAAAAGAGCCTGTTAGCATAGAACTTATGACTGAATCAATCCATTTAAACTGTAAAATAGTGAGAACGTGTGGCCAATGATGTACAACGGTTATATTCATAATGTTCACGTACCATAAAGAAAAAGTAAAACCGAATAATTGCGTGAAATTATTTATAGAAAAGTTAAAGAAGGGGCCATATTAAGGCTGTGTGAAGGCTATTAAAACGGAGATTCCAGATAATGAACAATAAGATTGCAGATTTTTATTTGGATTTTATCAATAATCTCTAAATATATAGATGGAGTACCAAACAAAATATGGCCTCCAGATTCAAAGCAAAAATGATTAGTAGTCTTATAAATAAAGAAGTTTTAAGGTATGCTATATTTACGTGTTAAACTGCTCGATATCAGAGATAGAACGTATGTGAATATAAATGTGATCATTAAGCTCAACACCAAGAGGCGACAATATGCTTCATGCTTAAAAGCAATCGATAACTTGACGATTGTTTTTAAGCATGAAACAGACTCTAGCGCTGTGTGTTGACCTCAATGTTCACTTGTCTTCTTAGTTTTCTTTACTTCTCTGTTTAAGAATTCCTGCAATTTCGTTTTGTGAATATACTTTTTTAATACTATTCTAATATTTTTTATGCTAACATTTTTATAAGAAGCATCAACTTTTCATCTTTTTTTATTTTAATGTTCCGACTTTTTCGAAATAATCATTACTTGCAACTGTTTCTATTGCTTGCATCTGTGTGAATTGCTTACATCCAATTTCCTCATCACAAATACTATCATAGATATATGAGGTTATATATATATATATATATATATATATATATATATATATATAGATAGATAGATAGATAGATAGATAGAATTTATTTTCAGTTAAACATATCACCCGAAGAGGAGCAGTTCGGCTCCGAAACACGAAAATCTTTGTGTACTGATACTAAGCTTTTATAAACCATTGTAACACCTATTATAATATAAACTTCTACTCTGTATTGAGCACTCTTTTTAAAAGTAAATGCTTGAACAGTGGGATTAAACTCTACGTGTTCTGTCACTTTCTTACTATATATATAAAGTGTACATTTTGTTTCGACATTGAAAGAACAATGTCTCATCAGGCAGTAAACGTTATATATATATATATATATATATATATATATATAAGGATTATTATGATATACACAATACTTGGGCATCTTCTTTTGTTACCTGTCTATTCAGAAAAGTCTCCGTATCCTTAGGTCATTTTTTTTCTTATAACTAGCGTGGTTGTCTCTGCCTCCATTTTGTTAGAACCGTTGTGCAGCGTACAGTACCTGGTATTCCCCAGTGGTCAAACATTTGACTACTGACCAGGTTTAACAGCATACGTCAGTTACAAGTTTAACACGCCATGCGCTTTAGAGTTCATATTTTATCCTTTAGTTGACCCTAGTCTCTGTAATTTTAATTAAATAATTTTAAGGTATACATAGCTAAATATTTGCCATAATATGCCCGTTATTATGCTCGGTTTTCTTCTGGATAAATACGTTTTACAGTTGAGTCATCGAACACAACATTTACTCTGTAGAGACGTTTATCAATTTAGTATGATTTAACTTTTATATTCAAAATAAATTAAAATCCGTCAAAACCAGACAAATGTCAACAATATTGTAAAAGACACAGTGAATGTTAAAACAAAACTCTAATTCTAAGTTTTAATAATTGTCTGAATTTTTGCTTCTTCGGATTCGAGAAAAGGCGTTTTGAGAATTCGGCCACATACAAGAGGAAGTTGAGATTTAAACTGAGGAAAGATCCTGTAGAGAAATATAAAGAGGAATTCACTCGTTGGGCAGATAAACGATGCTGTCGTCGATACAGAAGATAAGCGTAACCCAACGGATATAGTTTTTCTTTTTCTTGGCATAAAATAATGAACAAATAAACAAAGACAGACTATTAAGTCATGCAAGCAATGAAGCCTCAGTTCGTTGCTGAGAACGAAGCCGATAAAAGAATTTAATGGAATGAGGCGATTTTATCAGCTCTATATAATTGAAGATTCGCAGTTGGAAAAAAGAGAGAACACGCATAAAAAAGAAGAGTGATTCAATAGCCGTAAGCCTTTTCAACGTGTGCAATGATCAAGCCAGTAATAGTCTCTATTTTTCCCTTTCTATCAAACATTTCCCAGAGGCATTCACCGAAGAAACGATTGAAAACTTTGTTTATTTAGGAAAAGAAATAAAATTGTCATGTCTAGTGTACAAGTAGTTCAGACGCTGTCATCTCATCAAAATACTTTTTAATAGTATTTTATACGAGAGGTTTGTGAAAATTACTCGACTCGTTCAGCTTGCCAAAGTCAGACCAGTTGACCATACGTGAAAATTCTTTGAAGAGATACATTGTCGAATGAAGAACATTTAACATTTCCTCGTGATTAGACTGATCTGTTTCATATACGTCAAATGAAAACATTAAGACAGCAAAAATCAGTAGGTTAAAGTGGGACATAATAACACATTTTTTAAATTGCCATATCGCCAGTATCTGTTTATATTTCTGTAGTATTTACACTGTTTTCATTATTCGGACTATTGTCCTTATCTTTGTCCTTAAGGACACATGGCTCAGTTGATATAGACGTTTGTTAGTTCCTGTGACTTGACCCAAAGCGTTTTGAGTTGAGGACCAGGCTACAGCTGTGGTGAACAAGTAATTAACGGGGTTAGAGTAAGATAACTCATTAGTGCCAAAAGAAAATTAACGCAAGGAATGAAGATGACATACCCCAGTGATTGTAATAAAGGGTTCGGTTCTAAATTCCTAGCACCTGAAGAAGCCCTGAACGTACAACGGCCGAAACACAGTACATATAGCAACAAAGATGACGACAGTAGTCGGAATATTCTAAATAGTGCCATATCGCCATTTTATTTAAAGATACACATGGTTATTTATACTGTATCTTAACATTAGAGCTACGCGAACATTATGATGAGGACTTATTCTGGATGTCAATTTAATTTAGACTTAACTTTAAAAAAATAAAAATTTTAAAATATTGTCAGATATTATACTATTTTATTAACCAGTAAATCTGAACTTATACACACCTAGTAGAAAATAATTTTTCATAATGCAGTTGGTTCACTATATTTTACAATATGTTTGATGTCTGTAAAACAAAATTGATTCAACTTTTTATTTATTCGCAAATCAGGATCAAGTAATAATATAATAACTGACCCGATCCTATTGTTCACAAACGTATAAATATGCATGATTTCTTTTCGCTTCAGCGACCGAGCCACATGTCTTCTTTCGGACGCTAAGTCCAGACGACCTGCATGTTAATACTTTTCTCAGCTTCTCTTTCGTGCTGATTTCATTGATATTCATTTTTCCTCATGTATATTCAACAAAGAAAGATCATAAAGTCTGAGTGACGCCAAATCTAGATGACCTACATTTTCACATTCTTTCTCTCTTTTTTTTTTCACATCACACGAACTGAATCTCCCTTTTCTTCGGTTAATTGTCGGCAACATAAAAAGAAAGAGGAACAATTGCATCACTTCTGTTCACTTAGTATACTTCTACACAGGAATAGCGACATCAATTTCTCTTTCCTTTACAAATACATTTCGTCTGATTTTAGTAAAACTGAACTTTTAAACATACATTCAAAAGAAAACTTTATCCGAACGTTCAAACATATGCGTTATTTTAAAATGACAAACTTGTAAATGTTCTTAAATAGATTTACACTTATTAATGCAAAAGGGAACCTCCAATCTTTTGTTCGACTTCGTATTTTTTTTAAGTGTAATGACCTCGGCCATTTCGTAAGCAATATCATATTTTACACAATTGTTTAAACAATGTGTATCAGAGAATGCAGTACAATGTAACATGGTGAGGAAGTTGGAACAAGTAAATAAAGACACGGAACCTATTTTGATACTTTAAGCTTGAAATTAAACTTCAAATAATTTTAACGAACGTAACTTGAAAACAGTTTAACAAGTCACCAAATTTTCTTATAATATATATATATATATATATTGGTTTTACTTCAACCGCGCTCTTCCGTAGACTTACCCGTCACCTTTCTGACCAGAGTACAATTAAACAACATTTCTCAGAAAAAACATAACCATGTAGCTAATATTAGACAGGTTTTAGTCAACAATACAATAATTCTCACTCATGCACACAATAAAAAGAACCTTAAGAATTTGAGGGCATCTACATTAAATCCAAACAACGCACACTTAATAAAATCACGTTTAAATCTGGTCAAGACACATTGTATTGCATTTGAATATATGGTTCTGTTGTCATTTCGCGCTATCAAGCGGTGTGACGTCATAGAACCTCATTGCAAATTTGCGAACATCATTTGATATTTTTGGCAACCATTGCCGTTGCTTAGCGGAGTTTTATGTTAACACAAGATAAAAGCGTCGCTGACGGTGGATGTTATTGCGTTACAATCCTTATAACCTCTCTGAAGTTGGCTCATGTGAGCCGAAAGCTTAGAACCAACTTAATAAAAATGTTGGAGAATTTTTGTCTTTATTTTCAACTGAAATTAAAGCCAAAATACGATGTTTAGAACGGGTCATGAATAAATATAATTGACATTAATTGTGTCTTATATTAAACAGTACATGTTCAGAAAGTTATTTTCTGCCTCGATACAATATATATATATATATATATATATATATATATATATATATATATTAATCGTATCACCCCGAGCATGGCGGTAACGCCCCTGATGTGCAGGGGGCTACGTAATAGTGAGAAGATTGGTAAAAAGAAAGTCGGAAACCACATCCTAAACAGGGAAAAGGGATGAGCCTCTTAATCTGTTCAAGAGACGTGGGTGGAGTGTAAACCGGGTGATGGATAGATCTATCTACTCCAATTGAAAAAAAAGTGAGAAGATTGGAAAAGAGAGAGCCGGAAACCACATCCTAAACAGGGAACAAGGGATGAGCCTCTTAATCTGTTCAATAGACGTGGGTGGAGTGTGAACCGGGTGATAGATCTATCTACTCCAATTGAAAAAAAAGTGAGAAGATTGTTAAAGAGAAAGCCGGAAACCACATCCTAAACAGGGAACAAGGGATGAGACTCTTAACCTGTTCAATAGACGTCGGTGGAGTGTGAACCGGGCGATAGATTGATTTATCTACTCCAATTAAAGATAGATATATCTTCTCCAATTAGATAGATCTATCTACTCCAATTATAGATCTATCTACTCCAATTATAGATCTATCTACTCCAATTATAGATCTATCTACTCCAATTATAGATCTAAATCCTTTTACCTCAAGCAAGGCAGAATTGTCACTGGTGTGTAGGGGGTTGCAATGAGGGAAAATAAGCAGAGTACAGGGGAAAAGCAAGAATAAGAAATAGATATAATTTAAAGAGATGTCTGACATTTAGGGAGGGACTTACATGTGCCAATTTTGGATAATGTTCTCTCCTTGTTTGGTTTTTGTTAATGTTTATGCAACTAAACGAGAAAAGGGGAATAACACTTAAGAGAAAATAACAGAAGTGTCTAATACGTTGTGAAATGATAATTTCATCCTTAAATACGCGTGTTACTTTGTGACCAGCATTACTCGACTTACACATTTTATCATTACAAGAAATCCTGATTTGAATACTGTATCGTAGCGTTGACGAAGTTTCTAACCACCAAACTACTATTAATATACTCCCAATGTTATATTTTAAGCCTGTACACTCTAACGTTGAACAGACACAGTCTCATCATTGTACATCGCACTGTTATGGCTTATGAATTAACTACATTTTTAATTTACCAACTCCATGACTAACCAGTTTTTATTTCAGAATTTTTTAAATCCAAAAATTGTTGCCAACCAAAACAAGAGATTTCAATGTGTCTTGTGCTTAACTCTTAAAAGTGAGGAACAGAGCTTGAAACCATACTTTTCCAAAGATTTTTGCGCAGAAGCAAAATCAAAGGTCTATCGTGGAACTGAAATCCAACCGTTCAAACTTGATTCATCGTTATGTGCTAATTTATGCGTATAACCTCCAATATTTGAGTACTACCAGAATCACGTGACCTATCTACGAAAAAGTTTGAATATCTTTTATCTCAGGTAGTCGAGATTTATTGAATTGGTTTTATGTTAATTATAGCATGCATTGTTTCTAGCGGTATTTTCTGTTTGTGTAAATAATTTCTTAATTGTAATGTTTATATATTGAATAATGGGAACATCTATCTAATCTGTAACTATTATGTCAGTGTAAAGAAACATCAGCCACTTGTATAATTTATAACATTTTGTTGTTATCTATATGCAAATAGTTACTAAAATCTAAAGCTTAAATACTAAATGTTGGCAACTTCTACCTGACTTGTACAAAGGTGAAAATGTCTCCATTCTGCATCAGCAATGAAAGATGCCAGCCAGTATGATGAAATGTTCTAAAGTCCACTCTCAAGCTAATGACTGTGTTTCGAATTGGAAATTTAAAATAAGCCGCATGTATTAAATGTTTAGAAGAATATGTTTTTATAACTTTACGCACTCATGTTACAAAATATGTAATTCATGTATCCAATGTTTTTCCCGTATAAAGATTAATCTTATTGAAAATTGTCTTTATCAGGGTATACAGGTTAATGTTTTTATGCAGTGAGAAATTGAACAATATACTGAATACTGAACTCTATTATGTCCTAAACCAAGAGTTTATAAATCTAACATATCAATTACAAAACGTTCATAGACAAAATCGAATGATATTGGCAACACAATGTATGACGATCGCTTTAGCATCTGTTCTTTTCATCAAATATTATATTGTGCTACTGTCAACCCGCCAGTTGGGTTTTAGAATTTGGTTCTCGGCAGAAATCGTCCTCATAACATTAAATGTCAAGAAAACAAAGCGGACAAGATGTTTTAGTGTGTTTAAGGAAATGAAGGGATTGGACCATGGCAGTTTCAAAATGGCATTAAGAAAAGAGTTAAAGCAGTATTTAAAGAAAAATTCTAACACTTAGACAATATTCCTTTTATACAGGGCAATGCTCATCCTATTGAGCAAAAAATAAAAATAATGAATGTTTGATTAAAATTAATTTCAAAAACATTGAATCGATTAAGTACCTTTTATATTTTAAAATAACTGAAATCGTGAAGAGAAATTAATATATTATCATTAGAAAATGTAACGTCAAAGAAAATTGGAATATCTTTCTTATTGCTATTTTTCTTACAAGATTATCTCATAGCTTACAAGATGAAATAATTAATGAATTGTAAATATTTCCTGGCATACATTTTCAAAATTTTATAACTATGTAATTTATTGGATATCGGCTCGGAACGAGAAATCGCGGAGCCGAGTTCGAATTCCAGCTAACTTCATTGCATTCACTTACGCGCAAATACCCTTGGTATACGACTGACGGGGCAGAAGATTATCACGCAGTAGATTGCCATTGCTTTCTGCGGTAGACTGGTTGCCGACCAAGGCTATAGAACCCAATCTGTCCTATAACTTAACCCATAACTGGAGATAAAAGACGGATTAATACCTTTCCCAAGGGTATTTGCGCGTAAGTGAATGCAAGGAATTCAACTGGAATTGGAACTCGGCTCTCCGATTTCTTGTTCAAAGCCGATACCACTGCACCACAACCTGAATAATAAATATAAAAGAATTATGTTGACGTAGAAATTTCTACCAAAATTAAATTTAATCCAGAAAAACATATTATTCAATGTTAGACTCTTCATGAAATATTTCAGGCGGGCCCTGTTAGTGTTTGTCTAGACGTTTTAGAAGACAAGTGTGCTCAGAAAATAAGAGATGTTAGCCATTTATTTATTAACTTGAGGATGTCATCGTACTTTTGAAATTGAGAAAATAAAAGCTAGATTTCGATCGCATTAACTCTTTAACTAGACATTATATGAGCATCTGTGAACTAGACTATGAAACATAAATTATGCAGACGTCAGCGACACGTTCTGTTGCGTATCTGGGTATTATTGCAATGTTTTGCTTTGAATAATACCATTTCAAATTCGAACCATTTCTACATATGTGTTGTAAATATAATACTGAAATAGTTCTTCCTTCTTGTTCGTAAGTGGGTTGAATAATTACCCGGTGTTTGAATGCGATTATACAAGTAACATCAGCTTACGACCTATCTTTGTTGTTGGCTTTTTCCTTAGTAAGTATTTTTATTTTATCTCATTTCAGAGATAAGTACGTCAGCATTCACTGAATAATAGATATAAAAGAGTTATGTTGACGCAGGTATTTCTACCTAAATTAAATTTATCCCAGAACAATTTATTATTCAATGTTAGACTCTTCATGAAATATTTTGCATTCCTTTTGGCTTTCTCTAATAGTTACATTATGATATATTTTCCGATATTTTTACTTTTCTATTTTTTACTGTAGGAATTTTCTTCTTATCTGTGCTGTGTTCCTTCAGGACGTAGGTAATAATATCCTTTAACATCTCCATATACTTGTAGCTCTTAACACCCTTTCTCTTGTTACCCATAATCAAACCATGATCTGCCACTCGTTGGCTCAAATCCATTAAATATATTTCACGTTGCTTTCCCTTGACAATTTTCTGGTCTATCTGTCCTGTGAATATCAAATTTTCTAAACCGTCCTACCTCATTACAGGTCCCAGACAATTCAGCTGTCTTTTTCTGTTGTTCCTTCTCGTTTCCATCCTCTCCCAAATCTCGTCGTTGCTATCCTCTTCGGGGTAGTGTAAGCATCCTTCATTAGAAACACATTTCACTTCCTGCAAGTCGTTCCTTCATCTTTGATGAGATTGTCCAGCATTTGCTGCCATATTGAAGAACAAACTCCATATAAAAATCCAGTACACTTTTTCTGTTTTCACCGAATTTTTTCTGTGTTTCAAAACTCTAGTTATCGCTTAGAGTGAATCGTAAAAAGGAAAGAGGTGAGAGGTTAGAGAGAAAGATAGAGACAATAATAGCAATCATTTGACATTAGTCAAGGGTCGCGTTAATTATACTCGTCTCATCTCTCTCTGGCGACAGTCGAGCTTGCTTAGTCTTTTACTTGGTTTTCTGTTGCTCAGAATAGGTGATTTAGGAATTCACTCCTGGATGTGATTCTGGCCTATGTTGTTTTTAGATATTTCCTAGTTTTCGATTGGACGAAATACATTTCGCATCGAGATTTGTATTGGATTCTCATTTGCATGTGTGCTAAGAAAGGTTTTTGAAATTCGAGTACATTCGTTTATTTCTAACAAAATCAATAAGTATTTGAATTTTAAAATCTAAAACGTGTTTTGTTCATCACAAAGTTCATAATATTGCCTCCATCATTTTAAGTAATTCCAACATTAACTGAAAAAATGCTCATTAATTTCGAAAAGGTTACCATTTATATGTCGTTATTTTTGCCAAATACATTGAATATTAACATAGGATTTAATAACCGCTTGAGAAAAAGATGAGATTACATTATTGATAATGAGGGAACATATGATTTCGATGAAATATATTAACCTCGACCAGTTATTCTTAACTGCTGTGCCGGCATACATATATTTATCTGTGTAGAAGTAGTAACGTTAGTATTTGAAAATTGAATAAGTAATAAACTTTTGAATATCAGGATTTTTTATGCTATTTAAAATACTTTGTTTAAACATTCATTTTTTTAAAAATAATTTTTTTAATTCAACTTCTTCAAATTTTCCGTTATTGAACAAACGAATATTAATTTTATTTATATAATTCATTCCATATCCTTTACTTAAACATTTTTATTGTACTTATTTAATCTATGGTTTTATTTCGTAACGTTTACACGAATACGCTTTAAAAATTTCCTATATGTGCTATGATATTTTTCCTTTGCCCTGAGGTGTGCCTTTGCTTAAAAAGGTTGAGAAACTCTGATCTAGTTAAAAAAAAACATTAATTTTTTTTCTCGTATTTAAATCCAATTCTTTTCTATTTACGTATAGTTTTAACCTAGTAGTTATTTCATTTCTCGAGCCTTTGGTTTCATCAGCTTTTCGTGGAACTTAGCTCTATGAAGCCATTACTAATGAAATTTGATAGTATGATAAGTTTCTACGACTTAACAAATTTTTGCAGGTTGTGTAAAGCCAGAAAATATTTTACATGGCAAGAATTATTTTAAAATAAATTCTTGATTCATTTCTTACTAATTAAACTATAGATGGGAGCGAGTAGAGATGCGTGAATACATTTCACATAGGTATTTGCACGTAAGTAAATATACTGAATCCTAGTGGAATTAAAACTCGCATCTCTGATGAAAAATTGCAAGTCATCATTTATTCTACTGCCCGAACATCCAAGCTTAAAGCCTCTCGAGCTGTTTTTCACGTGATATGGTCGTAAGCCAATTCTTAACGAAAAAAAATGGTAATATAATTTAAGGATCAGCGTCCATTCTCTCAATCAGTTTCTTTAGAATTTCACAATCTTCAATAGAGATTGGTTTTCAGTGGGATCAGAGATACATTTATGTCGATTCCAAGCTTAAGAATCATTGCTATCGAAGCAAAAATGATTCCGATCGTCGTGACGTGGCTTCGCTGTGTCTTTTCTATGAATATTTTCTTGAGAATTGTTCTCTTGGGATTTCGCGGTACGTTTGCTGTATTTAGACCCAGTACGAGATTTGTAACAAGGTTCTGTCGTGTTTTTCTCTTGTAATCGTGTTCTATCCTAAAAGTTTCTTTTCCCGTATTTGTAACTTATAAAACTCTTTCTTGCTTTCCTGACAACTACGTTATTCAAAAGTCTAAATCCAACATCAACCGCTATCTTCTGTTTTTATGAAACCTATTCTGTTATTGCCTTTTCTAATTAATAAAATTTCCGCATTTTCTTTTACTCTCAGTGAGAGTGACATTATTGCTTTGCTTGCTTGGGAAAAAATGGCTGAAAAAATAAAAGAAAATATTAGTTTTTTTTTATTAATTGACGTGACACTTAGTAGCAAAAGATTAAATACAGTTACTCATAGAATAATTAAAACATCACAACACATTTTATTGTAAGTTATTTAAGTTGTACAAATGCGGGAATATTCAGGAAAAATATGAAATGTAAATGAATATGAAAAAGGTAAAGTGGGATTTTCATGCTAACAAAATTTAAATATAAACAGATTTTCAAAATAGTTTATTCCTTTGTCACTGCTATTATTTTAACTTCAGTCTATCGGTAATGTTTATTGTGTTCAAAAATGTATGATTAGTATTGTTATAAATCTTAAATAAATTAAATTCAATTCATAAATTCCCATTCCTTTTGAGAATAGATAGCAAAAATAATATACTTTATTTATTCATTAGATTATGAGGAAATAAGTTTAGACAATAGCGATGTTAAGGGAAAAGCGTCCTTTTGATTTAATGTTTTTTTGTGTTTTGTTTGTTATTTGTGTGAGCACGAAGATTGGTTAAAATTAATTTCAGACACACATTCCAAAACATAAATTGAAAATAGAGAGCATTCAGTATTATATAACACCAAGCGGAATTTGAAAAGAAATCCCAAATGAGAAGCTAATAAGTTGTTCGATAGTAATTTGTAATAAAGCATGAAAATGTTCTAAATGCATTTTAACGCTAGTTAAATTCAAAACTCGTTCGCACACTAAAAGTTAAAATTTAGAAAACTAAGACTAAAATTTCCATACATCTTTATTTTTTCTTTATCTAATGTTGTCGTTTCCAGGTTAAAAAAGGACAAATTGTCCGTGCGTGATCTAAAATTCTTTAAGCCTTTCTCAATTTTACGTCAGACGTCTAATGCTTTTACGAGTTGACTTTAGTCATTAAAGGGCTAGTTTATTTAACCACGCGTTTTATAATGGGTTTATGTAAATAGCTGCAATTAATTTTGAAGTTTCTGTTGTCATTTTACATTCGTAACCGTGAGTATGTATGTATGTATGTATGTATGTATGTATGTATGTATCTATCTATCTATCTATCTATCTATCTATCTATCTATCTATCAAAGTCTTTCAGTCTTGCTATCACAGTCTTCCTATTGCAGTCTTTTAATTTATCTATCACAGTTTTTTATCTATCACAGTTCTTTAAATCTACCTATCAATATAATCTCCGTATCTATTACCGTCTTTTAATATATCACAGTAATTTCATCTATCTTTTCATACATAAGTAAACTTTCGCCATTTTGTATTTTTAATGCAATTTTTCATATTTTGTCGACTATCCAGTAAGGTAGGCTCAGTTGGGTATCATTAATGAGTAAAAAACACAATGACGCAATTCCTGTCGCTAAAAATTTAGAAATTGCGTACAAAACAGGTTGGCATTACCGCCGGAAGCTCCGATACAAATATTTAGCAATTTTAGGGTGTCAATCAGATAACAATGCAGAGTATACGGAAAGAGTTACAAAGTATAACCAGTCAACATCATGATGCTTGGCATGATCACTGGTGATGGTTACGTTATGCTTCCATTCATCTTCCCACAGAACTTCAGACTCAATACGGTGATCTACATGATGTGACTCGAGGGGATAGTACTACCCTGGTTACAGAGGGTGGCTTTCTGGACGATTCGATGTCTAGCAATGACTATGCACGATGTCACACAAGCAGGAGAACCTAATCATGGCTCTCAGACAATTTCTGCGACCACAACACCCATTCCATATGGTTCCATAACTTTCACACTGCAACACATTGATTGTTAGTTGTTGGGTCCATTTGAGCGAAATACCAACAAAGCACACTATAACACCAATGATGAACCGAAGGCAGGATTGGCTCTCTTAATCAAAATTATTTTCTTGAAAAAATTCAGAAGATTCTGAAATCACCCGGAGACTATATTTGAAGCTTATGCCTTTTTTTAAAAATAAATTTGCTCTTTAGTATTCCAAGATATTTCTGTGTCGTTTTGGTAAATATATCTGTTAAATTGAGTTGCCAGTGTTATTTTCATTTTTGCGTAATATATAGGACAATCTATCTATCGCTCGCTATATATTTCTTTAGATATATCTTCCAATAAAATGTTTGATATTTCCTACAGAAAAGAGAATTTATAATCTATATAATCGTAAATTTCTGCTCTACACAAATTGTTGCTACTTAACTTGCCGGTTCGATCCACTGTAGAATAAGGGATTACATTTTATGCGACTTTATTTCTGTTGGGTTCATAAAAACCGTGCATAGGACAGAACATCCAACATTTTATGGTTAGTCAGCAGCAGCTTCGATTTCGGAAGCTGTTTACAATTTAAAGTTGACGAGCTTTGACTTTGACATACATACATGTATACGTAAAATATACGGGTACTCGTTTTGATTCAACCCTCTAGTAGGGTATATGTATTTATGTTACTACAACTATATTAAATAAATTGGAGTTACAATTTCTCGGAGAGAGAACATCATCTTGCGTCATTAAAAGATTCAATAAAACTTGTATGCGAAACACTTTGTCACGAAAACTTGTAATTTACCATAACTATGGACAGCCTATCCTCTACTCAATTTCAATCAGACGGCTCAACTCAACTAATGATATGTTTTCAGGGACATTCTCTAACCGATATCAAAAATTTTCTTTTCCGACAAATTGACGATTTTAAGGCTTGAAACCGGTTCACGAATGGCGAATTTTCTAACCACTCGCCCATAATACCTAGATACAAAAAAAATCATGGATAGAATCATATATTCACAGAGTAATGGCATGCCTATGCTATATTAACAGGTGATTTCCTAGGCATTAAGAATGAAAAAATAATAGACCTATAAATGAACACTCCGACCTTCTTCAGGTTCTAGGAATTTCGAACCGAACACTTTATTACAATCACTGTAATAAAGGGATTGTAATAAAATTTTCGGTTCAAAATTCGTAGCACCTGAAGAAGACCGGAGCGTAAAACGGTCGAAACTTCGTCCAAATGGCAACAAAAATGAAGACAATAGTCCGATTAATGTAAATATTTTTAATCTTAATATAAATATTTCTATTATAGCTTATAATTATTGTTTTTTTTTTTACTTTCATTCAGTTAAGTATCAAACATGATGCACATTTCGTCTTTTAAGCCCCGAAAGAATGGACAGAATATTTTCGCACATTAGGTAGCCAAGATTTTTTGCCAACCCAGGCTATAGAAACTATCTCTTCTGCTATTTAAACAATAGCTGGAGGAAAAAGTGTATTCCCAAGGCTATTTGCGCGTAATTAAATGCAATGAATTCAAATGGAATTCAATGTCGGCTCTTCGGATGTTTAAAGGTCACTCGAGTTACTGTTTCTGATTAATTGTGTATGAATGATGAAGTAACCAGATATTAAGAAGTGTATATTATTAGCAAAATGTTGAAAAACTAGTTTATTTCAATTGGACGAGATTAGCTTCCTGTTTGCCTGTTTGCTGTAATGATATAGTATATTATTTTCAGTTGAATTTAATCAAAGGATTTAAGCATCATTTAAACTTTTAAGTTGTCTCTCATATATTGGCTACAAGCAGTATAGACCGGCGTTGCTCGCTTGTAATGAAAGCTTTAAAACTAATTCATGATCCTGAGCTCAGACTCAGCCTAAAGAATATTTGTGAAGTTTACTGAGAATCGGATAAAAATTATGGATTTGTATAAAGACATACAGACAAATAAACTGACATACACACAAACATCTTACCTTTTATATATATATATATATTTTTTCTGCACTATTGTAAGAACTGCAACCTTGAAACTTCTGAATATCGTTTCTAATGTCTTTGACTATGAGTGTACGAAATTTGGTTAAAATCGGACCAATCATTCTATAACTCGATTTTTTCGATTATCGATTTTCGATATTTATCGGGGGTACCTCGACACAAAACCTAGCTAAGAACACTCGCAGACATTTATAGTACAACTGTGTAACTTTTCAAGTAAATCGGTTCAGCCGTTTCGGAGTCTATAGGTAACGGATACGCACACACAGATACACACACACACATACACACACACACAGACAACGTTCCATTTTATAAATAAGTTTAGATTGTTTGGCCAAGAATATCGCCCCCACCTTAAGAAAACGTTAATTTTTTCTCTTCGGCTATGTCACTCATCTCCCCCACCCTCCACCATGGACCTGGAGATTTGAACACAAATGTTTTGACTACTAAGCCAAAGTCTCGTCATAGAAAATGGAGCTGCTAACCAGAAGCACTGAACGCAAAAGTGTAAGAAAATTTTCATGAATTTTATTTCACTCGGACGAGACTTGCCTGTTTGCTATAATTTTGATATGCTATTCTTTTCCAAAAAAAATCCTCGACTGAACCAATAAGGGACATCCTGACTTAAACTTTAGTGCATCTTAGTAAATCTTTAACTTTAATTGTTTTTCAATTTGAGTAGATAAAACTTAATATCGCCTGGTTCATACTACTTCCAATTATATTGAATTGGTGTAGACACTCATGCCGTGTTTCCTGTTTAGGAAGTGGTTCCCGGTATTTTCATTTCCTCGTGCCTTTATATTAGTGCTCTCACAATTTTTCTGTGATAAATGCGAATATTTGAACGTATCTTTCTAGTGAGGAAACCAAGTTGGCTGTTTTTTGGTTGTTGGATTTGTTAGGAGCCCCAAATTGTGCGGCTGTTCTGATCAACATAGTATCGAAGTTCTTGCAGTGCCATGACGTACATGATAGGTGTCCTTGCAAGCGCTTCTGGTATGTAACCTTGAGGCCACCCTATGCTTTAGTTTGTGCCAGCTCCCTTTCTGCACTCTTATCATTCCCCCAAAACATCTTGTATATTGTTATTCTCCCTTTCCACTCTACTCTCACGTAAATCTCTTCACACCGGTATTCCCATCCTTCTTTTAACCATTTTCTCACCCACTAATCCGTTCTTCTTTCTCTTCGCTATCAGTTTATGTAAACTAAATTTCTCCTCTTATGTCACCCCTGCGCACCAGTGATAGATAGTACTAACTTGCTTGAGGTGAAACGATTATAAAATATGTAAAATAGGTATTTGTTGGCCCTGAAGTTGTAAATCCTTAAGTTGTAATGGTTAAGGAAAATATACTCTGGAATCTATTCAACAGGTTAATTGTTCTCTGGCAAAAGCTGTTTCGGGGGAACTTACTGTTTATGAAAAGAACAAGAATGGAATGTGTTGATTTGCCACCGTGAATATCGAATGACGGGTCTTATGTATGAAGGTTTGTACTGCATAGACAAAGGAATGTAACGCGTATATAAATTTGCCATGTCAATAGCAAGAAAATAGTATAGTGAGAGGTTTACTATGTTTCGTCTGAGAGATAAAGTTTGCAGCGTGAAGAATTCATCGCAAACAAAATCGATTGAATTCTGTCAAGACTAAACAGTGAGGATTGATCGGCAGAACACTCAATTCTTGTTCAAACCTTACTATTGTAAGAAGAATATAGAAGTAGGTATCAGGTTTTTTCTTGCAGCATAATTATCACTGAAACGAATATAAAAGTTCTACTTGAGGTCTTGAGTCATTCTTATACCCAGAAAGCAGTAAAAACAAGACTCTTCATGAAGACCAATCAAGATTAAAGCAAATAAAAATTGTTTTTTTCATTTAAAGTCACAGGATTTGTGGGTAGAATATTAAATCTTTAGTTATTCTAGCAAATACAAGCATATAGGAAACAAATACTTAACATCAGGTAGAGACAACTGAGGCCTCTAGACTAAATAATAAGGAAGGAGGACTTGGAAAATATGATACTTACTGGACAGAGGGTGGCCAAGAGAGACATAAAAAGACAACTCATAACATGCTTAATAAGATTGAATAAATGGATAGCGGAAAATGACTCGCGAGAAATAACTGAAAGTTTATTGAGAGCGATAAATAACAGGAAGTTGTGGAACGCCACGATCGCCTACATCCTGAATGGACACGGTATATAAGGAAGAATATTAACATTTTGTCCTGCAAAACCCCTCTCTGTTTTAAGGGTAGTTGCGCGAGCTGTCTTTTAATCTCTCGGCCTTTGTCTGAAAAATTCTGCATTGTGGAAAAATGTTGTTCATTGTATATGTATAACCTCATTTATTGTCAGGGTATATATTACTTAAAGATTTGAACAATTTTGAATTTTTGTCTTTTCTCTGGTAGCAGTTTCATTATCTAAACATAACCATTAGCCATCGACGACCCCACGACATTGTCGAGGGATAAGATATTCCCGCAGTATATTGCCATTTCTGTCTGCGGGAGATAGATTGCCAACCAAGGCTATAGAACTCAATCTGTCTTGAGTGAGAAGAGAATTTTTGAAAGATATTTATGAGTAAGTGAATGCAAGGAATTCAGGTGAAATTTGAACTTGGCTCTCTCATGTTTCTCTTTCCGAGCCGATATCCACGGTACCACAACGCACACCAAAATTATTCAACAAATTTATGCATTTTTAATAGTCAGTTTTTGTTTTTATTAAGATTTAGTTATTGGACGAGCCCATCTTAATATTCCCGAATTATCTGTACAAGAAAACAATCTTTACAGGCTTATTTGTGTTAGCGAACTAATAATGCAAACTATTTTCAAAACTTTTCCCAGAAGTTTGAAAAAAATAATATGATAGCCGGAGAATGGTTCATAGGTACAAAACATAACATATATTCTTGTTTGCATTTTTTACATTTTTTTGTGTTTTGTTAGAATAATAAGGAACATCATTGTTATTTTTTTAAAAAAATACTCAATTTAAGTTTCTTATTTGAAAAAGTGCTTAATCGAGAAAAAAATATTTTTTCTTATATGGAAACATTCCGCGTTTATTGACTGAGTGGTCTGTGTTATTTCGTTTGAATTTTTAAAGATATCTCTAGCAGTAACATTTCTTAGAAAACTCACAGTTATGACTCTTTCGAGTATTGTTTTTTTTTTAATCATTTCACCCCGAGCAAGGCGGAAACTCCACTGATGTGCAGGGGGCTACATAAATGTAAAAAGATTAATTAGAAAAGAGTGAGGAGTACAAACTAGTTAGAAAGAAACAATAGAAAGCTGAGAAAGCAGGTGCGATGACAGATACATAGGTGGAGAGAAAGGGAAGGTTATACAGGGGTGGGGAGAGAGCTAGAGTCCAGTGGTTAGTAGATGAGTATTGACTTTGCATTTAAATTTCTGGAGGTCGTAGCCGTCAGGAAAGCAAGAATACGGGAGCGAGTTCCACAGGCGGGAAGTGCGAGAGAAGAAGCTGCAGGAGTAGAACTGTCGTCTGCATTTGGCTAACCTGACTGTGAATGGGTAGGGCCCAGTTGCCAGTCTGGTTGCACGAGTAAATACCTGTTGAGGAGGCATCAGTTACTTAAGTTCGTCTGAGCAGAAGCCATGAAAGTATTTATAGAGCAGTCAAAGGGAGGCCACATTTCGACGATGGGGAAGTGGTTGCAGTCGAGCCGCCAGATCAGTACCTATCACATTACAGACTATCCTTTGGAGCCTATCAAGAACACTGAGGAGAACGGCAGTGGCACCTGACCATAAATGGCAGCAGTACTCCATGCACGGACGGATGGTTGACTTGTATATATGCAGGATGGATTCAGGTGGAAAAAACATACTGGATCGACATAGTGACCCAACCTTCTTAGCAGTAGATTTTGCAAGGTAAACAAGAATACAAGATCATATTTTTCTTTGGACTTTTAGTTGAATGGCCAAACCTGATGTGGTTTTTGTTATCTATTGCATTTGTTTGTGATCCTGTATCCCCAAACTACGACGTTCCACAGAAAATAAAATTAAATAATGGTTTGGATATGATAAATGGAAGCTGAGATGACTTCCTGTTGATTTAGTTTAATGTATTTTAGTCTTCACTGTATTTTTCAACATTTTTCTTTGCTAAATCGCACTTAGTAATGTAACGTGCAATTAAACGAAGCAAAAGAAATTAATATCATAATTAGAATAATTAGCAGTCACTGCATTGAATCGATGTTTTCCTATGAAGAAGAAAAATGTATTTTAAACTTGTAAGTAATATCAGCCAATAAACTACAACCTTCGCGACTATGAGTTCCGTAAATGGTTAATACCGTAGGCACATCACATGTAGCAGCAGTTGGCAAGATAGAATAATATTGCCAAACCATCTGTAAGCTAGTTTGAATCCATAGTTTTCTTTTCTCCCATAGTGTTTGCCAATCTGTCCAGCTATTTGACCACAGCTGATGGGTGATAAAATTTGTATTCGTTCCTTTATCAAGATTATTAGCGAATAAGTGAATGTAATGGACACGAATGGAATTTAAACATTGCTCCCTGATTTCACATTACATGTTGCTATCCATTTATGCATTCGTTCTCAGCTGACCGCAAAGAAGAAGGTAAGGTGATTTGCTAAGCTTGTCTCAGACGCAGCACACGACTGAAAATGTGATATACTCAAAAGGATATTCTAAGTATAGCTTAAATCTGGAAGAAGCGAAAAGTATGGATATCCCCTGAAAATTGGACTCACTACATAATCGACTAGTGAGACATGCTTACTTAATCGGAACCCCAACTGGATGTTCTCACATGATATCCGAAGTGTAGCATAGGTGAAAAACAATATGAAAAGAGTATAGAGCGCCTTGTGAGTATCGAAATCACGAGTGTCGTATTCGATCTCGCTAGAAAATGTTGCTAAAGACTACCCATATCGAATTACCCACTTGATTTTCTAAACCTAGCTTGCATGAGGAAGAATGTTGAGAGTACGGAGCGTTCAGGGAGGATCGAACACCTGGCTCATAAATGGTTTAGCAGGACAATGTTGCTAAGCATTACCTGACCTCGAAGTGCGCACATGATTTTCTAAGTGTAAAAGAGATGAGGAACAAACTCCTAACGGATGGAGCACCCACTAAGTAACGAATTCACTAATCTGTCGTAATGGATCAATAAAGACAAGCTTGCTATACATCGTCAAATTGAGTCCCGCTCTCAAAAAACAAAAAACAAAAAACAAAAAAACAGGAAGTAAATCTAAGCTATGGAGCGTAATTACATACATCGCCGTGAAATGGGCATTAAGCGGTATTTTTTTACTTAGACTTTTCTTGATTTTGTACCCGGTCGTTGGCTTCTGGTAGATGAATACAGACATCAATTTATTAAGTAATTTACAAGAACCCAATAGCCACACTCGTCACACCCTTAAAGATAAGAATCGGTTATTTCAACGACACATCAGTAAATGTATACGAAAGTCTGTACGCGAGGGAATTCGTGCGGACACGAGTACATTCACATGTGACGGAGGCGTAATGTTGTTGATTCAGCCTTGATGTTTATTTTATGTGGGTCCTGTGGAAATGGACTATAGAATTGCTTGGGTGGGGCAAGTACATCGAGTGTGATTTCGCTGAAGTCGAACAGAAACCTAAAACTTTTCATTTGTTATCCATGCATTTATGAACGTGTATGCGAATTCTATACGTGTGTTTAGTGCATGAGAAACACGCCTCTACACACATATGTAGAGGCATCAAACACGCACAAGAAAAACATCTTCAGGCTCACGAACACAATTGATATATACACACACACACACACACACACACACACACACACACACACATATATATATATATATATATATATATATATATATAATATTTGTGTAATATATATATGTATAATGACAAAAGGAAAACACATCTTAGTCGACGCGTCGTGTGAGGGACTTAATCAAATCATTGCGATTTTGCAGATATGTTCTATCTGATATTTTACACACAAATCATATATATTCAAATTAATTTGTTTTGAACATTATTTCAATAGATACTCGCATTTGAGTAGATAGTATTTTTCTGTAATTAAACTATATATTTAAAATATTCATCGGCGTAGATGTTCGAATAATGTTCTTTGGGATATATCAAACTCCCGGCAGGATTCGAACCTGAATAATCCATATACCGGGGAGATGCGTTTATTAAATCTGCCGTGTCTTACCACTCGACGATAGAAAATAACAAGGAAGACAAGTTTTGAATTAAGCTTTTAAATACATGTTCTCCTGTTGTCTTTCTTTAGAACATCTGTCTCTGCTCAAGGATCGTATTCTAATGTATACAAACGCAATAGAACACACCAATACGAAATTATACGGAAATTTACGAAATTGGTATTATCCGACATATTTATTTACTTTTAGTTGTTCTGAATAGCATTTTTAAGGGATGCACATATTTGAGTGGGTAATCTGTTTATTTTTTAGGAGAAAGCTTGTGATAGCTTAGTTCAGATCTTCTGTGGTCGAGTGGTAATACACAACAAATCTAATGACGGCACCTCGTCATTATATAGGATTATGCAGCTTCAGATACTGCCGGAAGATAGATATGTTCCAAACAAGATTTCTCGAATATCTAGGTAGTTAAGTATTCAAAACGTACTGTTTAATTATAGAGAAAAAACAAACCATCTACTCAAATACTAGAAAAAAACAGTAACTACTCACGCATCTACGCATCGTTCATTCAGTAATGAATTTGAAAATTCTATGCTACTGGCGTGTGTTTACATTACATTACATCCTAAATTCCGCCTTTATCTACCGAGCGCCCATAGCTCAGCAGTAGAATCGTGGATTGATGTCAATTCAATTGAGCTTCAATCCTGACTAGAAGCAATCGTATGTCTAACCGTACTGATGAGCTGTGATTCAGTGAAACAGATCTGTCTGCATATGACGATATATATATATATCTAAACTTATTTATAAATGGAACTTTGTCTCTGTGTATGTGTCCGTTACCTATAGACTCTGAAACGCCTGAGCTTATCTGCGAGTGTTCTTAGTTAGGTTTTGTGTCGAGGTACCCCCGATAAATATCAAAAATCAATAATCGAAAAAATCGGGATATAGAAGGAGTGGTCCGATTTAATCAAATTTGACACACTCACAGACAAAGTCATAAAAAACGATATTGAGAAGTTTCAAGGTTGCAGTTCTTGCAATAGTGCAGAAAATCGATAATATATATATATAAAAGGCAAGATGTTTGTGTGTGTGTCTGTTTATATGTCTGTATGTTCTTTATACAAATTCACAATTTTTATCCGATTCTCTCCAAAATTCACACAAATATTCTTTAGGCTGTGTCTGAGCTCCAGGACATTGGATTAGCTTTAAAGCTTTCATTACATCCGAGCCACGCCGGGCTATACTGTTTGTGTATATATATACTTAGTATCTACTGATTTGGGGATCTTTACTAAATTTGTTTTTACCAAATAAGATGTATATATATTGCCGCAATGTCAGTGAAGGAAATTATGTTTTTCTTGTAATTTACCATGCAAAATTCTATTTAACTAAACCGAAATGAACGAGCATTGGTATCAGCTTACAATATGCACAAAATGCTGTCCTATATATATATATATATATATATATATATATATATATATATATTTACGTGAATTAAGAAATATTCATATGACGGTACAGAAACTAATTTAATTATTATTCAGGTGTTCATAAAACAGTTCTCAGTGTAGTAGAAACAGATATATATTAATACAACAACAACAACAACAACAACAAAATATAGATGAAGAGCAATAAAAAGCATCTTTAAAGGCACTAAGCAAAACAAAGTGCTCAATACTGTCTTAAGGAAGTAGAGCAAAACTGCCCTTACACATCTTTAGGATCCGTATCACACTACCGGGTTTCACCCGTTAGGTCTCTTCAATCACTAATTCAAAAAAAACAAAAAAGCAATATATGTTACCCCCAAGTGTACAAATACCAGATCAGCAGGAGTAAACTAAGAGAAGGAAGAAAGGTACTAAATTTTTAAAGTGAAGATCAGTAATTACCCACTGCCAAAGACAAAAGAAGTTAATTCCAGTTTCGTAAGTGTATAGAACATTGTTCTTAAAATGATTACATCTTCATATTTTCCTTCAGTCTGCTACCCATTTTTGGGAGTGGATAATTCCTGTTCTCCATTTTTAAAAAAATATTTTTATTTTTCCTCGTCTTCGTTTAATAAACACACAAACTGGTAAGCGTTTATTTATCATGGGTTCGATTATAGAAGTTTTTTTTATTTCATTATTAAATCTCTCGAATATGCAAAAATAATATCAATATCCGTTAATTCATTCTCTCTCTCTCTCTCTCTCTCTCTCTATATATATATATATATATATATATATATATATATATATATATATTACGTCGATAGCACGACTCGGAGTTTCATATGTTATGCAATTTCAGGTGCATGTTACAAAATGACCGCTTATTTTTTTTGCTAGTGAAATACTTTAATTTTGTAATTCTTGCAAAAATAAAATAATGGTCGTATTTTTATGAATTTTCAGGACCTATTCACAAATGAGTAAAATTACATATAATTTTTTTTTTTGTTGAATGAGTACACCGGTTAACAATCACAAACATTCATTTTGACCAGCAAAGCAAACAGGCCTTCTACCGAAATATGGGTATTTGCTAAAATAACGTTTGCAGTTATGACAATCATACTGCATATGACTACGACGAGTGCTAAGCATCCTGCATATGGCTACGACGAATGCTGGTCCCTTACAGCTACTTGCTAGATTGTCCTACCCGGTTACATTTGCCCAAACTACTTAGCTACTTCTAATAATATAGATATCCCTTTCCGGGACATATCATAAGGAATGTAAAAATATTCCATAATTCTCGACTTCACAAGTGCTTTCAGCCACTTCAGTGGCCATTTCTAAGTATGATATTTTTCCGGTGTTGTTATGTCCTGATATTTGACTGTAATGCTTTTTTCTGTTTTTAGTGTTTTTTATTTTTTATTTTTTGAAAAAGAGTTTTCTTTAAAGCTGTTATGTGATGCGCGCGGCGGGCCTTGTGAGTGCGACTGTCTATTTTCCTGAAAAAAACTTTCAAGAACAATGATTAACAAAATAGAATTAACTTAGCAAACAGCACATTTAATTCATTTGTTTGCGCAGTATTTTCAATCGTTACTCGTATAAGATTAGATATTTTGTTTACAATTAAACTTTACTTTTGTACATATATTTCTAACGGCCTGATTATGTATGAAAATTTGTTTCGAAAATGTAGTTCATTCGGTAGGATTTAAATTAAATATAACGTTTAGCCAAACAAATTATATATATATATGTGTGTGTGTGTTTGCGCGCGCGCGCGTGTGTGTGTATGTGTGTGTGTGTGTGTGTGTTTGCGTGCATGTGTGTGTGTGTGTGTATATATATATATATATATATATAAGTTGAATATATGGATCGGAATCAATGAATAAGATAAATAAAGAACAAGTAGGAAAAAAGTGTCTTTAAACTAATATGTTTAACAAGCTTTTTCAAAGATTTAATAAAGACGAATGACTTAAAAATCCAAGAGACAGTATTTGTAAATGAGGTATAGTTTCAGATACGTGTCTCGTGTGATAAAGCAACGGATGAATATTATAATGTAGACGATAAAACTTGTATTTGCTTAACTGTCTTTAATCACCTGCCAACTCCTACATGTGTCTCCCTTTCTTTCTGCTAAACTCAGTATGTTACTACTTCTTTCTCTACCGCTTTCCTTCCTCTCCTGAATGCTGCATTCTTGGTAGTATTTCTTCGAGTATAGACAAAGCTATTTTCCTTCGCCCATTTGCTAATGTATTTGTGTTCAGCGACTTCAGTACCCAGATTCCAAGAGACTGGAAATCTCCGTCACTGATCATGCTGGCGTCCAAATACTGAACATCTCAATCACTCAATCTCTCATGCAAGTTGTTGATTTCTCTAGGGATTTCCACAGCAATCACAATGGGCACGCTTCTCTTAAGATCTCTTCTTTCAATCCCAGAGTCTTGCTTTGTTATGCAGCTCTGCCATTTTGGCAATTCTAATCAGTCTGTGTTATAAATTCCTCTTTCTACTTAGCCTTCATTCAGGAACGTCCTATCGGCAGAATATTCTACAGCAATCAACTGAGACTCGTATGGTGATTTTCTTTGAGATGTTTCATGAAACTATGTTTTTATTCTCCATATTTAAAACAGCGCATCTGAAGTTGCCTCTTGGAAGAAAGAAGACATTAATGCATTCATCTCAGCTAGAAATTTCTCCATCTCCTTCGTCGGTTGCCATCGCCCAAAAGAATCACTTCTCCCGCTTTTCCGGAGCAACATGTCTGATCCCAATACGCGTCTCTATTTCTTAGCTCGTAATAACTGTAAGCGTATTCTAAATTATTTTAAGCTGTTGTTTGTTGATAGAATGAAAGAGCGTATAACATCTAGAAAGTTTGGTTCCAAACATTATTCGCGGTTCTGCAACAGTGGGCTGAACAATAAAAAAAAGACTCGATCAACTACTATTCAAACACTTCTAAGCCCTCACATCCACAGAAGACAAGGTCGAGTGCTTTGCTTGCAAATTTCTATCCAACTCTACACTTAACTCGTCTGAAATACCTATACCAAATTTCGTACCAAGTGAGGATCAACTGAATAGATAACCCATCTCCAGTCTCTAGCAATTTCTAAGCTTGACTTCCATAAGCTAAGTGGAAGGGATAGAATTCTAGCCATCGTCATAATGAATGTTTCCCGAAGATTGCTCTAGTCCCCTTCAAACTCTGTAACTATTGCCTCAGTTTTCGTGCTTGTCTGCTTGTTAGAAATCCTCCCCTGTAGTTCCTGTTTTAAAGATTTATGGGGAGCCCATAGCCCATCCAATTATCGTTCATTCTGGCAAGTTACTCGAGGCTATTATCAATTCTGTAATAGGTACCTCACATCTCACAACCTTCTCCCTAACAAACAATACGGCTTCAGTTTAGATAGGTCTACGACTGATGAGCTAACGACAATCACTGAATATAAATAGCATGCTCTTCATACGAACGGCGAAGCTCGTACTGTTTTTCTTGATATCTCGAAATCATTTAACACGGTTTGACATGCTGGCCTTATGTGAACGCTTTGTTTCAATCCACTCGTGAAATGAAGGTTGTTTATAATGGGCAAGCTTCTAGATGCTTTAATACAAACACGGACGGCCCTTAAGGCTTCTCTTCTAGATCCTACTTTTTTTTCTGATCTTGACAACGATGTTCCTCATGTAATCAATTTTCAATTTGGCATCTATGCAGATGACAACACTATTTATACTCGACTTATTCAGAAGTTTGCCAACACTGACAAAGTAAACTTCATTGTTGCACTTTAAAAGGACTTCCAATTTCCAATTTGAATGGGGTAGAAAATGGCTAATAATTTTTAACCCCTCCCAAACGAAGCTGATTTTAACTACCATAGAGAGACATTTTCATGTCTACCATTAGATTGATGAAGTTAGTCTCCTATAGATCAACGCACGGCAACCGCTTGTCATCACTCTCTCAGATGACTTCAAATGGAATGGCTACATTGAATCCATACCTGCATCTCCTACAAGGGAGTTTGGTTCATTGTGTCAAACCAGAAAGCTTTTTCTTGTCAGAATCCATTTTGCACATGTATAAATCAACCATTTCTCCGCACATTGAACACTGCTGCCAAAATTGGTCGTATGCTCCTGCTATTCTTCTTGAAGTTCTTAACCAATACAAATGGGAATCGACAATTCCATCGATCATGACGAGGATTTTTGCATTCAGTCACTTTCAGATGACGTGTTGTTAATTCCCTCTAATTTTTCAACAAGTATTTTTATTGCAAATGCTTTGACGAGATTTTTGCCCAGGTACACCAATCACATGTACTTACGCTCGCTAAATATTGGAACCAATTCCCACCCTTTCACCGTCGAAATAGTAAAATGTAAATGCATCTTCTACTGGAACAGTTTATTTTCTCGCATATCCGTTTTGAGAAACTCATTTTCATTTGCTTGCTTTCCTGATAGCTACACTCTCCAAAGGTTTGAATGTAACATCAATTTCCATCTTTTATGTATGTGATTCCCATCCATCTCTTATCTTTTCTTCGACAACCTCTGTACCATTTTTATTCTTTCACTGTAACCCCCTGTGCACGAATCTCATTTCTGCCTTGTTTGAGTTGTAATGATTATACAAAAAATATAAAAGAGATTGTCTATAACCTCGAAACGCATTCCAAAGCATATATTTATTAAATAGCGACTCGTCAAAGTAACATTTTCTCTGCAAAGGTTCAGATAGGGCAAAATGCCATCGACTTTACAATTAGTTTTATGTTACCCATTTTAATACATACATGCGTATATGGCATTGAATGTAATAGTGCCATTATCATTTTTAAATTTGAGAACGATCAATGTATCTCTAAAGTTTTATCTTATTAATATATGAATCTAGCCTTAAGCACATCACTAAAATACCTATAATCAAATTAAAAAAACATTACGTCATTTTAAATTTTCATTGTGTTGCAGTGGATATCTGCTTAGAACGAGAAATGGGAGAGCCAAGTTCAAATTCCAGTTGAATTCATTGGATTTACTTCCCTTCAAATATCTATGGAAAGGTAATAATCGGTCGCTTCTCTCTCCAGTTGTGGTTTAAATAGATATACAGATTAGATTGTATAGCCTCGGTTCGCAGTCAATCTACTGGAATAAGTATTAGCAAACTACTGCAGGAGTATCTTCTGCCCAATCATGTATCTTTAGTGATATGATTACTCAAACGTATATCACGTATGGAACTTAACTGATTGATGCAACCTATATATTGTCCGTCTTGTCTATCAAAAATAGAATATCTTAAAAAAAAAAAAAGAGATAGAAAGAAATAATCGTTTGAAAATACTTTTAATTTGATCTGTCGTTCATTTTATTGAATTTTCTTGATAGATCGCTGTTAATAGGGCTTAGTGAAAAATCTTATTGATTCGCCCTTTGTGTTGGTATGGATATTTTGATATTTTCAATGTTTGTCCAATACCGCAATGCTGAACTATTACATAGCTTAATAAAGACATCCTTTCATCACATCTCCTTTCGATAAAAAACCGCCCCATCGACTAATAAAATTAACATTAGTACTTCTACTTATTTAAGATAAGTATTCCATAGGAAAGTAGTCAACGTAGTCAACAGAATGTTCGGTTATATTGAAAAATACATTTTTGAATATTTATTGTATTGCGTCATTCAGTTTTCTATGTATTTATCTGAATATATATATATATATATATATATATATATGTGTGTGTGTGTGTGTGTGTGTGTGTGTATGTGTAAATGTATTTATATATATATATATATATATATATATATATAAATATATATATGTATATATATATATATATATATATATATATATAGTATTTCCAATATTCGGACTACTGTTCTAATCTTTGTTGCAATTTAAACGATGTTTCGGCCGTTGTACGCTCCGGCCTTTTCAGGTGCTGGGAATTTGGAACCGAACAATTTAGTACAATCAATGGGTAGTAGGACCTCGATTGGAAGAATAAAAATATCACCCTCTGAACCTGCAAGTTATTATTCACCACTGCTGTAGTTTTGTGTTGAACTCAGAACTCAGAACTCTTTGTGTCTAGTTACACGAACTAACCAACGTGTATATCCACTGAGCCATGTGCCCAAATGCCAAACAAATGAGTGCATTAATGAGAATAATGTAAATACTACCTTATCTCAAAAATAACACACACACATATATATATATATATATATATATATATATATATATATATATATATATATATATATATATTGTGGACTTCTCCTTCGATTTCGACGTATGAGTCCTGCAAACAAGCCCACAATAGAGGCAAGAAGGAAGATTGCACGAATGATCGGCTGGGACATGTGCAGATGCTTTACCTCTCACGTCCTACGCGCAGTTGATCAATCTCAGTCTCAGAGAACTGCTTAATGCTCCTCTGGCAGGCAGATCTACATTGATTTCGTTGAAAGGCAATTCGTTCAAAATTATGGTGAGGAATATTGGTACATGTCAAATTCATTTTCAGCTTATCCTTAAAGCGAAGCAGAGGTCTACCCACATTCCGCCGTCCACTGCTGAGCTCACCGTACATCACTTCTTTGGTATCCGGTCATCTCCCATACGTAAGACATGTCCTGCCCAACGCAGCTGTGATTGCATCAAAACGCTTTCAATTCCGCTAATACCGCAGCGCGTGAGCAGGTCCGCATTAGACATCCGATTGCCTAGGGTGAGACCACAAATTGTTCTAAGACATGTTTTGTGGAAGACATCAAGTTTCTGGGTGTGATTATGATAAACTGTCCATGATTCCGATCCATAAAGTAGCATCGTTAGCACAACTGTTTTATACACAAGTACTTTAATCCTTAGGCTAGTCCCCCTATCATCCCATAACCGATGGCGCAGTTTCCCAAAACCACTAGTTGCTTTCGCAATTCGATTAATGATTTCCTCATCAAGAGAAGCATTCCAATTAACCTTACTTCCAAGATAGGTAAAGTTTTTCACATATTTCTGATCTTTACCATCTACTCGGATTGGTATATTGGGAACGCTGTGTACTGGTGGCCGCTGCTTTATACCCAGAACTTGCTTTGGTGATTCACCAACCTCGCAGTTGGTGAATCACCTCAGTTTTCTTGATGCTGATTGCCAGACCAAAAGCCTTGCAAGCAGCGGAATACCTATCTACAAGCAGTTGCGCTTACTTCTGAGAGGTTGCACAGAATGCAGGGTCATCTGCAAACAAAAGATCCCTAATGATAGTTTGTCGAATGAGGGTCTTAGCTTTGAAACGCTGCTGGTTGAATAGAACGCCACTGGTTCCAAATTTGAATTCTACGCCTGTACCAATATCAGCAAAAGCATACTTCAGCATAACTAAAATGAACAAAGCAAGCAGCACAGGTGCCATAAAAACAACCCTGTTTGGTACCATTTGTCACATTGAAAGGTTCTGAAGACTCCCTATTTGAAACAACAGATGCCTTCATTCCATCATGAAAAGACATGATTACATTCAGCATGTTGTCCGGTGTTCCCAGCTTTTTCAAAACCTTCAAGAGAGCTGCACGGTTAACTGTGTTAAAGGCCTTTGTAAGGTCAATGAAAACTATATACAGCTCCTCGTTCTTCTCTCGACCTTTCTCAGCAACCCAGCGGAGGGAAAAGATCATATTGACAGTACCTCTACCAGCACGGAAACCGCACTGATATTCGGGGTAGATATCGTCAACAAGGTGTTTGATTATTCTGTTGAGAATAAGCCTTGCCAAAATCTTCCCTGCAATTGATAAAAGTGAGATGCCAAGATGGTTGTCACAGATGTTCCTCTTGCCCTTGTTTTTATACAGGTGTTGAATTACTGCATATTTGACATCCTGGGGGACATTTCCAGTTAGCCACATCTTCACAAAGAGACTATGCAACTTCTTCACCAGTTTCTGACCACCGAACATAAAACCTCAGGAGGTAAGGCGTGTTTCCCAGATTTTTTGCCTGAAGAAATTTGCTTGATAGCAACAGAAACCTCATGTATTGCTGGAAGGAAAGAGAATTCAGGAATTTCAGGTCGCTCAGTGATAGATGAAATTATTAAAAACTTTCTTAATACCTTCACAAAAGGATTTCGAGTCCTTCCTATCAAATGCTTCTTGCACTGATTTGCCATGTGACGACCACCATGCCTCTTTCATCTGCCGTAGTATTTTCTGGACCATGCTTTTGCATGCATTGTACTCTTTCTTCTTTAATGTGGAGTTCTTATCCTCAATGCAGATTTTGTGAGCCATCTGCATCTCGTTGATCAAATCCTGTGACTCAACATTTTGATCATCAAACCAGTCCTGATTCTAACGGATAGGTAAGCCCAGAACTTCCAATGCAGATGTGGGAATTACGTCGCGTAATGATTTCCATGAAGATTCAATATCATCAGTTATTTCAACAGAATTTAATGAATGATGAAGGTGGGCCGACAGTGCCGCTTGTTGATCGGTGCTCTTTAATGGAAGGACGTTAATTTGTTTGGGAACAGAGGAGCGTTTCATTCGTCTGTGTTGTAGATGCAAAGTTGTTTTACTTCGGGGCAATGCATAGTCGGAAAGATAGCAACTTGTATGGAATGAATGAGTGATATGAAAGTCTTTTATGTAACGTCTTTTGGTGATGATGTAGTCAAGCAAGTGCCAATACCTTGAACGAGGGTGTATCCATGTAGTCTTGTGGGAGTTTTTCTGTTGGAATATCGTGTTGGTAATACGCAGGTTAAACTCCCATATATATATATATATATATATATATATATATATATATATATATATATATATATATTCTTCTGAAATGAGGTAGTATTTGAACCTTCAAACCTTTGAATATCGTTTCTTGTGTCTTTGTCTATGAGTGTATCACATTTGATTAAAATTGGATCACTCCTTCCATAACCTGATTTTTTCGATTACCGATTTTCGATATTTATCGGGGGTAACTCGACACAAAATCTAGCTAAGAACACTCGCAGACGTTTATAGTACAACTGTAAATTTTCAAAAAAAGTCAGTTCAGCCGTTTTTGAGTCTATAGGTAACGGACACACACACAGCCACACACACACAGACAAAGTTCCATTTATAAATAAGTTTATATATATTTATATATATATATATATATATATATATATATCTGTTCTATCACATTTTGTTACCTCTGCATATTTAGTATTTTTTGTTTTGATTATGAATTTGTAAAGGTTTTGAAAATATATCTATTAAAATATTTTGTCATTAATATTTTTATTTTCGCCATTTTAGGGGACAATTTATGCATCGCTTCAAACACACACAGACACACACATTCACACATATCTATCTATCTATCTATCTATCTATCTATCTATATATATATATATATATATATATATATATATATATATATATAAGAGCTGCTAATGAAATAGTACCGAAACGCAACGGCAATTGTGTTGCAGTATACTATGATTTCATTATAAACTTATAATAATCTTACTATATATCGTGCTTTCGTAAGTATCGAACACTTTTAATAAAATAAATCACTACAAACAGTAGACTGCCAACCCATTAGTCTGTTATACTTCGAATATATATATATATATATATATATATATATATATATATATATATATGCTTAGATCTTTCAGTATGCAACATTTATTGATAATAAAGTTAACTGATGATTACTATGTGAAAATATTTTGAAAAGTAGTAAGTAAATTCCTCGTATAACTTTATATCTAATTATAGATAATACTTTCAAGTATAGATAACATATCTGGAAAAGGGCCCTAACGGATACAAAAATATTATAGTAGTTCGTAAAGCCGAAAATTTATTGACTTAAAATAGCGAGTAACTAACTGAAGTTAAAAAGGTGAATTCGCAGCTAAGATACCCCTTTGCCATGGACAAATGACACATTCGACAGAAATATGGAACCCATTATTCCTTTATGGCTGTCAAGGGCAGAGAGCAATTATCGAAAGAACCTTATGAATCGTGCTGCCACAACTTTGCAGGTTTTGTGGCGCCGGCCTTACATTCCACATGGCTAAGCCTAAGTATGGAGAGCTTTGTCCATTGGCCACATTCATCGATGACTTTGTAGAATTGATGGAGGAGAATACCGTAAGAAGATAGGAGGGTCTTCGATTAAGAGAAAGGAAGAGATGAATACGAGAAAGAAAAAGAGAAATAGAGGGAAGGAAAAAGAGACGTGTCGTGAGTACAAAATACATTCTGTCACAAGCTTATACGTAGTAACATCTCATTTTAGAGAGAATGCAGTTGGATTACATTAAACAAGTAAAGTATGTTTCTCGATTTCTTGATGTGTTTCTTCTCTTTTCCAAAACGTTTTAGTATCAGAATAAAGAATTTTGTATATTCAAGCTAAATTCAAATTTTATTAATTTTCTTTACTTGAAATTCTTCTCTCACAGAAATGTTAAGACGCAACTAACAAATCATTTGTCAATGAAACTGACACTTTTATCTCGGCATAATGACTGAGATGATGAAAGTGAAACTACGATAAAAATATAAAAATAGTTTAGCTACAATTTTCATTTTGGATGTACAACGACATATTCGAAAAATTTGAAGATAACAATGAATATTAAAAAGATATAACTCGTCTCATGAATTTAACCAAAAGTATTGAAGAAAATACATGCTAGCAATATATATACATATATATATATATATATATATATATATATATATATATATATATATATATATATAAAGGAAAAATTAAGGCAGCACGTTATTTCATGGTCAATAGGAAATATAGGGCTATTTCAGGAGAACCATCATCACCCTCCGTCTTTACTTTACAAAGGGATTTAAACTCCTTTGTAAAGTAAAGACGGAATGTCATGATATTTTGCCTGAAATATGCCTATACTTCCGATTCACCATGAAATAACGTGTTTTTTTATATTTGCTATATATGTATTTATATGCATTCTTATGCATATATATTTAGAGCTATCTTAGAGAGTTATCCTACCACTGTATGTACAGGATACTCCTTTGTATTCTTCTATACCCGCACTGCATGCTGATATATATATATATATATATATATATATATATATATATATATATATATATATATATTGGATATTTTATCTGATACATTCAAACATTTGAAATGATGTTTGATATATTTTTCTTCCTGATATTATCACCAATAGTCTTGGTGGATGTGGAAATAATCTTAGTGTTTTAGATAGCTAATTTGTTTGCGTGTTTAGTGGAAAGGGTGTTGAGAAACAGAATTGTGAAATTTATTACATTTTGTGAGAAATATCCGTTTTTTTGTTTTATGGATTTTGTAAGCCTAATCTTTTAGTTTTGACGATGAAATATTGTGGGTAGTGGAAAAGTGTGAATTTATTCTCAATATATACATATATCTTCATAAGACAGAATATGTAGTACAGAATATCTGAAGGAAATAAGGTAAAATCAGTTCAGATTATATTCATTGATTGTGGTGGGTATAGTTGTTCATACAAAATTACACAAATTTCATATTCCTGTCCTCCAATAAGTTTTCAAATAAACTTGCAGACAAATTAGCTATCCCAATCAAGAGGATCGTTACCACTACCTCCAAAACAATCAGAAAGACAAATAGCGCCAACCTTATCTAAAATGCCGAAATTTTAAAATAAAATTTATATAGTAAAAAAACGTTTACATATCGTAGATATCACATGGTCGAAAAACCCGAAACTACGATATATATATATATATATATATATATATATATATATATATATATATATATATAATAAATTATAAATTATACTTTAGAGTAGTTACAAATTATAATTTACAACATAAGTGTACATATTGTTTCCACATCGAAAAAACAATGTCATCAAATAGTTAATAATCATATATATATATATATATATATATATATATATATATATATCATGATCCGGTGTGGGTTTGACCGATCAGTAGATGATAATGACAATTACTATGCTCTGTCATTTTTTTCCGCTGTGTCATAATAAATACGGTTCTTCAGAAGTCTGCAAATATTTTTAATAATATTTCAGGCACAATGTAAGCGCCAAGTACTGATTTGAACTTTCACCTGAGGAATACGTTGTGCAATAGGATTGCAATTTGCGTGAAACTCAGATTTGTTTCTGGAATACTTCAGTGCAGATATTTCCGAAACTCCAGTTTTTCTCTCTCGAATAATCGATGTTAGCAAAACCTTTTTCATTCTACATTGTCTTTTAGACGAGATACAACGTGAATGGTTGAATATGCGTGATTATGAAAATGATCTTTTGCTCTGGGTCAAAAATATTTTGAAACCAAAATATTTCCAAAACAACTGAATTATCGTCAGTTTTTTAACGAAAAAAAAATAATTACATCTCTTTCCCCGAACAAATGAATTTATAAACAAATATAAAACATGAATATCATGCTTCAATATATACATATAAAAAAACCTCTAACCCTATCTCAACCATAGGAATTTTTTTCAGTTCTTTCGTTAAAACATAATAATTTAATTCGTTACTGCTTTTCCTAAACGTGACCATTACACGATAAGCAAGCCATTGTTTCGTGCAAATTAATACACGTGACTCCCCCCAGTAGTTACTCTTTCTTCTCAGCTATCGCTTTTTTAACTACCAGAATAACGCCCCAAGAAATAAATTTGATTCTCCATGTGTTTTATGGAGCTGCAGTTAGTTCTCAAGAGAACGGCATATTTTTGACATTCTTTGGCTGGATATTGTAATACCAACCAGGCAACAAGTTTACTTAAGTCGTCTAATATACGTGCACGTAACAAAACATTTTATTCTGCTTGATAACTGGAATCCACGAACCAAGTTTAGATTTCGGTTTACCATGTTGGGAAGAAAGTTGCACTGATGTCATTGTATGGAAGAAAGAATGGTCAACAAAACGCGACAGTCGGAGGTGCTGTTCGTAACTAAGCTGTTTCCAATGCAGATGGCAGTTTTCTTTTTAAATGATGTTTAATTCGTTACCCTAATCATATTCCTTTTATCAATTCAATTTTAAAATAATGGTCTCTGAAAAGTGACGTTCGTAATATCTGAAAATCTAAAAAGTGACGCTTCGTAATATCTGGAAGTAACGCTTTGTAATATCTGAAATATATATCCGGTGTGGATTTGACCGATCAGAAGATGATAATGACAAATACTATCTGAAGAGTGACGCTTCGTAGAAAATTTAAGGACGACTAGGTTAAAAGTACAGGATGTGGCTAACGAGATAAGCACATATCGACACACGATTCATTTATATATTGGTGTACATTGCATTTATTATTTACGTGATCTTCTATCTTGTCTGCTAGTATATCTATTACAATTCCGTTTGGTCCTGACGTTTTAGTTTGTATTCAATTTGTTCTTTGAAGATTCCACTTCAAATCTTGATATTTCTGGTCCGTTGACAGTACTTGTTGATAGCTAGGAAGGCGATTTGATTTTTGTTATTCCGCCTTGTGTTCTTCATGTCCATATTTTTCTTGGGTCTTGAAAGTTGTGTTGTCTACTATCTGGTCATTTATTGTTCACGGTTGGAACGATTTTTTCAGCGTTTATAATGGGTCCTTATTTTATATTTCCTAGCTGTTTTATCATTTCTCTTATTGTCTACATTGACATTCAGCTCTATCATGAGAATTATAATTTCTTGATAAAACCACCTTAATTTGGCTTACATATTGTGTCACACGATTTACATCCGACATTTCTATAACTGTTATTAATGTCTCAATTAGCACTCAAAATTTATTAGACTAATGCCTTACCCGATGGTTATTTTGACTTTGCGATTTGTGATTTGACAGATTTGTTTTTATTCTGTCAGTATTCTAGGCTCTCAAATTAAAATAAAAATAACATATCACCTGTTTTTTCAGTTAAAGATTTCAGGAGAGACTGCGTTATCTGGCGTCATCAACAGTCAACAAGGACACACACTGAAACGCTCGGTCTCATTGACATGTGACTTCGTGCTAGTCCAGTCCTCGGCGTCTAATGATTTCCATCTACCCAATGTTACACAGAAGGCTTGGTTCAACCTGTGATATGGTTTTCAGACACTTTCCTAAAATAACGAGCGCTAGAATTGCCACCCACTAGATCGATGATAACAATATCGCGTCTCATGGTCAAAAAGCAAACCAGTTGGCCATTTGCTCATGCATACATGCGCACACATGATTATAGAAAAATAGTATGGATAACTGACTGTTGTGTTTCAATTCTCTTTGTAGATTGCGCTTGAGGAAAATCAAGGACACGCTACTCCCAAATGGTCAGATTAGGGATTACAATCTATCATTTTAAAGTATAACACAATGTGAAACCAGGTGCACTTGACTTGCAGAAGAGATGTAAATCACAATGTAAAACCGAGTGCTTTTTGAAATGCCATGGTCGGTCAAGTATGACAATCAGATAATCTACTAGTTAAGAGGAGAATTTGAACACACACACGCGCGCGCGCACACACACACAAACACACACACATATATATATATATGTGTGTGTGTGTGTGTGTGTGTGTGTGTGTGTGTGTGTGGAATGTAGATTAGTATCCAAAATTAAAGATGAGATTATGGAAAAAAAGTGGGAAATATTTTTTTAACTACCTTTTTCGCCAGCGTGACTTTGATTCGGAATCTGCTGTATATAATGAAAGAAAACATTGTGCATAAAATAAATGTATTTGGATTTTGTGGATAAGAAGAGAAATAAATTAAATTTACTTATCAGATCCGATTAATCGAGATGAGAATACGTTTGCTTTATATAGATCTAATTAAATTAATAATAGCCGACTATATATATATATATATATATATATATATATATATATATATATGTTTAAAAAGAGAGAGAGAAAGAGAGAGAGAAAGAGAGAGAGAAAGATAGACAGAGATTGGGAGAGAGAGAGAGAGAGAGAGAGAAATGTAGATAAATGCAGTGCAAATGTGATCATGCAGTTATCTACAACTAAAAATGTAATACAATATTGGCTCAATTTAAAATTATTTCCTTATCGTTTTATACGTGCCGTGTTCCTTCAAGACGAGAGTATTCATATATTTGTGCAACATCCATACTTTGTAGCTCTTAACAATATTTGCCAATTTACTTTTTTCGTCCACCCTATTCAGATATTACACCCTCGCTGGTCTCTAAGATAATCTCAAAACTTGGCCCTCACAAAGCGGAGGGGACGGAATCCCAATCATATTCTTAAAGAAATGTGCCCCTGAACTCTCCTCTGTCCTTTCTAAGCTCTACAACTTCTGTCTATCTGCTTACTGCTTTCCTGCCTGTTGGAAAACTGCCTCTGTAGTTCCTATATTTAAAAACACTGGAGGACCCTCAGACCCCGCAAATTACCGCTCTATCAGCCTTCTTCCGATCTTTGGCAAAGTGTTCGAAGCCATTATCACAGCCGCATTGGTTCAGCATCTCACAGCACACAGGCACCTCTCGGACAAGCAATATGGTTTCCGCTTCACCAGGTCTACTTCTGATATACTAACGACCATCATCGAGTATATATACCAGACACTCGACAAGAATTGCGAAGCCCGAACCGTTGCCTTGGATATCTCTAAAGCGTTCGACAGAGTTTGGCATGCTGGCCTTCTATGCAAACTGCGGAGCTATGGTATAACTGGACATTTGTTTGAACTAATCCAGTCTTTCCTTTATAACCTCACATTGAAGGTGGTATTAAACGGACATGCCTCCCAGAACTACCACACGAAAGCGGGTGTCCCTCAAGGCTCTATCCTAGGTCCTACGCTCTTTCTGATATACATTAATGATCTCCCTGATACCATAAGATCCCAAGTAGGTATGTGCGCCGATGACACCACTGTTTACTCTCGCCTCGATCAAAAATCTGGTGTGGGCGACAAAGCTAACCTTGCAGCCGAGCTTGGAAAGGACCTCCAATCCGTAGTGGACTGGGGTAAGAAATGGCTCGTAAATTTTAATCCTTCTAAAACGAGACTGCTATCAATTAATCATCATAGACAATCGCACCTACCTCCCATTAGCATGAACCAGGCTCGCTTCCCAGAGAGTAAAACACTACGCCTCCTTGGTCTCACACTTTCAGCGGACCTCAAGTGGAATCACTATATAGAATTCATTGCTAAATCCGCTGCTAAGAAAGTCGGTTCTCTGTGCAGGGCCCGGAAGTATTTTCCGTCTGAATCTATCCTGCACATATATAAGTCTACCATACGCCCGTGCATTGAATACTGCTACCGTATCTGGTCGGGGGTCCCTGCTATTCTCCCCGGGCTTCTCGACAAAGCACAACGGAGAGTCTGTAATGTAATCGATACCGACTTGGCAGATCGCCTGCAGCCTCTCTCTCACAGGCGCGACCTGGCTTCCCTGTGTCTCTTCTATAAATACTTTCACGGTTTCTGCTCCGATGAACTTAGATCCCTGGTGCACCCTAGGTACAAATTTGCACGAGATACTAGACTAGCCACTAGATCCCACCCTTTTACAGTGAAACCAATAAAATGCAAACGCAATTTCTACTCCAACAGTTTCCTTTCTCGAGCTTTCCGACTGTGGAATTCCCTGCCAAATGATTGCTTCCCCACAGCTACAATCTCCAGGAGTTTAAATGTGAGGTCAATAGACACCTTCTAAACCACTAACTTGCCTCCATTCTTTCAAAAACTCTTCCCATCTACCCAGCCTCCGTATCCTTACCCATCTATCACCCTCCTTTTGACATTTCGTATATCTAAACACACACTCTCTCTCTCTTTACCTTCCTGTATGTAGCCCCATGCGCAATAGTGGCAGTGGAATGCTTTGTTTGGGGTGAAATGATTAAAAAAAATTACACGGTAGTGTCCTCTGTATCCATGCCTTTATTATGTTTTAAGAATGTCAATTTTTCAAAATCACTTTCTCATTATATGGCCAAGGACTATTTGATTTTAAGATTCTTGTAAAGTCTAAGATGGAGATGAATCCATAACTTAAACCCCATCGATTACTATAGGCCAATGTCCATGCTTCTGTAACATTTCTTTTTACAGGTAGGTGTGTAGATTCTACGCCAACCCTTTCATCTTGGTGAGGTAGACTAGATGTCACTCAATCTGTTCTGCTATTTAATCCATATCTGGATAGAAATAAACTGGCTTAATACGTTTCTCAAGGGCGTTCGCGATCAAATACCCTTTTTCAGGGATATTTTTGCATAAGTGAATGTAACTAATTCAACAGGAATTCGAACTTGGCTCTCTGATTTCTGATTCCGAACCGATATGCCACGCCCAAAAAAGAACATCCGATGAATTTATAGTAAGATAAATAAGAATAGTAGCTATAAGAAAGTGTTTTAAGTAATAGAAAATGCACAATTTTAAAAAAGATAGAAAATATTCTAAAATAGGCTTTACGCCTAAACAAACAAAAGATGTATGTGCGTTGGAGTGTAATGGATATCGACTCGGAACGAGAAATCGGGGCGCCCAGTTCGAATTTCATTTGAATTACTTTCGTTCACTTAACCGCAAATACCTTTGGGAAAGGTATTAATTCCTTTCTTCCCTGCAGTCATGGGTTAAAAAACAGAACAGATTGGCTTCTATAGTGTTGGCTGGGAACCAGTCTACCGCAGATAGTAGTGGCAACCGATTGGGGGATAAACTTCTGCCCAGTCAGTCATGTCTCTTTCGAGAAATGATCCCCAAACATGTATCACGTATGGTAGTCGTCTGACTGACTGAAACAGACATAATTGTTAAAACAAAGAAGTTTACGTACACAGAACAAAGAAAAAACAAAAGAAACAAACATCTGACGTTCTCAGCGGCAGCGTCAAATGCATCATTATTTGTGGAGACCTTTTGTTTTTCCTTCACATGGTTATAACCATTAAAAACTAAAGACAGTTTTGTAGATGTAGTTGAAACATTCCGCTTTATTTCATCGTTCGTAAGATGCAGAGAGAAAGAGAAATTAGGACAAAAGAAGAATGTTTCTTTTTTCGAATTCTACTTATTCATCATGGGAGGTGCATTACTTATCTGAAATCCTCAAAACGTGCTTGTTGCATTTCATTTAATTTTCCTTATAACGTTCGGACAGGAAGAGCAGTTATTATAATGATCTTAAAATTTCACGTGACTTGATTACGTTCTGTTTCTTTCTTCGGGTATTAAGTTGTCCTTTGAACATATCATTCATATTTGTTGCTGAATATATTAGATATATATAAAAGAATAAAACAACAAGAGATGCATAATAAGAACATGATAGATTAAGATATCATAAAATGAAATATCACAAACAAAAATTATGCATTATTTAAAGTTACAACGTTGGTTGATTGATCCAAAAGGCGACTTGATCCAAAGAGTTTGTAAGTTCAATCCGTAGCATCAGCATATAGAACAAAAACTTAGGGAGAC
The DNA here is from genome assembly GCA_037127315.1 of Ascarosepion bandense. Taxonomy (NCBI): domain Eukaryota; kingdom Metazoa; phylum Mollusca; class Cephalopoda; order Sepiida; family Sepiidae; genus Ascarosepion; species Ascarosepion bandense. Next base: position 2,748,704 of record JBBBDQ010001440.1, read on the forward strand.
ATCATGTTAAATTGACTAAAACCGAGACATCCTTATATATGGAACGTGGAATTAGAACAATCTATCTCTTTGGATGTGCGTTGTGGTGTAGGATGTGCATTGTGTGCTCTGGATATCGACACGGAACGAGAGATCGGCGTGCCTGTTTCGAATGCCAGTTGAATTCCTTTCATTCACTTACGCACAAATAACTTTGGGAAAGGTATTAATTCGTCTTTTCCATCCATTTATTGGTTAAATAATAGGAAACATTGGGTTCTAAAGCATTGGCTGGCAACCAGTCTACTGCAGAAAGCAATGCCAATCTACTGCGGGAAAATCCTTCGAGACATGGTACTTAACTGACTGACTGACCCTTTTGGGCTAAGTAAAGAGTTTATTTCAAAATTCCGACGAAAGTAAGTTGAAGAAGACCGGAATTATAACAGCCGAAACTTTGTGAATGTATTAATAAAGATGAAGATAACAGTCCGTATGTAGTTTAAGTCATTACAATATCTCATCTAAGAAAAATAAATAAACAATAAACATTTTCTTCGTACATTTTTTATGACTAGTAAAAGATGTGACTAAATCAGATCCGGTCATATCTTTTTGCTTTGTTTTGTTCTCATTAAGTTTAATTTCTCTAATGTTCATTTGGTTTAAAAGTGCTTATCATGCAGAATATATATATATATATATATATATATATATATATATGTCTTCTTAGTCTGTTATCTTTACTTGAAAATCAAGACAATCTTACTCTTAAGGTTCTGTGTCACCTCAAAGCGTAAATAATAATGGCCCTCTATAACTTCCCTGAAGCTATTAATAAATTACATATTTCAATTATTTCTTCAAATCTCAGTTTTGCCATTGATTGACTCAATTTCACTAAGTATGTTATGATTTTTCTTTTTTCACACTTGCCCTCAATCTGTCATGTCAGTATCAGATTTTCTACGTTCTCTTTCCTCAGTTTTGTGTCCTAGAAACATCAGCTGCGTCTTCTTGATATTACGTATAACTTTTCTTTTGTTTTCCTTTTCTTGATATCTTTGTCGTTCCTCACAAAACCGGTTCATTTTATGCTCTACATCTCTCTGTAGAAACCAAATTTCTCTTACTACAAATTTCTTTCTAATCTTCGAGGAGATTGTCCAGCATTCAGTGTCATACAGTACGACAGGTAGCAAGCAATAGTTTAATGGTCTTTTCTTTTTTCTACCGAAGTTTTCTTTTTGTTTAATTCGCTGCTTAACTTTTAGAATGCATCTCTGATTATCGCAATACACCAAGGATTTCAATGTCACACTTTCCGTTTTCTGTTAAAACACATTCCAGCTATTTAAATTTCTGTGCTTGTCTGATTTAGGTATATCAGATTTGCAATTAAATCTTTAGACTCAGGCTTTTGTGAAAGGCATAAATCCGTTTTTTTTCCTCACCAACTACAGCATAAAAATCAGAATATATTTGATTATCTAGTCATGTTGGAAATACGACTCGACTCGAAGAAAATAATTCTGGAATTTAAATTATGGTGAAAACAACTGAAACCGCCTCCTCTATAATTCCTGGGAATGTTACCTCACTGATAGTTAAGACAAGGAGTCTGTTTATATTCTTTATTACCCTAATTCTGAAATTATATAGCGTTAAAATGGACAGATTGGAAAATATAGATATAGTGAAAATATGAGATGGGAAAGCAAGTTGTTATTTTTAATATATGATTTGATATATTATTATTATTATTATTATGTCATTTTTCATCATATTTCGATTTCTGCTTTGACTCACTACCAACCAAGTCTGCGGGGAGACCTAAGGCAGGTAGTGGCGTGTTGTTATGGCTCCATTTCATGTTTTTCTATCTTCCCTATCATCCCCAGCATTACATAGATAAAGTTTTCCTTAGTGTGTGGGCTGTACTTATTAAGACAATTTTTTGTATATCTCTTAAGCTGGGGTTTCCAGGGATTCTTTCAATGTGTTGTTTTGTTCCATTTTTTATCATTCCAAGTGCACCTACTATCACTGGCACAACTCTTGTTTTCAATTTCCACATTTTTTCTATTTCAATTTCCAGGTCTTTATATTTTGACAGTCTTTCAAATTCCTTGATTGCTATGTTACAATCCGCTGGACAAGCCATATCAATTAATAGACAAGTTATTATTATTATTATTATTATTATTATTATTATTATTATTATTCTATTCGAGTGGCTCTATATTTAAACAACACTTAATGCATTCAGATCACAGCCATGTTTTTATTAACGCTGGAACACTAACCATCAAGTTACACCACTACTAACCATGGGTATATCATTTGAAAATATCAATAACATATTAAATATAAACCTTTATTTGAGATATTTTACATGAGGACATCTCAAACTTTCTACTTTCAGTTAACATTAATAGGAACAAAAGCATATTATTTAGGTCAGGAAATCCAGTACTGAAAATTGTAATTAAATTGTAATTAAAATGACATCATTTGCACTAGGTACTGTATACTCATGATTAGTGTTCTCGGTTTAAATGTAATAACTTAGCTTTAAATAAACGTTTTCAATCAAACCCTGAAATGAAATGATTCTGCTGTATGTTCTTCATATAGAATCACACATGTCTAATAATTATTATACCAATTTTGGATCTGATAAATGACAGAAATGTATCTAGTCTTGGATGGATTAAATTTACAAATCTCAGCTGCTGTAAGTGTTTGTTGTTCCTGGGTTCGACGAAAGTCAAGAAAATAAGCTTAGATAAGTTTCTTAGAAATCCCTATATTCATGGATCAGAAAATGGAAGGTTGTTAATAGAATTGACTTAAAATTTGACAGTCACGTGTTCAAACAATTTTGTGTTTATACAACATCCTCAGATCCATATTTTGGTTTATACACTATCTATGCTGGATGGGTCTTTGGGAGAACGAATACACAATTTTTCCATATCAGTAGTTAAAACACTGAAATCCTCAACGATAATATTTGTGACTTCGCGCTAGCAAAACAATTGACGCATTCCGAACCATTTTGACTACCAAATTTCACTCGAAAGACTAGAATCAAACACTATTATAGTCTCAAGTACGTTCCAACCACTTCGCTTGCTGTTGTCGTCTTCTGAAATTGATAATTGAGTCATTTTTTGTGAGAAGCAATTTCCTTAACAAATCCGCCATGGTAAGATTTGAACCCAGGGATTACGGAATACTTAAATGATGGCATTCAATCACGCACCAATATTTGGATAAATATGTATGAGAGCAAGCTCACTTGTTTTCTGTATAGATATATACTTAGCATACAGGAAAGTCATGAAAGATTACAATGAATTAAAAAAAATGTTAAAGGATACGTTAAAGAAATGTTAAACAATTTGAAAAGAGAAAATGTTGATCTCATATTTTTTAATTCTATGAAAAAGCTGAAGGCTATAAGGACACTAATCGCGATTCTCTTTCGCTTGGTTGCATAAAAATCTTCATAATGAGTCTTCATTTCCAAGAATAGAATCCGGTCGAATTGATTCTTGTGTTTTCAAATTTTCCTTTTATTGCAAAGATGTAGCCAAGCGTTGAGAGATCTGCGCCGATATTAGTTTTTTTGAAATGCGGTTTCCAAAGAGAAAGACAAGTGGACGCTTGTAATTTGGATACGCAAGTTGCTTGAAATTAATAAGGAGTCTGAAAGCCAACGATAATTTGCATCGTCAGTTCCATTTGTGATACAAATATTTGACGCTTTGTCAAATAATCCCACACAGATTTATCTGTTTGCGTATTAATCTGTCTCTGGTTGACTTAGTGGTGAAGCCAGTTTTGCATTTATCACCGTGGGCCCTTTAGAAGCCCATGTAAATATTGTGATTTCTGCTGTTACTTTATTATAAAAGGAATGCATTTAAAATATAACCATAGAAAAATATTCTGTTTTTTGTCTTGTCGTTTCAAGAAACGGGTGTTCATGACTGTCATTACTGTCACTAGAAATAGTTGTCTTTTATGCATCCAATTGCATCTCTGTTCGGAAATTCATTAAAAAAGCTTGTTAATTATATAAATCGCTGCTTTTTTTATTTTCTGTTGTCTTTAATATATAAACTGAGTGTCAAATTCTCTAGGCCTCATTATCCTTCTTAGAAATTGCGGTGTCTAAATATATGTAGAATCTTCCGTTTTGTTTCTACTTTTTTATAAAATTTCAACGTTGCTTACATGTTCTGCATTCTCGGCATGTTTTTTTTATATAAACACATCTTTGTAATCTCAATTTTCATCTTTGTTTCAAGTTTCAGGTCCCGGACACGACGGTCAATTTCATCCGGCAGCAATGTCTCTGATTTTGAGCCTGTGAGAAGCATGAACCCACCTCTTAATTGCTGTTGTTCCCAGGTCCACCCTAATCCGGAGCGGTAGCACCTGTTTGAATCCAAGCTATAGGCAAATTTAACCTTAAAACCTTAAAAAATTTAACCCTCAAACTGGAGTGAAAACAATATTAAAGTATAAAAATTCACATTAAAAGATTGTATACATAAAAATAGATCTATAGAAAAATATAAATTTTTGAAAAAAAAAATATTACCACAACACATTTTAAAGGGAAAATTATCAGCAAAACTTTTTTGAAGACAAAACTAGAATACATTTTCAGTTTTCTAAAATAGCAAAAGAATAAAACCAAAAAAATTGCTAAAATCTGACTAAATCAAAATTCTCACTATAACCGAACATTAAAATATTAAGACACCACCTTTTGGCATTAAATAACTCATAGAGGATGGTATGCCGATAAACAAAACTCAAACTCAAACACACAAGTGTCGATTGTTTGTTTGCTTGTAACGGGTTTTTACATTTTTACATTTTCTTGTTTTCTTTTATATGCCTTGAATATAAATCCTAGAATAATATAATTATATTTACATACAGTAACACTTCAGAATGCAAGAGAAATCCTAAAATAATATAATTATATTTACATACAGTAACACTTCAGAATGCAAGAGAACATAAACTAACACTTGTTTGTTTTTAGATAATTGTTTGTTTTTATTAGGAAATACAGCTAAGACATGCAATGAAGAATGAGGGCTTAGAGAATCTGATACTAACAGGCCAGATAGATGGAAAGAGAGACAGGGGAAAGCAGCATGTGACATACTTGATGAGTCTGAGCAGGTGGATGGCAGAGCGGGGGTTGCGTGGTGTAACCAGAGAATACTAGCTAAGAGCCACCAGGGATAGGGAGGCGTGAAAGGACATGATTGCGTACGTCCTGAAAGGACAAGATACCTATAAGAATAAGTATTACATATTGGTGAGGCTTTCTATTTCCTTCTCCTTGATTTTGAATACAGTTAATTTCTACTCCTACACTCTTGCTCAAGGCTAGATCGCTTAACCCTAAAATTTAACCCATATCAATAACAAGAGCAGCTTGTTTTTTTTTTCCCGACTAAACGTGAACTAAACGCAACAAATTTCAGATTCTCCGCTAGTAACTGATACGATACCCAATTTCGGACTTGGGTCTTCTTTTTATGTGCTGTAAATCTTTAGAACATCGGTGATTATGATTTTCCAAAATTTTAGTCGTAACTCCAACTAATATTTGTCGGATTACTATCCCTTCAAGCCCCTGTTTTGCTATTCTCATTCACAAACTCTTTAGATATGTTAATCGCTGCTTCCATCTGATCCTCTTGCTTCCAGTACGCATTATGTGCGTCCAATTCGGCAAATTCTTTTCTAATTTATGTGGACCAGAAATATTTCAATTCTTATTTTGATTTCAAACAAAAGTATCTTTTTTTGTTTCAATTTTTTTTAAAGAAGATGTGCTTATGTGTGCGTATGCACACGCGAGTCAGCTTATTTTGATCATTCATATGGGAAATTTTTATGAGGCGCTTATAACTTTGTAATATTTTAATTTAAGCACTGTTGCCAAATGCTTTCCATTTATTCAGATAAAAATCGCTCAAAACAATGGACTTTCAGTAAGAATAAAAACCTGGAGAAGACGAATCTTGAACCTGTGATAAAAAAGCATATACGAAATAAAATATCCAAATGAGAATATACGAAAAATCATTATCTCAGAATCTCACAAAATCCGAATAATATGTGGAAGAAATAAAGACATTATTTTGGTGAAAAAAAAAAAGTTTTAAGAATATATGCAATAAACTATTAAGTATGCCATAAATGTAGCTATCAGCAAGACTAAAATTGATAATCTGATATGATGATGACATCAATGTTAGTCTTTTGTTATATAATACCGTAGATAAAAAGTGCAATAACCAATTATGAGTTTCCAATCATTTACATTTATAAATAACCAGTTATGGCAAATGTGTTCCTGTGTAACATGAAAATTAATTTTAATAGACGTTCGCAAATTTCTTTTCGGTATTCTCTTCCTTGTTTCTAGTGAAATTTTCCTGTTTCTTAATACTTTACTCAATTTCTAGAACGCCCCTTTCGCCATGCCACTTCGCCTTCGGATCCCAGTGTCGCACTTTCCGTCTTCTGTTAGAACACTTCCTAGGTATTTAATTTCTGTATTTAAATTCTGCTCTATTTTAGAGTCCCTCACCGGTAATTGTCATTTTGGGCTACCCTTTTAGCTGATGAGTATGCTTTCGGTGTGTTCTTGCAGTTTATTTGTAGTCCTTTCTTGTAACTTTCTTCAACCAACTTATAATGTTTCAGGTCGGTTGAAAAACTTTTGCTAAGTAGGAGCAGAGCGTTTCTCACAAAGAGACTTACATCTGGCAGGAAATTTTTCTCTTGTTTAACTAAGAACAGTTTGATTGTGGAGGCATTGAAATTTACACGTCACTTCCTTCTCTAGTTAAACACTGATTAGACATCAGTTTCAAGAGCAACAGTCAGGTTTACATTGTTAAACTTATCAGATTTTTTATTGAGACCTAAGTAAATGGTGGTGTCATCTGCCTACATGCCTACTTAGGAACTGATGATATCAGGAAGACCATTGATGAATATTAGAAACAGCGTCGAACATAATATAGACCCCAGTATTTTTGTGAAAGGATTTGGAAGTTTCCTTGTTCAAAACAACGGCATTCATTAAATGATTTGATTGGAACGATCTGATTAAATCAAGCTATTCTCCAGACAGCGTAGCCTAGTAGCTTGCGTAGAATGCCAGCATGTCAAAAGCTTTTGGGATGTGTAGCGAAAAAGATCGAGCTTCAGTATAATTATCAATAGCCTATTACACCCATTCAGTGATGGCAGTAAACACATCAGTGGTGGTACTCGAAAAGTGGAACCATTTCGCTTGTCAGAGAGTAGGTCGTAAGAAGAGAGATGCTTAAATCCGTCAGCTTTTATTAGGGCCTCGAATACTTTTCCAAATAGCGGTAGGAATCGATACTAATCCTCAGAACCGAGCTAAACTTGAAAGAAAAATAGAATATATTATTAATGAAAATATTTCCTCAAACAATGGGAACAATTTATAAATCTTATACACTAATTTAGTGTCTACGGTATGACATGAAAAACATTGATGACAAAATACGTATCTAAATGATTAGAAACGCGTTATTCTGTTGTTGGATAAGTGCATGGATGTCGATAATGAAGATGTTAACAATCCATACTATTTAAAATAGAATGTTAGGAAGAAAACAAAACCAATACTGGAATGAGCAATAAAAGCTACTGAAATTGAGAAACCCCTTTTATAAATTTCAACGAAACCAATACTGGCTGCTCGTTTTTAATCAATGCCGAATGTTTCCTTGTAGAGAACGGTTGATATTATCATTTACAATACTATATAAACTTCTGACAAAATCTACATTACTAAACTTTCTAGCTGTATACGTATGTAATATCAATTTTCCTATATGAAAGTGATTTTTAGACAAAGTCTTCAAAGGTGAAGAAATTACTTCAGAGTACATAAAAGTGCTTCTACAGAAGGATGCTGAGAATATCATGAACAGAACAACGATTAAATTTTAGAGAAATGGAAAAAACACCTATGAGTAGCGTCAGAAAGATTTTAAATTTCTAATTATGGTATAACATAACAAAGAAAGATGTTTTAGAAAATTAATCACTCAAAGAACATATTAAAGACAACAGGAGCAGAGCAAAGCGGTGCATAAACTAACAAACTTGCGTAAATATTTGACATAGTATGTATTAGAAGACATGTAGAGAAGACAATTTTACTAAGAGTTACAAAGAACAAAATTTGTGGAGAGACATAATTAGACACGTCTTGAAAGAAACATCTCACATACAATAAGAAGCTGCATACAAATTGGATGTTAATATAGACTATGCTATAAGTCCTAAAGAGACAACGGAAATATATGAAGGAAAAAACGTAAGAAATAACGAATAAATTTGCATATAGTTAAATCACCTAATAATGCACATCGTAATCTGAATATTTAATAAAGCAATAGGAACAAAAAAATAGTTACTAATTCATGAAATAAATTAGAAATTCTCTGAAATAAACTTATGTTTGAAAACGTGTTATTGAATGTATAACAGTTAAAATGTTTTTGTGCATACATGTAATTGAACTGATTTTTTTTTGCGTAGGGGGCACATTTTACAAGACCTGTTAGACATTCAAAGTAGAGGATTATGTTAAGTGATAATTTATATAAATAAGAGTTGGCGATAAAGAATATTTTTAGACTAGAACAGTTTAAGATAATGCTGATATACTCTTGAAAGTTGGCTCAACAGGTCAATAGTCTATGTGAAAAAAACTTGTTTGAGTGGAACTTCTTGCTGATGGTATACAGAGTGAACGTGGATAGTTTTCCAATATGTAAGTAACATGGCGGGTTTTAGCCATGAGGATTAGACATGGCGGAACCAAAGAATGCATTTAATCCGACAACTTTCCATGGTAGAAGCGATAGCGCAATGAGAGAATAGGCACACTCCAAAGAAACTTAGGAAGAGATAGAAGAATATGTTGAAAAAATCGTTTTAGCAGATTTCGTTGCAGTTAAAAAAAGGAGGTATTTGATTATGGATAGGGAACATGCGTGAACAGGAAATGTAAACCTGCTTATCGGTGAAAGCCTAAAATTCGGAAAAAAAGAGAAATAGACCTAAGTTCATTTACTTTGAAAAGGACGTCATTGAATATTAATCTTATCATATTCACAGATTTTCGCTTTCAAATTCATGCTTTTTAATTCGTAAAAATCATTTTAATTTAAATATACGTTTGTCTGCAATATTATCACCCACGGAAAAGTGAAATATAGTTAAATAACATCAATGGATTTCCACGTATTTCATACGAGGTCCTCATATAATTTTAATTCTTTTTTTTTTTTTTACAGTAAAGTTCCGTATTTATAAGGCTCGGAAAATATTCAAACTAGAGGGTTTCGTTAACGGGTAATAGGGATAGGAGGGGGAAATAAGTATTAATTCTAAACAGGAACATGCTCGTGCATAGAATACTGCTGTCATATCTGGCCAGGCGCCCCTGCTGTTCATCTGGGTGTTCTCGACAGACTCCAAAGAAGAAGCGGTAATGTGATAAGTCCCGACTTGGCAGCTCGACTCCAGCCACTTTCTCACCGGCTGGATGTGGCTTCCCGCTATCTATTCTACAAATATTTTCATGGCTTCTGCTCCGGGAAACTTAGGTCACTGGTGCTCACTCCTCAAGACTTTACTCGTGCAAACAGATTTTCAACAAGTTCCCACCGATCTGACGTTAGACCAACCAAATGCAGCTGACAATTTTACTCCATCAGCTTTTTTTCTCGCACATAACTCCCTTTAATATACTTTCTTTACTGACAGCTACAACTTCCATGAATTTAAATGCAATTTTAATTCCCATCTTATATCCACTTGACTCCAGTCCTTTCAACATCATTATTTGAAAACTTACTATTTCTTTTATATTTTCATGATGTAATTTGAATAAAACTGACTATTATTAGGGTAAATTGAGATAGCTAATTAAATGTAATGGATAAATATTTACTTACCTAATGGACAAAATTTTTTTAATGTCCTCTTCCCCCACATCCAATTTATCTGAGTTTATCATCGATATTATAACATTTTCCAGAGGTAGTGCAAAAGCACTATATTTTAAACTGTTAGAAACAGTATTTTGGATTTAAGTTGACTGTTGTCTTGTCCTCTGGATCATATTAAAGATATACAGTTCTTGGTTAAAAAAATATTGTCGGTTTTGATCACAGACCAACTAACTACATACACTTCAATGATAATTTTGACCAGAGTGTTTAATTTATCATAGAGTGTTTGAAGGTAGACACCTCTGATCCATAAACACATTAACCTTGTGGCTAATGTTACCCATCTTGCTTGATTCAAGGACCCAATTTTCCAAGCTGCATATCTTGGGTTAACTTCTCCTCGGGAAATACCAACAGCATACTCAAAAAGTAGCCTCTGGTCTCCACTTAAATTATTTGTGATCTTCTGCCGTCAGATAATAATGATCTAGAGGGCAAGTAATTTTTTAAAATTTTACTTGAGGCAGATCTTGATAATTATTGAAACAAAGTTTCCCCAAAGGACCATTAAATGTTGTTGGGCTTCTTGTGGTTCCATCAATTAATTTAAAAATTGCTCTAAATGGTAGTTCATTTTGATAAAGTGAACAGCCTATAGTATGTAATTTTTGGTTAATTTTTCAAGATCTGTAATACGCCCTGTTTCACAGCCAGTGTTTGTACTGGTATTGTCTACCAAAATTACTTTAACAGTATCTACACTGTTATATTCTGTTAAAACTGCAGCAACATCTTCAGCTAAGAGAACACCAATTGCCCTCAGGTTGGGTATCACTCTATGGGTAAGATATTTGCTTTCTGTTCTTTTTTCTCTGGTGAAAGTTAAGTGGCGCTCTGCTCCTTTGTTTTTCACTATCTTTTTTTGACCATTTTTATCTATAACTTCTTGGTATTGTAAAGTGTCCTCATCAAATCTACAGTCAATTCCAACGCAAACTAAATTTTCATTTTGATAGACATGCTTCACATCGCTGGATAGTTTTATTCTAGCCTTTTCTCTGTCAATTTTAGATTTATCTAAAATTATGTCCTTTAAATTTAACTTTGGGTAAAAAAGGCCGATATGTTTTAGGTCCAGCAGAAAGGCATTAGCTTTAAGGCCCCTTTGGCTGTCTTCTTGTGTCAAAAGGTGGGTAATTTAGCATGTCTGATTCACTTGAACGGGGCTAGTCTTGAATTTCTCTTTTAGATCTGCTGGATACATCGGGGTGGATTCCTGTGGAACCCTCCCCTGGTTAAGGTAGCTCTCTTTTGTGTACCTAGTTAAAGTGAATGAATGTGTTCCTAGCCTGTACCCGTCTTTCTCTTTTGTTATGCTCCAAGTCGAGATTCCCAACCTCCCCTGTTTGCTTTGATCTCCTTTTATCTCGGCTGGTTCAGCCTTTTATTATCCCATTCCATTAATTTTCCCCTCCCCACTCTCTTAGCGAGTGTGCTTCTTGGTTTTGCCGTTTGGCAGAATACAGCGGCCACTCTTTTTTCTGGGATGGACGGTTCTGACTAACATTGATTATTATTTTAGTTAAAAGATTTGTTGTATTTTAAGTTTATTTTTTGGCTTCATTCTCCTCCCATCATTTCATTTATTTTTGTACATATTATGTTATATTGTACATATGTGTTATATTGTATATAAATACATTTTATTGTCATGAGTTATCTCCCCACTTTTTTCGGTGCCCCTGGTAAGTTTGTGGCATTGTGATGTATGAAGTATTGGGAGTCGATGAATGGGTTCTTGTGGTGATTGTGCAAAGTTTAATGAGTGAACGGGTCGTGATAGTGTTTAGCTAAGTATAGGATAGTTCAGTGAGTACCAACCTCTTCCCCTCCCCTTTTCGGCCTTGTGCCACAATTTTGTATATTATACAAAATAGATAGTGAGAGCATAAGCAAACGTTGGCCTTTCTTTTTTTCTCAGCTGGTTCAGCCTTTTACTGTCCCATTCCCTTAGCGAGTGTGAGTCTTGATTTCGCCGTTTGGCGGAATACAGCGGCCACTCTTTTTTTCTAGGATGGACGGGTCTTACTAACATTGTTTATTATTTTAGTTCAAATTTGTTGTATTTTCAGTTTGTTTTATGGGTCTCTCCACCTCCCATAATTTTATTCTTCATTAAATCTGTTAAATTATGTATTATATTGTATATAAACACATTCTATCTTCCCCCGTTTTTTGGTGCTCCTCGTAAGTGTGGTATTTTGGTGTATGAAGGGTTGGGAGATGATGGATGGGTTCTTTTGGTGATTGAGCAAATTGTAATGAGTGAATGGGTCGTGAGAGTCTTTAGATAGGTATAGGATAGTTATCTGAAGACCGCCCTCTACCCCTTCCCTTTTTCGGCTTTGTGACACAATTTGTGTATTCTATACATGAATAAATATTGAGCAAAAGCATACGTCTTATGCGAGGGCATTCTCTATTTGATAGTTTATTCCGCTCCTACTCGTTGATTGCTTATCTGTGTCTTATTGTTAATTGTACAGTAGTACAATAAATCCGTTATATCATATTCCTGTGTCGAGTACCATTCTTCCACTAATATTTACACTGATATTCCTTTCCGGGATATATGAAATAGGCATTCCTTCAATCAAAATTTCAAAGACAACTGTTAAAATATGTCTGAATCTTTGTTCCTATTATTTCAGTAACTCCTTTGTTCTATTAGTGCCGTGTTCTTTTAGTTCATAGATTTATGGCTATCCACAACTTCCTATCATATATATATTAAATAAAAAATGTCCATTTTCATTTCCTATCAGTTTTTGCTCTCATGCTCGGTCCACATTATTCTCAGTATTCCTCTGTAGAACCACATGTATACTAATGTTATATATCGACAACAACAAACATGTATATATATAAATATGAAGTTATATTTTTATTACTGACGATTAACCGTGTACCACAGGGACAGAGAATTTAGAGAGCGCGCTTCTAATGGGTTGACGGGAGTGTCTCTCTTCACCGGCCGATCTCTGTCGCTCCTCTGGTCTGTCTGTCTCGTGAATCCGTGCACCGAGGTCTTTTTATAATCTCCAGTACCGGAACTTTTTCTTCCGGTTTTTTGCCTCGCCCACGCATGCTCTAGTAATTCTCAGAGACACCTGTTCTGTTTGCCTCTGTAGCCATTTCCGCTACTGCCGGAAATAAGGTCAAACAAACATCCGTTCCTTTCAACGACTGGAAACACCCCCGCTTGCATCAGCTTTCCTCGGGTGGGGCGAGATTGTTATATTACACTAAGTCTAGTCTACACTTCGTCTATGCTTACGACTACATCCCATTTAAACACCGGCTCGCATACAATCACCAAATTTAAGCAATGTACCCTGGTGGGTGAACGCTTGGGAATACCAGGTCTTGTAAACTAGGCTATGTTGGTAGTGTAATTGTTACGTGAAGAGCCATGTTTTACCTTCCGTTGGGTTTATTATATTCACTTACGCAATTATAAGTTTGGAAAAAAAGTATGAATCCACCTCTTATTCCATCAGATATAGATAAATGCGTAAGACTTGTATCACTAAAATCATTATCGTTTCCGAAAAGTATATTTCAATCTAAAAACATTTTAGGGGGCTAAATAGTCTGAAATGAGATGATAGGCTTTAAAAGACGACTCAGTAAAATAATTTTGATATGATAAAGAGTTGTTTATTATTCACTGCTCTGAAGAGGTTGATATTACATAACGTTTAACGACTCTTGTAATTTGTTTATAAGGAAATGGTCCTGTTTTCTATAAGTTGAAATCTGGTTCCTTTCTGATACATTTTGAAAATTATTATGTAACACACTATTAATCTGCTTATTGCTATCAGGACTATTCTAAGAGCACTTTCATTATTAATCTTCCTATCGATATGGGAATTCATATAAAGACATTACGTTTATTTTTACCATTTCTATGTCAGAATATACACACTTTCTCTAATACAAATGTATGATTCGATTTATTTCGGATACTACATATTCATACTTCGTGTTTTATGTTTGCATATATATATATATATATATATATATATATATATATATATATATATGCATGATTTTGGACATTATTAATCTAACTGAAACATTTCACATGTAGGCGTTGTTGGAGATAGCCGATAAAATAAAGAATGTTACAGATTTACGAAAGAAGACACTGTCCTTAGTAAAAGCTACAGGATGTCTCTGCGGGAAAATACAGAGAAAAACAGCCAATGTTATTTCTGCAAAAGATTAGATAGTGAATGATTGCGTAACGCTGATCCCAAAAATGTATAAAAACGTGCACATCGTTGTTGGAACAGTGATAACTTGGAAATTTTCAAACCGTTTTACTTTCGAAAATATAGATAAATCGTTTTGGATCATGGCCTTCCACGTTTCCCTATCCCTGGTGGCTATTAGCACGCTTTCTCCTGTTAGACCATGCAATCCTCGTTCCGTAATCCACCTGATTAGGTCCTTCAAATATGTTATCCGTTGCTTTCACCTGTCTCTTTTTCCCTCTATCTGACCAGCTAGTATCAGATTCTCCAAGCCCTTCTTCCTCATTGCGTGTCCCAGGAACTTCAGCTGTCTTTACCTAATGCTCAGTATTAATTTCCTTTTTGTTTCCCTTATTTCTAAGACCTCATAATTGCTCACATGCTCGATCCATGATATTCGCAGCATCCTTCTGTAGAAACATATTTCAGTTGCTTCAAGTTTTTCCTTTATCTTTGATGGTATTGTCCAGCATTCACTGCCATATTGAAGGACGGACGGCACGTAGCAATCCAGTACCTAGTTTCTAGCGAAATTATCCTGTTTCTTAATACCTTACTCAACTTCTGGAATGCTTTCTTCGCCATGCCAATTCGCCTTCGGATCTCTGTGTCACACTTTCCATCTTCTGTTATAACGCTTCCCAGGTAACTGAATTTTTCTACCTTCTTAATTCTGGTATCCCCGACCAGTATTTGGAATTTTGGACTGCCCTTTTTACTGATGACCATGCATTCGGTTTTCGTGCAGTTCATTTCTAGTCCTTTCTTTTTACTTTCTTCTGCTAACTTCTGTGGAAGGTCTTGTAGTTTCCTTTCTGTGTCTGCTATCAGCACTGTATCATTTGCGTACCTTAGGTTGTTTAAATTGTGGTCTCCGATTACGAATCCAGGCATAACTTCTAGGGTCCTCAAAATATTCTCGCTGTACAATTTGAACGGATCCGGTGAAAAGACAAATCCCTGTCTTACACCCCTTTCTATCTTTTTGTATTTGCTGAATTCATTACCTGTCCATATGCAAGTGGTTTAATGCCATTAAAGATTCTTTATTACTCTCAAGTCTTTCTCAATTATGTCCAGGCTGCCGAGTATCTCCATCAGTTATATATATATATATATATATATATATATATATATATATATATATATATATAAAACGTAGAACACATGGTATATTATCCAGGTAAATTCCGATAGAGACGAACTCAAAAGAACTCAATGTTAAGTTTATTTATTTAATTTAACAGTGTAATACAATTTAGAAAAAAAATTAGATATACTACAAATTCATGAGTAATACATATTTCGCCGCCAAATGATGACCTTGCGGCTCATCAGACCCAAATGAAAAAAACAGTTCTTAACTGTTAATCTTAACTGTTGTTTTATTTGGGTCTGACGAACCGCAAGGTCATCATTTGGCGGCGAAATATGTCTTACCCAGGAATTTGTAGTATATCTAATTTTTTTTCTAATATATATATATATATTTCGTTGTAATGAAATCTATTTCACACTTGAAAGAGTAAAAGACGAATAATTCTTTGGATTGAATAAATCGGGTTGAAATGTTGTCATCTAGAGATGATAAAGCAGAATTCTCTGATTGAAATCTCTAACAAGTAAAGACTCGAATAACCCGAAGACTCACTTTTCCACCAAAATCGAATATCTACTGCGTGATATGTATATAGATACGCTCATCATTTTTGACCATTTTCTCTAAACTTGTTCTCCACAAAACATCCTGGTTTAATAATACGTCAGACGTTTTCTTCAAGTAATTTTTCCTGAAGCGCCTCCTGTCCTTTCCAAGCTTTACAAGAAATGATATGCTTCTTCATACTTTGCATCTTGTTGGAAAACTCTATACATAGTTCTTGATTTTAAAAACACTAGTAAAAATTTTCCTCCCTGGAATTAAAATATTATTTATCCTTTAACATCTTTCTGGTAAAGTACTATGAGCACTAATCTTTGTGGGATCTCCCCTTTTTGTATATGATAATGGACTCCACTGTGGGTACATATAATCCTGCTATAGAGAGAACAGTAATATGGAATCTCAGTTGTTGTTGCAGTTTACAGTGAAGAGTAATCGTAGAGATCCGTTACAGTTTATCGAAGTGTTCCGACAGATACAGAAGTTATCCAGAGACCAGTCTAGCTCTGAGCTCCAAATCAGCTAGAATAAGTTACCCGGACATACTATTTCCAGCGACTTCACTTTAAGACTTGTATATATTTATTTCTACTAATAGTATTCTTGAATTGACTAACCCGCGTTTAATTTTGTATTTTACGTTCAATATAACCTACTTTTCTATCTTCATATCTGTTTTTGTTGTTTATTATTTTGTGCGGTTCCTCATCCGGAATCTACAACAATAATAAACTACTGTTCTATTTAGAAAATCAATATAGTTTTCAATTTTCTTAATGCAAAATTATGTCAAACATTAGATTAGTAGGACAAAAATTGGGCTCTGCCTTTAGATTTCTCGAAGCAGTGTGACATGATTTTGCATGCTGGTATCTTTCACAAGATGAAGAGCTATGGTGTGTCCTGTCGAATTATTCATTTAATCCAATCTTTCTTAAATTATTAAAGTATTGAACGACCACTCTTCTGTGTCCGTTCACATTAATGCGGGTCCCTCGTGTAATGATAATGATCTACCATCCGCCTATGTATTGAATACTGCTGCCACATCTGGTCGGGTGCCCCTTCTATTCTCCTCGGTGTTTTTGTTTCACAAAAACAAGACATGAGAAAAAATAATTTTTCATAGTAAAAAAACAGCAGTATATTTTCATGTAAAAGATTACAAGCAATACATATTTATAGTAAAATTAGTAATAATACACACATATTAATAAATTCTAGCGACTTCACCCAAATTCGCATAAAATATGAAAGAACTTTCATATAATATCATACAATTTCTTAAATTCAACTGTATTTCAAAATATAACTTCAACAAAATTATAACATAAAATACATATCACCTCCTCGATTAGTCATGTCCATACAAACATGTATATGAACAAAAACTGAGTATCTGACACATTACTCAATAAGTCCCTGGCCTGACAGATAGATGTCGCCACTAATAAAAAATCCGTATAATTTTTATAAACTATTAACCTTCAAATGTCACGTGACAAAATTTGGGCCCAAGCGGATTATTAGTTTACAAATTCGTTATTAAAGTGAAGCTACTGCTGCGAATTTTCAAAACAGTGGAAAAATGTGAATTTCGTGTGTGGGTAAAGCATTGCTTTCTGATGAGGAAAATACTGTTCAAGTAAAGCAATGGCGTGATAAGTGTTATTCAGACTTTGCATTGTCGGAATCAACAGTTAGAAGGTGGTATGCTGACTTTAAACGCGGTCGTACAGATACAAAGGATGCTAAACGCTCAGATCGCCGAAAATCGGCAATTTTCCCGGAAAACACTAAAAGATTCATAAAATTCTTTATTATTATAAATTGGATTTACGTGAAATAACAGATATTAGCAGACAGTGTATTCTGCCATTTTTCATGAATATTTGTCAATGAGAAAGCTGTGTTCAAAGTTGGTTCCGCGTTTTCTCACAGTCGATCAATAACAACGCGTCGAACAATGAGAGCATTGTTTACAACTGTTTCAAAGCAACAAAATAAAATTTGGGGTAAATATGTAACAATGGATGAAACATCACTTAACTCCGGAGACAAATCGGCAGTCAGCTGAGTTAACAACAGGGGATGAAAGCCGTCGAATGCGACCAAAGATGCAAACATTATCAAACATGATTTTGGCCTCTGTATTTAAGGTTGCTCAATGTATTTTGTTCATCGCTTACCTTGAGAATAGAAGATCCATCAATAGCGATTATTATATAGCATTATTAGTGCGTTTGAAAAAAATAATCGCCAAAAAATGGCCACAAAAAAAAGAAAAATTATCTTTCACTAAGCGAAGGCGTGTCAACGATCTCAATGATGGCAAAACTACATGCATTGCACTTCGAATTGCTTTCACATCGACACTATTCTCCATATCTGCTACTACTGGCTGTTTACAGATCTCGAAAGAATGTTCTAAGGAAATTGATTTTGCTCCAATGAAAAAGTGATATCAGAAACCGAAGCGTATTTTGAGGCCAAAGACAAATCGTTCTACAAAAGAAGCATCAATTTGTTAGAGAAGCATTGAAATAAGTGTATCACCCTAGAAGAAGACTATGTTGATAAGTTCAGTCTGATTTTGCCAAAAGATTGTTGGTTTCTTAGTTAAGTCCTGGATTTATTGAGTGATGTATTACATTTTTTCACTTATGAAAAGAGAATGATATTATATTTTTTATTTCTTCTAAGCTCCCAATAATATTAAATTCCAGCATTAAATGACCTATTTATGTTAATATACCGTTATAAAGACAGATCAAACAATCAACCGTCAATTTTTTTTTCAGACATCATCGTATAATATCAATACAATCTTAAAATTAACACATGATGGTAGATTTTTCAATAAATGTCATGATTTTATTGAAGCGTGTATATTGCTTAGAATTTTTGTAAACTATAGTTTGCTGAAGTTTGTCCGTGCAAAATATACTCTATCTCTGGAATGCCCAGAAACAAGATTTATTACTATAGATAAAACGAATATTTTACTTCCACAGCTGAAAAATCTTTTTTGAAATTCATACATCATAGAGTGTGTGATATATATCTGAACTTAATAGTATACAATCGATACAAAAAATACCAACTCTGATATTATATAATCTACAAACAGAGAAACAACTTTATAACGTAAAATTATAGATGCTATTTAATCTTAAAGTTTGAAAAATATATATGCTCAAATTGATCATGTCAAAAATGTAAATGAGATATTCTTTCCTCAACCTAAAATATCAACAGATAAAATCCCTTTGTAATGCTTTCTTAGATGCAGTGTTCTTTCAGAATTTGGGCTACCATGATATACACAGCTTCCTATTAGTAATTCTAAACAATTTCAGTCATTTTTTTCTACCAGAACAATGTCATTCTTACAGCCATATTACAATGAAACGCTGTAGGATCAATGAAGTTAAGCAAAGTCGTGCCTGGTTGGTATCTAGTTTCGTTACCGCATTGCAATACCAGGTTTATAAGCTCGTGTGTACGGGTGGTACAATGTATAGTGGCTGGGAATTGTTGGTCGGAAAGCTGAGTGTGTATTCCTATTGGGTTCATTGTTTCTCCTTTCGAGCAGATACCTTGGAAAAAGTATTACTTCACCTCTTCTACTCTCGACTGTTAGTTAATAAATTAATTAATGAGACATGTATCAGTAAATTATCCTTTCTAACTAAAAAGCTTACGATCTAAGAATGTTGTTCTGGTTTGAAATAATCTTCATAAGTTTGAGAAGTTGAAGAAACTGTGCATAGGTGTATATGTGCATGTGTGTATATATATATATGCAAAGAAATATCCCTAAAGGGGCCCGTAATATTATGAAAAAACGCGCACCCTACAAACTAATAAAATAGTTCTAATATATATATTATATGGTTGTGTGACTGTGTGTGATTATATGTGCATGGATGTATAGTATGATGCACACACACACACACACACACATATATATATATATATATATTTAGTATATCGAGGCAGCAAGTAATTTTCTAGACATATTCTATTAAATATAAGAGACAATGAATGTCTATTATGTTTAATCATGAGCCGTTCTAAACGTCGTATTTTTGCTTTAATTTCAGTTGAAAATAAAGACAAAAATTCTCCAACATTTGGATAATTATTTATTGGTTTTCTTCTAAGCTTTCGGCTCACATGAGCCATCTTCAGAGAGGTAGTTTAAACTGAAATATTATAAAATCCACCATCACCGACGATTTTATTTTGTGTTGACATAAAACTCCGCTTGGCAACGGCAATAGTTACCAAAAATAATAAACGCAGTTCTTAAGTTTGCGATGCGGTTTTATGACGTCACACCGCGGGATAGCGCGAAATGACAACAAAACCGTCTAGTCAAATGCAATGTAATATGTTATTTCCTGTTTTAAAGTTGATTTTATTGAGTGTTGGTTGTTTTGATTTGATGTACATGGCCTCCAATATCTGCAGGTTCCTCTTACTGTGTGTCAACAATACGGTGATCCTTACTCATACACACAGTAAGAGGAACCTTCACTTAAGAGGAACTTTCATTTAAACTGGGGAAGTCAAAAAGTAGCTTTCACTTCTTCGTCGAAACATGTCCTTAATAAAATTTCTCACTTACTTTGATCATCCACACAGTTCTAATGATTAACATTTGCAGTTGAATTCACATACACAAGGAATTTGTGTTGCCGACATTATCAGATTCCATGCCTCATGACAAAAATACAACAGGTGTTACCATATATAATTGTATCCCCTAAACAATCAGAAGAACATATTTAATCTCTCGTGATTATAGACTGAACTATCTTTTAGATATATCAGGTTTGTGGAATATCTTAAATGTCTCGTTCGTATTCCTCTAAATTACTTTTCTGTTTTACTCTCATACCAGATAAAAGATTCTTTCTTTCTTGCTACAAGATCTGAATAAACTTACCGTGTATATTTTTATGAGTAATGTCGTTGCTATGTTTATTTCCTGTACATTCAGTGGGACTTGCTAAATCAACAATAATATATACTTTATTGATTCAGGAAAAATATTGCCTCTAATATTACATCTTTTCTATATGTTTTTGCAAGCAATTAATTCTTAGAATGTATTAATATTGCAACGGGAATATGAATAAAGACATTCCTGGTATCTATTCAGGCTTAGACGCCAAACTGTTAGTTCCGAAAGAGGAAGAAAAAAAATTGAAGCAAGTTTGCATGTAACAAATAATATTTATTAAACTGTAACATCGTTTTAACTATTTTTTAAGACTCTTTGGTATTTACCTCCCTAGCTCATTGATAACTTTTAATATTAGATGAAAGTTTATCTTTTAGTTTTTTTTTTAGATTAAAACATGTCTCTACATAGCTTTTTGCCGCGCGGTTTCCGTACAGAAGACAGCGCTCGGATAAATAAATCGTTGATTTGAGTTCAACTTCACGTTAGTTTTGCACAATAATGCCCTAGGAAGACATGTATAGCATTATGAATGTATTTATATCTAATGTTTAACATATTCCATTTGTTTAAGTGTAGATTATGCTGAAACGAGATAAACATCTATTGCTGCATATTAGCTTGTATTTTTCATCCGAGTAGGATAAAAAATATATTTTTCTCTTTTTTTTAATAAAACAAGCTATAAAGTGCCAACAGCGCAGTAGCGTGAAAATAAAAGAAAGATCATATCTCGACTGATAAGCAACTAGGCAGATGTTCCTTTCCTTACCGACCAAGGCTGGAGAGATACATCTGGATATAGCTATCTCTTGGGATACACTTTAATATACATGGAAGAAGAGTTTTTTACACTCTATAAGGAGATTCTTTTTACACTATATAAGAATTTTTTTTGTTTATTATATTGTTTCTTTGATAACGTACGTGTCAAAAAAAATAAAGTCAATACTTCTTTATTAATTTTGATTATTAGATAATCATGAAATAAGTTTGATTTAGAGAAATCCACATTTTTTGGCCAAGAACTTTATATTAGGCTGAATTCATTTTTTTGGCTTAATTCAGTCAACACTGCAAATAATATTAATTCGAATGTTCAGAATCTGCAAAATGTGTTTGTTGAGTAAAACAATGACCATCTAAGCCTTACTTGTGATACAATTGTGGTAACAATTGCACATTCCACACAGAAAATATTACAATTGTAGTAACAATTGCACATTTCACACAGGAAATATTTTAAATTTATAAACCAAAAAGTTCCTATCAGCTGGCATTTAAAAAAATATTTTTCACCAAACAGATTTTCAGATTTTTCTCTGCAGTCCTATTTAAACTATTAGTCAGTCAGTTAAGTGCCATACATGATACACGCTTGGCGATCATATCTCGAAAGAGACATGACTGACTGGGCAGAAGATTATCCCACAGTAGGTTGGCATTGCTTTAGACTGGTTGACATCCAAGGCTATATAACCCAATCTGTCCTATTGTTTAACGCATAACTAGAGGGAAGAGACGGGTTAATACATTTTCCAAAGGTATTTGTGAGCAAGGAATTTAAATGGAATTTGAACTTGGCTCCCCAATTTGTCGTTCCAGGTCGATATCCACTGTACCAAAACGTACAGCAAACTATACAGCAAGAAAATTCTGAAATCTGTAGAAGCCATTCCATGATTAGTCATTGGCGGCCCCAATCTGAACAATATATGATATAATACAGTCTTGATAGATGACACGAAAAGGAAACTACAGTCTCTTCTGCAGAATATAACCGAATAAATCGAGAATAACGGACTATATATAAACTACAAGACTAAATGCTTGGTCATCTGTAAAAAGAGGAACCCAAATGTCAACTGCAGGCAGGTGGTACCAAAATCAAGCAGGTACAGAGATTACAGCACCTGGGGAGTGTTTTAACAGAGGATAGAAAGTGCGACACTGAGATCTGAAGATGAACTAGCATGGTCAAATAAGTATTCTAGAAATTGAGTAGAGTATTGAGAGTCAGGAACATTTCGCTAGAAACAAAGAGAATACTGGATAGTTAATTAGGTGATGTCTGTTTTTCATTATGGCAGTGGATACTGGTCACTCTTAACAAAGATGAAGGAAAGATTGAACCAACCGAAATGTGATTCTAAAGGAGGATGCTGAGGATACCACGGAATGAACATGTGAGCAACTACGAGATCTTGGAGAGGATGGAAACGAAAAGTAATCTCATACTTAACCTCAATAAAAGACGGCTGAAGTTACTCGGACCATTAATGAAAAAGAAGAGCTTGGAGAATCTGATACTCACAAGTCAGATAGAGAGAAAGAGAGACAGCAATGTGTAACCTACATATTGGGCTTGAGCAAATAGATAGCAGAGCTGAGTTTGAGTTAGTTAACAAGTGAAAGCATGTTAAAAATCTTTTAGGGATAAGGCGATGTGGAAGGCCATGATTGCTTACGTCCTCAAGGGACACGATACAAAGAAGAAGAAGAAGAAGAAGAAGAAGAAGAAGAAGAAGAAGAAGAAGAAGAAACTCTTCTGGTCTAATACTTATTATAGTTTCTGCTAATATTGATGGGAGTTTGCTTACAAGTGTTTTCCAAATACTAATTATAGTGTTGTTCGTCTTAAAAAGACATTCAAATTAGTAACTGTTTAAATAACGTAACAAGCCGCACTTAGTGTGTTTAAGAAAAAATATTAGTACGAATGTAGGCCCAGCAATGATGGAAGATATTGGTGTAGTAATATATATCTTGGTGGTTCCACAAAGGGAAACGTTTTATATCCTGAGAATCATCAACCGAAAATATGACTTCTTTTCTATGTCCTGTCCCTAAAACACGTAGGCGATCATTGCCCTCTACATCTTCTTGTTCCTTGTAGCTCTTAAATCTCGTCTTGTTATCTTTTCCTAACCTTTTGCTATCCATTTGCTTAAGACCATCAAGTATATCAATCGCTGTTTTCACTCTCATTCATTCTATCTGCCCTCTAAGTATCAGATTATCCGTACAAACTGTGTTTCTTTATATGTCCCATAAACTTTAGATGTCGCTTCCTGATGTTAAGCGTAAGTTTTGTTTTCTTTTTTATTTTCTCCAAAATCTCGATTTTGCTCTTGTTGGGGCCTCATATGCATTGAAATTTAGGTTTGAATTTTTACATGGCACAAGGCCATTTCCCAAAGAACTTCCTAACTAAATTCCTGCATTCCAACAATTATTTTATACTGTTGAAACCATTTACGAAATTAGCAAATGGAACATAGAATAAAATGGTCAAAGCATTATTTGTATTTATAAACGTGTATTAACAAATAACAAGAATTACATACTTTGTACAGACGTTGAATGTATCTGGTTAAAATGTCTTTCATTGTCTGCATAGGGTTGTGTTAGAGCAATTGAGTTAAATTGTATAGTTCTTTGTCACTGGAAGATTTATCAGTGTCATATGTAAGTTGTTTTAGGAATAATATTGTTAGAAGATTGGTGAAAATTTCTGAGTCCGTTGATAAGTTCATCTTTGTAAAGTTTAGAAGAATGATTGGTAAGAGAAGATGAGTTGGTCTTACTTGTTGTGCGTGTTAAGATTCCGGTGCCAACTGGCGATATATACACGGCAAATGGTTTAAATGGACGTTTGTAGTATTTAAAAAGTATTAAATTTGTGAAAACAGCCACCCACGACTTAAAGAATTGGAATAAAAATATTAGGCCACTCTGTGTTAAAAGATTGCAAGAACACGTCACTGGAATAAAAAAAATACATCTCCAAAGGGTTTACAACATTGTGACACATGTATTTGTTGTGGCTTCATATACATAGAAATTTAGGTTTTAATTTTTACTTGGCACAAGGCCAATTCCCAAAGGACTTCCTAACTAAATTTCTGCATTCCAACAATTATTTTATACGGTTGAAATCATTTATAAAATTAGTAAATGGAACATTGAATAATATGGTCAAAGCATTAATTGTAAAACATGTATTAACAAATAACAAGAATTACATACTTTGTACAGACGTTGAATGTGTCTGATTACAAATGTCTTTCATTCTCTGCATAGGATTGTGTTACAGTAATTGAGGTAACTTGTAAATTTCTTTGTCGCTGGTAGATTTATTAGTGTCATATGTAAGTTGTGTTAGGAATAATTTTGATAGAAGATTGGTTAAATTGTACATGTGTTATTTAAAGAAATAAAAAGGCATCTACTTGCATCTTGCAATTGGTGCGGGTGTGTGAAAGAATTGCTTGATATTGAAGAGCGCAAACGCATCAATAGCATGCTGCTATTGGGTGGTCAGCTGTGAACAGCCTTCCTTTGTATTCTGTGTTCCTGTAGCAACTGTTCCTCGGTGTACCACGTATCTGCTATATATACATCTCATAAAGGAGCGAGAATGCAAGATTATCACGTGATTTTTGCGTGCGTTGTGGTGCATTGGATATCGGCTCGGAACGAGAACTCGGGGAACCTAATATGCGCATCATGATTATCTTCTTAAACCAAAGATATTAAATGTTCAATAAATAAAATTATACGTACTGAATATTAGGTATAAAAAACCTCGAATTTTTGAAAATAAGGAACATTGATAGATATAAGATAATCAGCTTTTCATCATTTAACGTTAAGCAAGCCTACACACTTGAGTGTTTTAAAGATTCTTGGAATTTATACATACTCTACGGCTAAAGCTTACGACGTTGCAAGAAAACTGAATGCTTAATTTCTTAAAAAATGAATCGGCAGGCCACCACCACATTTATGGATATTTCTATGATCACATTCATCGACAGGGAATTGATTTTCTAAGCGTCGCTTAGATGTGTCACAAGATCCAAAATACGGGACAGCCAGTGAGGACCGAACTTATTAGTCAAGTGTAATATTTCTAGTGAGACAAGCTTGCTAACCATTATACCATATCGTGGTATAACTAAAAATATGTTAATTTTCTAAGAGCCGCTTTGATGTGGCACAAGGCCGAAAGTAATAATGGCAGTAATCTAAGTGTGGGATTTAAACACAAAGATCTTAGTTTTGTTTGCTAAATGATCTTAAACACTGGTTTCCACAGAGAAAAAAAAACGTTTCAAATTTAACAACTGAACTCCCTATCGATGGATTTAGGCACCTAGACGTGTTGTAAACGTTAGAACATATTACAACTGAGTAGTGAATTCGTTATGGTGCAGTGGATATCAACTCGCAACGGCAAATCAGGTTGCAGAGTTCGAATTACATTTGAATTACTTGCATTCACTTACGCACAAATACCCTAGGGAAAGGTATTAATCCGTCTCTTCCCTCCAGTTATGGGTTAAATAATAGGACAGACTGACTTCTATAACTTTGGTCGGCAACCAGTCTACCGCAGAAAGCAATGGCAATCTACTGCGTGATAATCTTCTACCCAGTCAGTCATGTCTCTGTCTAGACAAGATCGCCCAAGCGTGTATCACGTATGGCACTCAACTGATTGATATGAACAATGAGTGAATGTAGTTGTGTGGAAATACATGTGATCATACTCTCATGTTTATTCTATGGTATCCTCAGGTACTTCGAGTCTTTCTTTCACCTGAAGAGATTGTCCTGCATTTGCTGCTATATCGGAGGAAAGATCCCGCATAACACTCCAGTACTCGTTTCTTTGTTTCCAACAGATTTTTCTTGGCTCCCAATACTCTCCTCACGCTTTGGAATGCGTCATTAGCCTTCAGTTATCAGCGTCCCACTTGACTCCTGGGTATATTTACCAATGAAAATAATGGAGGCATAAAATGTGAAGCTACAAAAAAAAAAATTATTGTATGTTCCGTGTCTCGTAAAATAAGAATATTTTACTGAATTTCATTTCGTCTATGTGCCATACACCTTGGCAATTATGATCCTCCACATCGTTTATAGCTCTTAGTAGTGTTTTTCTTTTTAGATATATCTCCTAATCTCTGCGCATAGCTTACGACATATCACGTTGAATACACCGGTTCTCGTTCGATCACCGAAGTTAAGCAACGTGAGCCTGGTCAGTACTTAGATGGGTGACCGATTGGGAATTCCAGACGCTGTAAGCGTTCAGTGAGGGGTGTGTGTTTTGATGCAGTGGGTGTCGGCTTGGAAGGAGAAATCGGTGAGCCGAGTTCGAATTCTGCATTCACTTAAGCACTACTACCCTTGGGAAAGGTATTAATCCGTCAATTCCCTTCCGTTATAGGTGAAATAACGGGATGGAGCCTGGAGGCAACAAATTTACAATAAAAACACCCTTAGTAGCTCTGGCGAAGTATCAAGTATTCAGGTATTTGTCAAGATTCTTAATTTGGCTACAAATTGTGCCAGGGTTCCAAAAATGCACATGGAATACTGGAGGGATGTAGTGGGTTCTATCTCGGCCAAGGCCGCAAGACTACGACGACGACGAATCTCTGCGCTGTCAAAAAAGATACACAATGAAATTCTTTTAAGTTTCGTGTCACTTCATGATGTTAGCGTTTATGCCTTTCCACAATTTCCTGACCTTTATAGCTTTCAATAAATTTTGTCTTTAATTATATCTTTTAAGCTCTGTTCTGTCTATTTAAACGTGTTCGATAGGTAGGTTATATTTTTCTCCCTCGCTCTTGCGTTCAATCTGAGCTGTTAGCATCTGATCTCTCAAGCCATTTTATTCAAAAGACATAGCATTAGTATAACAAAATCACGAGAATTTTTTCACAGATATTATAGTCAAAATATCATACATGTTATTCTTCAACTAGAATTCTGATTGCAGCCATTTAGTAACAAAAATTAGGACATATTTTCTAAACATGGTCAGCCCTTGAATGATCTTAATTAACGTATTGATATTTTAATTAAAGGTTAATTTTAATGAAAAATTATACATATATCTAATTTTCAATCATCTAATGTATTGGTAGAAATATGAAAACAAAACATTGCATTGTAAATTTGCATAATTCATTTCAGCCTTAGACGCGAGATTATTAAAAAGTATGACCAACAAAATATGAATTAGTTTTTCAACAAACGCCACTCACTAATGAACCTACAGTTTGACAAATTTGCAAAAGAAAAGGTCAAAAAAGATTATTTATAAATCATGGGGTTCTAAACACAAAGCCGCTTGTCATAGTTTATTATATAAGTATTATGTTTACACAGTAACGTTTATATTTACCAAATTATTTGGCTAAATGTTTATATTAATTTGAACAATATACTTCAAGATATTCAGCTTAAATATGCTTATTAAACTTAGATTAGAGCCTGTTTTGTGATTATGTAGATTTATTGTGTTGAACAAGTTGCAGCACATATTTCTATATATAAACAACTTTAAAACGCCATACTACGCAAATTAATACAACATTCAATATACAAGACCAAATTATCAATTACTATAACGTATATGCCGGCGTACAAAACGCCTGGGAGATTTAGCCAAGCCCAGAAATTCAAGTTCCGTGTTAAATTCGTCGTGCAAGACGACACCACAAAATCGTATTTTAAATTTTATTTCATTCATTAAATAAAACAATACGCATATAATTTTTTCAGTGACACGCACACACACACACACACACACACACACATGTGTGTGTGTGTGTGTGTGTGTGTGTGTGTAATGTATAATTAGGCAGCAATTTTTAATTTAGATGGGTTTTGTTAAAAACGACCGACAGGAAAGATTTTATTAACATTTGATTTAATTTTTCCAAGTTCTTTAGATAGTTTTTTTTTTGCTGGCGGTAAGGAATATAAAAATGTTTCTTATTTTTCGATTGTCTAAGCATGTTCATCCTATTTACAAGACTTTTTCAAAGATTTTATTTTTCCAGTTTTGTTATGTCCTCATGTTTGAGTGTAATGCAAATTTTTCTGCTTTAATTGTTTTTTGGCCTTTGAAAAAGAGGTTTTTTAAAGCTGTCACATAATGCATGTGACAGGCACTGTCTGAGCGTTTGTTTATTTTTAAATACATTAAAGCTGGTGGAAGGAGAAAATTGTTTCGTATATAGTGACTCTCTTATAGTGAGGTGCCACTGATCTTGTGATTTAAATATTGCCATATTGTCATTTAAATAGTATACTTACATTATATATATATATATATATATATATATATATATATATATATATATATATATATATATATATTGTGTATTTAGGTAGCGAATGCAGGTTTCATATTCATATCAGAAATGTTTTATCTAATTTTTCTTTTGAATCTTTTAGTTTAAAAACTCAAAATGTTTTGTTTTATCGAAAGCTTTTGGTCATGCTTTTAGCTATTATCAAGGGTGAATTTTGTTTCATGTGTAACTGAATGTTTAGAGTTTATATATATAGAGTGAAGTGTAAGTTATATTCCGAACACGGTTAGCACGTTGTTATCGTATTCATAATTGATATTATTAAATGTAGGCTTTTATTACTAATGCTTCCATTTTTATTTACATCTTTTTTTTTAATGTGGATGATGCTGTTAAGTCTTTCTTTTCAACAAGTATGTCAGGGATAGAGTTTGGTAGCTCTCTATGTGTGTTTAAATGAGATCTGATTAACCGTGGACTTATGTCAATCTTCTTGTCAAACCTGTGGTAGTGTAATTGATGTGATTTTTACCGAATTTGGATTATGTGAAAACATGGTTCTTCAAAATGACATATAAATTCGTATACAACACTGGTGCTCTGCATTTTGCAGAAAATTTTAGTTATTAATTATATGCAGGTGATGGTTATAACCAGTAGTTACGTTACAAAGAAAAAGTATGATATGGTAGTCAACTAAGTAATTTGGAATACCGTTGTTGACAAACGTTTGCTTGAAACTGTGAAGTTTGTTGAAGAAAAGCAGAGGCGAGCAAATAAATTCTCGTACACAATCGAAAGGAAATTTTTAATAACATCAATTTTGCATCTAAGAGGAGATGGACTAATAAAGTTAAGATGGATGAATTTTTACTAGTGGCTTTTTATGTACTGAAATGGTGAAATTATTTCCACTAGACTCCAAAAGAACATCCAAGAGTAGAGTTTTTTTTTTTGCTGTACTCATATGTTAAGTTGAATACAGATTCTTTTCCGAAAGTAGTTTTAATATTATCAGTTTCTATGTATATTCTATTTGGTGTGTTTAACCTATTATTCACAATTACTGCTACAAGTCTACTGATTGGGATTCGATTCGCAATTTTCTTTGCAATGCAAACTGGAGTAAAATCTTTACTCCGGTCACTGAAAATTGTGCCTCTGAAGTTTCTTCTTGAGGGAAATCCGACATTGAGACTTTTTTCCATCTCGCTTATAGCATAAAACTATACTCTTTACCTTGGTTCACAGCCGAATCTCTCTGCTCGCCCACAAGAAGTTAAAAAAGTATTTCGTTGTTTACAGAATTATGTATGGTATAGTCTCATAGTGAATTTATAATAACTAATGTAACAGACTGAACTTCGCCACTCTTATCCAAAAATTGACATAAACTTTCAGTAATAATTGTCAACACATTGATGTTTGGCCTAGAAAAACAAAAGCTATATTGTTTACTCTTTCATGAAGGCTCTGATTAAAGAGATGCTTACCGAATTTTCATTTTATCTAGTACTTGTCTAAATAGATATAAAAGTCTAATAGGATTAGACAGTTCGCTGAAGTTGTTAAAACGAGAGTTACAAAATAGAATTTCCTACAATGATTATATCATGAAACAGCAAAGCAACTTGTAGAGCTCAGAGACAACAAGTACTATTTCAGAGCAATTTTAAGGCTGAAAATCTCAGAGGAAATCGGCTAAGTTATCGGTCACGACTCTTCACTTCAGCGGCAATCACATTTCCAACCGTCCTAAGGTAACTTTCCTTACCCTTCTCTATAAATATATTCGCGGTAATTTGCTTTCCCCAATGGTATATCAACGTAAACTCAGTACTAGAATGGCAGCTTGATGTAATAAAGTTCCTGTAGATAGTGCTACCTATAGCCGTAAGTTATACACTGATAGTTTCTTTCATTCCTTTTGGCCTCTTATTTTCATATCAGATACAACTCCCAAAATATTAAACGCAATAACATTCGCATCTGTCTTCTTAAAACCCGTTCTTTTATTATCTTGTCCGTTTCTTCCACTATAAATAGCGCTTGCTTCTTAGTGGTTGTTAATAGCTTACTTCAGATGATTTAATTTCAAAAATCACATTATTAGTACCAGTCTCTATTGCTTAAATACTGTTATGAATTCTCATTCATATCTTCTGTAATGATAGATTTTTCTATTGAATTAATATCTGCAGAGAATGGGAGATATTCAATCTATTTTGTGTCTTTCTTAGATTTTTAGAGGCAAAGTAGACAACGGTCAGCTTTACGGTACGTAAAACAACGCTGTATTGTATGAATAAAATATTTGGTCACAATAATATTTGTTGTGCTCTGCATCACTGAAAAATATGGTCTCCAATATTTTCCTATAATTCTAGACGTTCATCTTGAAACCAACATCAAATCTGAATATATATATATATATATATATATATATATATATATATATATATATATATATATATATTATTTTACTGTCTAGAAGATTAGTGGTGGTCCGGCGTTTAAAGTAGATAGTCAATTCAAATATCTTTGTTCCATTTTCAGCGAAAACGTCTCCATGATAGAAATACATTCAAGAGCCACGCAATCAATGTCAGCAGTCGGAAAAGTCAGATGCTTCTGGTCAGAGAATAACATCTTCCTGAAATCGAAGATAAAACTTTTGCGTTCATTGGCATCCTCACTTTTTTCTGCACCTAAGAATGCTGAACATTAACAGTGAGAATCCAGTAATTAAATAGATATTTGATAGCTTTTACGTCAGAGTCTTATACATCCCACTTAATCGCATTAAATAAGATTTACTCTTTTTCTGATAAATTGAACTTTTTCTAATATTTAAATGATGGATCTCGAAGCAAAATCCTGGACTCATTTCGTATAATATACAAAAAAAAACTAAATACCTATTATAGAGGAGGTATGGCCTTTCTTTCTTTTTCATTTTCTCATTGAGAATTTGGTTTACAGGAAAAACACATTTGCAAAATGATTATTTGTTTTGGGAATGAAAAGCAGAACAGAGTAAGTTGAATTGTGCCCACCAACAAGAGCGAAAATGAAGCGTAATAATTTATAATACAATTATGGAAGTGTAATCTGTCGGCCGATTAACTAAAATGAAAAATGAACGTGTAAGTTTCTTCTGCACGGTAAACCGAAGGTTACTGAAAGAAAATTTGCTGATGACGCACCGAAATAATGACGGATTGATATCCATAAATACAAACAAGACCAGAGCCTGAAAAATTATATTCGTTATTGAAAATTCAGATAAGTCAAAATTACTGATTAAAAGAAATCCCGCTCATTCTTCCGCACAATTTATAGTTAGACACGTCAAGAAGACAACCGAAGTATCCTGAGATCATAAGATAAGAATGAATATTGAGAGCAGAGAAAGAACAAGTTATTAGCTCTGTCCATTTGAAAGTAAAGAGGCGAAGGTATGAGTTAAAGAGAAGGGCGATCCCTGTTACTGCTTATAATGAGAAACTTAAGGAATTACCGAATCCCTGAAAACCAGACGGACACACGCAAACTTTTCGCCGGAATCCATATCAGCATCACGAGAAAAGAGAAACGAACAGCTAAACGTTTGCTGTAAAATGTTGCTAAAATTTATCACGGTTTTAAAGTCCCGTTTCAAGATTTAGAAATAGGAAAATCTTACTAGAGAAATTTCAACGGGAAAGTTTGATTTTAGATAGCAACAACTATATAAACCATTTTAGTATTAGATCAACAAGTCTTTCATTTTTATTTCCTTCTGCGAAAACATTTTACTTTACATAAGATAACTTCGGCGTAGACCGAGCTAACATTTCGATTCATTGGTCTTCAGTTCTCTGAGATCAAAATCACAACGTTGGCAGATTAAGGTGTGGAATCCAACGGCCAAAAACCAATAACGAGATTGACCATCGCAGGATTGAGACTATGGTTAAAACATTGCCCTATGACCTGAAAGACCGGTCCTCTAGAGTGGTTACTTCATCAGGTATAATCGGCATGTGGCAGGGTGTATTTTCTAGTTGCAAATAACCAAGCTTTGACCTAAGATTGACCATGAGGGTTTATATAAAAAACATTAAATATTAAAGTTGTAAAATCATTTTTTCATGTATTTCTTTGTCAAATTCATACGTTTATTTTGGTGCCTTTTACGTAATTTCATAGTTTGATTGATTTTACATGTTTTACCAACATTCAATAATCTATTGTAATTTTTATGGAAAATATACAGACGAGTTACATACTTAACCCACTTATAACCATCCCAGTGAAGCCCCCACCACGCTGAAATCATAAAATAAATTTAATGACTTAGAAAATATAACATATGTTTACATATTTTTCAAATTAAATCACTTACGCGCAAATGCATTTGAGAAAGGTATGAAACTCTGTCTTCTCCCACCCCATCTATGGATTGAATAGCAGGACAGAAGATACCGGGGTATAACCTTGATCGGCAACTAGTCTATGACAACAGAAACAGGTAGCTTATTAAAGGAATATCTTCCGACTTATTAGTAATGAATCGTAAGCGATATGATCCTATAATCATGTACATTTTTTTATAACTTTGTTCCAACTGATTCACCATTACTCTTTTAATCTCTTCTTTTTTCCTGCTTTTATATTTAATAATTTCTTATCTCTAGGTGATGTATAAATATATTTTTGTATGTAACCTGCTTTATAACCTGCCCCTCTAGTTTTGTTTTCACGGAATTTGCATTTTAGAAAGGAAACAAACATGCCTGGAAGAAAGTCGTAGGAACTCGGCATGCGATAATCAGAAATATAGTTTCCTAACAAACTTTTATTAAAACTTAAAAAATTAGATTCCGAAGTATTCTGGTGTGTCTTTTTATCTCTGAATAACAATTACTACGTAACATTGACGAAATAATTATATATATTTTGATCCAAAAATGTATCTTTGCATGCACAAACTATAATTATGTAAGATTTTCAGCATTAAAAATGTTCACAATAATTTATCAAAATATTTTACATTTTGGTTCTTCATACAAAATAATAGCTTGAGAGAAAAAATGATGTTTTCGCAGTCCTTTAGAAATAAGGCTTACCAAACAATTATTCCTGCATTTTTTCGTTTCAGGTTGCTGAATAATTAAGTTTCTTCTTTTCTCTGCCAATTTCAATTGTTGGATTTCTGAATTTAATTCTAATGCATTCATTCTAACATGCGATTACAGATATATTTTATTTCAAATTTTAGTTGTATTCACCTATGACATAATTCTGTCCACAATATATTTTAATGTCTCGTGATTGCACAGTATGGATTTTCCGCTGAATTTTTTCACCGTAATCCTGTGCATAAGACGAAGAAATTTTAATCCAAAACCGTGTCAAAAGGTACGCTGCGTCTTATAAGATTTCACTCCTAATTTTTTTTCAAGACTAAAACGGAAAAATCTAGTCGAATTAGATTTATTTGTTTGTCGAGAAATATAATATCTATCTCATGGTACCTACATGTTTTACAGATTACGTTGAGTCTAGACAATTTTGTGGGCTTGGAAAGGTAAAAATATTTACGATAAAAATTTCAAAATAATCAAAAATGTTTTTTTATTGAAAGGCAATTAATGATTGTTTCAGAATAAACATCTTTAACAAGTTTGCAAACAGCCAATTACTGACAGTGATATTTTTTAATGCTTACTTTTCACAAACGTAAAGAAAATGTTCCATTTTTAATTTTTATTTTTTTACACAAGTTTTGTTCATTTTGTTCTAAAATTGGCTGCGTATTATATATGAACATAAGCTTTGTTTTTCTCACGTATTACACAAAGGCGTTTGAGAAAGTACGCCTCAAAAACTTGATAGAGATGTTTGACAACCTTGACATTATCCGAAAAAGACTTTTGAATAATCAAGAATCTATAATGGCAGCGAATCACTCAGATGCACATAGGAAGTGAATTCAGCAGGATTATAGAATTAGAAAGGGGCGTAAGACAAGGATGTGTTTTCTTACAGGATCTATACAACATGTCCAGCGAAATATTTATGAGAAAAATTATGGCCTTGCCGGGATTCGTCATTGGTGGCAACAATCTCAACATCATAAGATATACGGATTACACAGTGCTTATAGCAGACATGGAAAGAAAAATGCAAACCTTAAGGTAGCAGAAAGCGAGAAGAAAGGACTGTACCTAAAGTAGATTGTATTTTCATCACTAAAAAGAAGCCCTTATGTGTCAATTATAGGTTGGAGAGACTAAAGCAAATCAAGACGTTTAAATATCTGGGAAGTCCTTTGACAGAGAATGAAATGTGTGGCATGGTGAACCAAAGACTCATTGCTATGGACAAAGATGTATTTCATAAGCTAACAAGAGTACTGAGAAACAGGAAAACCTTACTGGAAACCAAGAAAGGAGTGCTGGATTGCTATGTGATATATGCCTTTCTGTATGGAAGTGAAAGTTGGACGATATCCTTAAAGATAAAGGAGAGACTTGATGCAGCATAAATTTGATTTTACAGAAGGGTGCTGAGGATAACATGGGCTAAGTACGTAGGCAACGATGGGGTGCTGAAGAAGATGCAAACGAAAAACAAACTCTTACTTAACATCAGGAAGAGACAGAGGGAATTCCTAGGACATGCAATGAGCAAGGAAGGCTTGGAGAATTTAATACTCACATGTCGGATAAATGAAGAACGAGACAGGAAAAAGCAGTGTGAAACATTCTAAAATTACCTGAGCAAATGAATACCGGATAGGTGTTGGGGAGAGATAAAAAGAGGGAAAATATTGAGAGTGACATGAGACAGAATCAAGTGGAAGTCCATGACAGGTAGCCTGTTTTGAAAGAACACGGCACATGAAGAAAAACGATTTTATTCACTAGCAATCTATGTAAAATGGATTACGTGCTATTAGATCAAGATACCAACCATTTACCGTCGAAATAGTTTAATATAACCTCAATCTCTACCGTAACAGTTTCCTTCCTTGCACGTCCCGTTTGTGGAACTCTCTTTCGTTTGCTACATTCACTGATAGTTACAATCTTCAAAAGTATAAATGCAACGTCAGTTGCTATCATCTATCTCTTTATTTCCTATATTTCTCTTTTACTTTCTTTGATATCAACTGTACCTTATTTTTTTCTCTTACTCTAATCTCCTGTGCCCTGCCTTGTTTGGAATAAAAAAAATTAGAAAAAAATATCTCATTACTTCAGATTTAATTTGTATTGTGATAGTACCTAGAAATTTACAACAGTTCTGTCGTTTTAGCTTTTAGAATATTTGATTAACTTTCTCGGATTATAAACTTGTAATTTTGCTTCATGTTTGAATCTAAATAATTTTGAAAAATTACAGTAAAACTTGTGTGCCTTGCATTTCAAATTAGTTACATTGATAGACGCCCCTCTTTGCCAAATTTATATTTATTTAGCCGGTGAATCATACGACATTTCACATGTTGCAGAAAATTATGAAATAATTCTGCCGAAGCCGTGTCTGCGGAAACATTTGATTAAAATTTCGTAAGAATTTTTTGTTTGTTGATGTTTTATGATAACAATTGTCAAAATGTTTTTCTTTTTTTTCGCTATCTTTCTCAAAAAATAACAATTACTGATCTACTTCTTGGTGGAGTTCAATTATTATTAATGGATATATTCAGTGCTCACCCTGTCGTATTAGTCAGTTAATTGCTATACATGAGAAGGTGATCATGTTTCAAAAGAGACATAACTGACTAGGCAGAAGACTTATGCACAGTAAATTGACGGTAGACAGGTGGCTAAACAAGGCTATAGAACCTAAACTATTCCGCTGTTTAATTCATAAGTAGAGAGGAAGAGACGAATTAATTTTTCTTTCATGTAAGTAAATATAACGATTCAACTGGAACTCGACATCAGTTCCTGTTCCGAGCTGACATCCACTGAACCAATACGTACATCTTAGTTGGATAGATGAGTTATCTATTCGATATAACCTATTCACAACGCATATATTCTCTTGTATCATTCCCAGTATTCTTTATAATTCTTCCGCTGATTTCAAACTTTTTTATGAAATTTACCTACCGTTCTAGTCTGTTTTCTGATCACTGTAATATAGTTTCAATTTTAATTTGTAAATTATTAAAATGGTAATATCAGTTATCTAACAAAGCCGTCCCCAAAGACCGCGTGGCGAGCAAGTACAGAGCTATCTACTATTTGGTACCGGCCCGAACCGAAATAACAAAACTCTTTTTTCTATTTTATTTACTATCGTCGACTTATTTTTCTGTTTTGTTATGCTCGTGAGCGACGTTAACCTCAGCCACGATTCGTGCAAATATATTTGTGCATGACACTCTTCTGTGGTGGAAAAATGTTTTGGGGCCGTTGATTTAACAAGCATATTTCTTGCATACAGTGTCGATATCAAGTTTCCCCTCATCATGTTTTATTCATATTCATAGAGATACTAATGCAAGAAAAAGTTGCGTTTTTACACAGTTGATTGATAGTTAAGTTCTCAATAGTAAAGTAATATCCGCAGTAGTTCATTCATGTTCCTCTCCGGCATATTAATCAGTTCTTTGCCAATAGCTATATATTGCGCTTGTTTTATTTTAATCTTACTATGTTGCTAGTGGACATTCATTTTTCTTACGTCTATAAATATATCTATCCGCTGACTTGGACTGATTGTTGTGTTGGATTCACAAAGTTCCAGATAATTTCCTGATTTTTATTTCTTAAATTAATTCTACGTGATGCGTACATATAAATGTTAAGATGTCAGTCGATTGCAATCTATCCCGTAAATTATACTTTTATTATTTAATGCTTATTTGTATATTCTATGTAATCTGAATTTGTTTATTATGTTGTAAATTCTCTCAACTCTTGTATTTCCATATTATTCTTTAGCTATGCACGTGTGTCAAAACCGCTTTCATGTGATGTATTCTGTGTTGATATCGAACAAAGCGAGCGACTGGATGTTTGCACTCTCACGACCAGAAAGCAAATGACCAAAACTCGTCGGTGCGCACCCCGGCTCCACGCAGATGTTTCCGGTAGAAAACTAAAAATTAATTTATTTGTAATTCCAGTTTGCGAGCCTATGCGAACATTATTTATCAGCCAATGGAAAGCCCAGAGTCAAATACAAGTGTGAATCCCCAAATGATCTGCTGCGATCCAAAAAGACGAAATAAAAAGCCGATACAGATAGTATTGCCAGACAGACCCAGACAGACACACACAGACTCGAGAGAGACGAGTGTAATTAGTATCTCCCTTGACCGACGTGAATCGAATTACTATGCTCGTCTTCCTTCCCTATCATCTTATCCTTCGCTGTCTCAAAACTACTTACTGACCAAAGGAGCAGATACATCAAAGACATTCCTAATTTACAACGCTCCTACATTCGTACGCAAAACTCTCGTTTCAGCATTTATTGCCATGACCATTTTAACGTCCGTTGGACCCATACTTAAAGGATTACTTTAATTGTAAAAACCTTAATTGATATGTGCATATATAACATGTTATTTCTAAACTCAATTTGCTGTTTTTGATTTGTAATCTTTTATGACTTATAATGGGCTATCTACAACGAGGCCAAATTCCGTTAATCTGCAACAACATACAACTACTCTCCAATAGAATGGATAACACACTATAATTCTATGTCTAGCAGCTATGGCTTTGCATTGCATCTGTGAAAATTACTGGCGGATTCGAATACAATTGGTATTTTCAAAATTTTCTCGAATATCACTTAATGTTGCCTGGCATAATCCTTGCAAAATTGCAAGTGCACCAACTAATATGTAACTCTTCTTTCGTAGACTATTGTCCTAGTTTACCCTTTTTTTTTTTTGCTTTCTTATACTCCATCTATATATTTTTTGTCAGAAGCATGTTTGTTTCATGATGCCATCGATATTCGGTGTATATTTTTTTATAATCATACTGCCACTGTTTTGCAGAGGGATACACAGAAGGTAAGATATAATTAAGAGTAACAAGTTACAGCGTGTGTCAGGAAGTGGGTAAGAGAAAGATGAGAATACTGATGACAGTGGAGTGGACGGAGAAAGAAACATGAGTGAGAGGATGTAGTTTAGTAAACAGGAGTTGCCTATTGACTTTATATGTAAATTCTAGAAGATGACTATTGACTTTACATTTAAATTCTGTGAGATTGTAGCTGTCGGGGAAGCAAGTAAATGGAAGAGAATTTCACAAGCGGGAAGTGCGAGAAAAGAAACAGTTGGAGTAGAATTTGCGTTTACATTTTAGTTGTTTCACAGTAAAAGGGTGAGACTTAATTGCTAATTTTCTGGCTCGAGTAAATTCATACATAGGCAGCACCAGTGAGCTAAGCTGTGAAAGTATTTGTAGAAGAGACACAGGTAAACCATATTGCGCCTGTAAAAAAAATGACTGTATCTTAGCTGCCAAGTCGGGATCGATCACATTGCAGATCCTCCGTTGGATTTTGTCAAAGACTCGTAGGTGGATAGCAGAAGCACCCAACCAGATATGGCAGCAGTATTCAATGAATGGGTTGATGGTAGATTGTTATATGTGCAGGATTGTTTCAGAGGGAAAAACTTTCCTAACCCTACACAGAGAATCGACTTTCTAGTTAGCTGTGGATTCAATATAGTCATTCTGTTCTTTCAGGGAGACTAGCCTGATCCATGCTAATGAGGCGTAGCAGCGATTGTTTGTGAAGGTTAATAGATAGCAGGTTCGTTTAGGAAGCATACGATCATTACCCTTCCCTTCATCTTGGAAATATAGTAAACTGTTTTTTGCTATCTTTTCCACGGTTTTAAATTCTGACATTCATGTTTTGAGAGATTAGTTTACGATTTAACGCAGAGCTTGGTGGAGCTGTGTATGTAAGCCTTTCGTGAATATTTTAGTGCGAAATGGAATGCAAAGACACTTTTTCACACTGCAAATGACCTTGGTATAGAAAGTAATATTATTTCTTAAGAACTTCAGTTCTTTTAAACACTCCAGCATTTTATTTAATATAATGACAAGTTCTCTAATAATAACCGGGAAGATATTAACTCATTTGTTTAGAAGCCGATTTAGTTGTCTAGCAAATTCCTGAAATACGCTGTATTCTTATTCTAGTGTTTACGTATGCATGAAAAATATAATTACATTATTATTGTTTTTATTTTTTTTTTTAATCTAAAAAAAATCCAATCTTGATACTAACGAAAATTTTCTTTCGCACTGCGGGACTTCAGTATTTATGATTGCTAGAGAATGACTTCCACTTTCTTCATCGACCAAATTTGGTAAATTTCCCCTTTAATACCATTATATTATTATTAAACGACAAAACAGAAGTGAAGAAAATGTTGTTGGTTTACGAATATATGAAGATGAATCTATCCGTCATGAAGCGTATGTAAGTGTATGCAAATGAAAGAGATATGTTTTTGATAAAGGCAGTGCATAACCTTCTCCATGTGATCCAGTTAAAAATATTTTCAGTTTGTTTAAATACATCCGCTGAGATTCTCTTCAATTGAAAGTACCTCAAAATATCTAGCGGCAACTCCCGAGTTTCATTGGCTGCCTTAGACTGAAAATTGATAAATAAAAACTACCCAATCAATACCGAAAAATTATCGCGTAGTTACCGATAGCGTTGCAGATTTATATTTGGATTTTTTTAAGACTCACTGGATATAATGCAAAATCACTAAATCAAAACTAGCATGAGTTGATGCAAAATGAATAGTAAATATCAAGCCGAATTCTAAATAACGGACTTTTCTTTTAATTCGGGTAGAAATACTCTCTTTCGACAAGTGATATAATTATTCTAGCTATCTTTATTTTTTTATCTTTATCTTAACTTCTTTTTTTCGTTTTCAGAAATACTTTTTAACCCAACTTCTTTTTTCTTAAGTATTAATGCTTGCTCAAAATTTCTCCTTAAATCAGTGTTTTTTTTTTATTTAACTAGCATAGAACCAATCCTCTGGTACTTAAAGATTTGTTTGTGGATAAGTACATTTAAAATATATGTTGTACAGTCTCAAAACCATCGAGTAATTAACATAATTACTGCACGTCGCTTCGAAAGTTCAAAATATACAAAAAGCTTCCAAAAATATCTGTTAAAGAATTTTGGAACAGTGTTTTCGCCATTTTGTATTTTTTCTAAACATAATCTCCACATTTTGAGGTATTTCAAGCTTACATAATTCAATTTCTTGTTTATCTTTTCTTGTTCCGTTTATGTCTATTTAATATAATGTTGGAATTCTTAAATGGGTTGGTAGGAGACGGTAGAGTTGAATTAAAATCAAATAATCTTTGTACGAAACAAATCACTTAAAATATTTTGTTCCAATGCATTTATTTTACTCATTGCAAGGTTTTGTCTTACTAAACTAGAATGTAAAATAAGGTATCTTTAATGTTTTTCAGCCATTGTTTTTTATATTCCAGCAATCAAATTGTTACTTAGCTCTTAAAATAGGAACTGATAGAAATACAGTGTGGAGCCATCTAAAGTTTTCTCGTGGAAGTAATGATAGGCTTTTAAACTTTTGTCGATGAGATATAAGGAGTAGGAAGGAAATATCTCTTCCACCACTGAAACATTTGCACCTGCCGATTGTTTTCTGTGGGTAATGTGTAGCGCTTGTTATTGTCTAGATTACGTCAACGTTTTCCTACCTACACAATTTATTTTATGAGATCCACAGCTACAAATCACTGACGGTTTTATAAGTTTTATTTTATGGATTTTGAAATTCATTCTTTACGGTATGTTTTTCTCAATGACGTAATTTTTTGAAGCATTTATATAAATATATTTTCATCCAATTTAGATTTGGCACTATGCAAAAATAAAACTTGTATATTTGTTTGTTTCGTTACTATGGTGATTATTCTAAAATCGAACAACCGTTGCATCTTTTCTAATTAATTTGACAATTTAATAACACATATCAAGGTTATGGGTGACGCCAGAGGCCAATGTAATGGATCATTATTTTAAGAGACACAGGAAAACAAACGGAATGTATTTACATAAAAACTAAAAGAGGAAAATAATTAGAAAAAATGGGAAGAGATATATCAAAATAAAAAAATGAAAAAGTAGCAGTAAACAAATACGCCTTTTACGTTAATATCAAAGTGATGATGTACGTTTGTAACAATGTCAAAAGGAAATGGAAGTAAAAAATGTAGTAACTTTAATCTTCGATGTAATATATGATTTTCGAGGCATTTCTTCCATGAAGATTTGGCACATTGTGTAAACAGGTATTTTCAATGAATTATATTTTTCTTTCTGGTAATATTTGATTTCATCATGCCCAATCCTTAACAAGAATCAATAGTTGCATTCTTTTGTATTTTGTGTTTATATGTAGAACGCCTAAACTTGAATGAATACCTGGAATTTGGCCAACGCTACTTACAAAGAAATATGAAAACTCGGGTCAACCAAAGGGCCAAAACTATAAAGAAACAATCCATCTTTCTTTATTTCTTTCTTTCAT
The DNA here is from genome assembly GCA_037127315.1 of Ascarosepion bandense. Taxonomy (NCBI): domain Eukaryota; kingdom Metazoa; phylum Mollusca; class Cephalopoda; order Sepiida; family Sepiidae; genus Ascarosepion; species Ascarosepion bandense. The sequence continues at coordinate 2,791,394 of JBBBDQ010001440.1, forward strand.
TCTTTCTTTCTAAGCGTATTTAAAGAGACGAAACTAGATGTCTCTTCATGCTGTAGAAAAAATAACTTACGAGTAACCGAAGGGAGAAGGTAAAATATCTTGCTGGTAAACGTTTCACTAAAATCCATGAAAATGAAAAATATTGCTGATAGTGTTTTTTAACTTTTTCTGACTCAATTATACAGAACAAGCGTTGCCCGGGTGTTATGAAAGCTTTAAAATTAATCCAGGGTCCTGGAGCTCAGACTCTTTAGACGTTGACACGAAAGACTAAAAAGCAGTAGTTGTTTCCAGTTAAAGCGAAACCGTAGACTGAACGAAAATGAATGGATGTAAGTTAAATCTTGATTTCCTGGTATTGATATCAAATTTTCTGCACTATTGTAAGAACTGCAACCTTGAAACTTCTGAAAATCGTTTCTTATGTCTTTGTCTATGAGTGTATCAGATTTGATTAAAATTGGACCACTCCTTCTATAACCCAATTTTTTCGATTATCAATTTTCGATATTTATCAGGGGTACCTCGACACAAAACCTAGCTAAGAACACTCGCAGACGCTTATAGAACAACTGTGTGAATTTTCAAGAAAATCGGTTTACCCGTTTCGGAGTCTATAGGTAACGGATACACACACACACAGAGACACGCACACACACAGAGACAAAGTTCCATTTATAAATAATTTTAGATGAACATAAGATATGATGTTATTATAAGATATGAAATGAGTATAAGAGGGGTTAGAATGAATGGAAATTAATAGAAAGGATAAATAACGATTTATTTTTTACTTATACAGCTGAGACTTTAGTGTTTATGTTGGAGTGTTTCACAAAGAAGCTGTTCTCGGGATGTTGGGTTGACTGAGATGACCTTCCAGCTTACAATAGAACTATTAGGAAATGCATGTGATTCAAATTTGTGCATATAGTATAGGTATTCCGGGCTATAAAAATCTGAACTGGTAGATCTAAAGAATGGAGCTTATGGAAATCTTGACGTGGGGTTTGCTAAATGTTGTCTCCGGAAAACAGGCTGTAGCAGCAATTTTCATGGCTTCTGGCCTCCTCAACAGGTGTTTAGCCGTGCAACCAGACTGGCAACTGGGTCCCACCCATTCACAGTCAAGTTAGCCAAATGCAGACGACAATTCTACTCCTGCAGCTTCCTCTCTTGCACTTCCCGCCTGTGGAACTCACTCCCGTATTCTTGCTTGCCTGACGGCTACAACCTCCAGAAATTTAAATGCAAAGTTAATACTCATCTACTAACCACTGGCCTCTAGCTCTCTCCCCTCCCCTGTATAACCTTCCCTTTCTCTCCACCTATGTATCTGTCATCGCACCTTCTTTTCCAGCCTTCTATTGCTCCTTTCTAACTGGCTTGTACTCCTCACTCTTTTCTAATTAATCTTTTTACATTTATGTAACCCCCTGCACATCAGTGGCGTTTCTGCCTTGCTCGGGGTGAAATGATTAAAAAAAAAATGTCTGTGGAAACGATTTTTCAATTTATCGAAGAAGCCAAGTGCATCAATACTCTATATTTTACTATTACTTTAATTAAAATCGCTAACGGGTGAAAATTTTTTTTGAATTGTTATACTAAAAGGTGAATTTCTCTTTTGTAAGAATATAGTAAACAATATATTAGCTACGTAACTAACTAAATGTTTACATGCATATACATGGAAGTACCTGTGAAATATTTTACCTTGACCGAGAAAAATACGATTTAAAAAAAATACCTTCCGGTTGTGGAGTCCAACGAAAAAGCCTGAAATGCAATAGCCGACAAAGATATGATTAATATCAAAGGCAGAAAAACAAGGTGATAACAAAGGCTTAAAAGTAAATAGACTACAAAATATGATTGACCTCACTTAAGAGACATGCCGAAAAAAAATTCGTAATTTTCTTTTATATAAGTCTTGGGTTTCTAGTAAAATACAAGAGAAAAGTCCAGAACACAAAAAGAGAGTGATCAGAGAACTTTCGCTGGTTAACGATACCCCGACAGCTCCTGCGCGTGCGGGATTTATTTCATTACTCTCCTCTTCTAAGCAACTGTTACCAACGAAGAATAAAAATATAAGTTTATGTCTTTATATATCCGTGTTCTTGTTTTTCCTTTATCTGCCAAGATAATAATATAATACTGACGATTTGGTGTGCAGTGACTTGCTGTGTTTAATAAAATAACATAGCTTGGTAACGGATCTGGTTACCATATACGAGGACACTAAACGACTGTGGTAATAAAGGACATGAAGAAAAGGGAGGTGACGTTTGGTTTTACATTGTGACTACTATGCTATAGTGCTTATTATATAAAAAATTGCTAGTTTAATAAAAACCTAAGTTGAAACAGAATATTTTTTTCTAATTTCGTGCAGTGTCTGACAGTGGAGTTACGAAATGCGGTTTGTTTAAATACATTAAACAGGATACTATGACTGGCAGAGAGCGTATGTGTGGGAGCTGGCAAAGGAAATGAAGGATATGGGGAAAATTAAGTCATTGCAAAACGAAGGTAATATGTTCGACATTTTCCAGTTATTGTGTTTATATATAGAACGCCTAAACTTGAATGAATACCTGGAATTTGGCCAACGCTACTTACAAAGAAATATGAAAACTCGGGTCAACCAAAGGGCCAAAACTATAAAGAAACAATCCATCTTTCTTTATTTCTTTCTTTCATTCTTTCTTTCTAAGCGTATTTAAAGAGACGAAACTAGATGTCTCTTCATACTGTAGAAAAAATAGTTTCGAATATGGGAGAAGTTCACTTAATGCATCTAGACACAGTCTTTAATGGTTTGCGTAATCTCAAATTGTAAGCAGCTAACTGTGAGTTTTTTTAACTGGATTTTAAAATAGGTGGTGAGGGAATACAGACACTGCTTGATAGGTTCAGGGTTGTTGGATCAGTTTCGATTCCACTCAATATTAGGTAAGTAAGAGCCTCCATTGGAATGACCTCATACTATCGCCGTTTTGTTAAGAATTACATAGAAAAGTAAGGGAACCACGATAAGTAAATCCCTTTGTAAGACAAAGTATGTAGAGGTTGAGGTTGATGATTAACTATAAGGTTGAGGTTAACTATAAGAATCACTATAAGAAAGAGAATTCCGACATGCGTTTGTAGATATGCTGTCAAATGAGGTAGAGAAGAAAACTGCGGAAGGAATGAGGGGCGCTTGAGATAGAGAGTTAGATTAGCTTTTTTGTAAAAATGCATGCGGAAATTCCAGTCCATGTACTAAACGTTAATTTAAATAGCATTTAAAATGTGACGGGTCTGCTTTTTACTCCAAGTTAATTGGAACTGTTGGTGACACGAGTAATCCCCCAAGCAAACCGCATGCCAATCACCAAAATATATAATCAGGCTGTTAGGTATTTTCCTGTTGTTTTTGGTTTGTTTTGGTTTCTCTTTCAGACTTTGAATGACGTGTACTGCATGTAATGACATATTTTTGTGTTCAAACATGCTACAACTGAAATTAAGGCAGTTGCATTTGTGACGTTGAACTCGATCAGAGTTACGCATGATGTCAACAGAATTTAATTTACCTCACGTCAATATGTACACTGAAGCACCTGTGATCGTATGGTCGTACATCGAGATGCCCGCTGGTATGATACAACGAGGATAAAAATGAATTTTTGAAATATTACAGAAAATTCTCTTGACGTGTGTGTTCTTGAAAAAAAAACCCAGAAAAACTGCAGCAAAGAATTTATAGACTCTAAAAAGCGTTGAAAGAAAACAAAAAAATAATAATAACAGAAAAAGATAGGTGCTCTCAAACTTTCCTCTTTCAGTGCATTGTGCAGCCATTTTTTTTCTTCAGCGTATCACAAAGAAATTGCTTGATGCCGCAAACTCAATAACAAACTTGCTAAAAATAACGAAGGATACTGGAATTAAATCAGTTATATGTTTGGCAAAAGTGACGTCCCGCATGACTTCTTGGAATGGTGATTTTCTGGATGTTGCTTAGATGGGTCATAAGACTGAAAGTGTGGAGCCCCTAATGAGTATTGAGCTCATTACTCAGTCCTATATTAGTCTAACGCTAACCATTAAAAAACTTCGTGGTGCCCAACGCGTCTCCGAATATATAGACGAATGACATACGCAGTCAAGTTAAAAAAAAAAATAACATTTCTTACGTAACTCGCATTCCGGCCTCAATCACTAAGCATGGAATTAATAAAGAAGAAACAGGCGCAAATTGTATTATACAGAGAGGTGGGGAGAGTTTCATCCTATAAATTGATAAGGTTCTATTACTTTTGATTGCATGCTTTGTTCTGCATTACTGATTAATTTTATATGCTAGTGCAGTGTATTAGCCAGAAAGACAGAGATGCGATTAACACATTTTAAAAAAAAAACAAAAAAAAACAGAATTAATTTTTTTGCAAGTTATTCTATGTGTATATTTTTATACCATTGCCTCGGTTGTGTGAGAGTGATATGGGAATGGAGGAGAGATGCACTTAAAATGTCCATATTTGAGTAATTTGAAAGATACCATGGCGTGGCGTTTAATATATTACCTTAACCAACAGAAATATGATTAACAAAAATATATTCCGGCTGTAAATGGTGGCGGAGAAGTGTAAAAACAAAAGCTTGAAAGGCAATAACCGACAAAATACGATTGACATCAAAGGTGGAAAAAACAGGCAATCGACGTCTAAGATGCAATTGTTATCAAAGTCAGAAAATAGAAAGCGACAGCAAAGGTTTGAAAGGTAATAGCCGACTAAGATATGATTGAGGTCAATTAAGCGACAACATGAAAAAGACAAAAATGCGTAGAACTTTTTGGGATATATAACTCTGGTGTTTCTGGCCTAATAAAGACAAAGAAATTAGAACAGTCAGACAGACAGGCAGACACACAAACACACACACACGGAAACACACACACACACACACACACACACACACACACACACACACACATATAGAAAAAGAGAGAACAGAGAACCCCGCTGGTTAACGGTTCCCCGACAGCTCCTGCGCGTGAGTAATTTCTCTCATTACTCTCCTCATCCAAACAACCGTAAACAATGAAGAATAAAAATTAGTTTTTATTATGAAATACACATGTTCTTGTTCGTCATAGTCTATCAAGATGATTGATATTTGTCCAGAGATTCAGTAGCATAATGTACAACACCTATGAATGCTTCCAGAATTTGAAACACTGGGAAAATATAATAAAATGAGGATAAATTCATTAGAAACATGCATTATTATTCAAGTTTAAAATAAAGAAAACTTTTCTCATCAATGTTCAACTAAAAATCATGCAATTTATTGAATTTAATTCGTGATGGAATAATAACGTAAAAAGTGAAACCTGATTCAACATAGAGTACCCTATATGAGAAACAGTTTAAGATACTAATGTAATAAATTCGAGTCTAATTTTAAAACACAAAAACATATATACATGTATAGATAGACACAGACATTTCTCGAATAGAAAAGTTATTAGATATTATATATTGCAATTAAAGTGCATCTCCAAATGAACAGACAATAGTTTTCTCGCTAGAATCTATGTTATCTATTTGTAAATCTACTATTTGTCTTTGCTTTAAATATTACCCTCACATCTGATCTGATACTCTAAATATATATTTAGTTTTCCTTGATATAACCCCTCTGAACAAATCTGCATTGTTATTCGTCTTGGCCTCGCTGTACATAATACTTTCATGCAAATTCTTTTTATTAACTCTCCTGTATAATAACTAGACATTATAAATTCAAGCGCAGTAGCACATTGCCTGCAGTGTCTTTTTCAAATAAGTTGTAAAGCTAATTTTATATAGTTTTTTTTTTCTCATACACTTCACGTTTGTTTCTCACACCTCAAATATAAAATGCGATTTCAGTCGAAATATACTGTTTCTCATATTTTTTATTGTTCTCTCTACTTAATAATGTTTTTTTAAATATTCTCTAACATTCAGTAATACCCTTGCGTCTTAGAGACTTCATTGCCTCACTTATGGAGAAATTATTAAAAAATCTAAAAGAATAAAAATTTAATTAAGAAGTTAGACATAATTTTCTTTTCTGTTGTATTTACCATATATGCCATGAAATTTGATTCATATATATATAGTTTTATTTAGAGCAACAAGCAAGCAAATTTTATTTAAAAGCGCTGTAGCGAAATTAGTCATGAATTATGGCATTTGAAGTTGCATGTAATGAATTTTCTCTCATTATAACATTATTTTCTGTTGTAAATATATCAGTATCGTCGTTCATATCCAACGTTTTTAATAAGTATTTTTGTTTTCAATATATAAAAATATGTTGAAAAACTGAAGAAATTTAAGCAGTTATTCAGTATATCATTACAAATGCAATACGATTCCTTCCTCATCAACTTAGCGCGATTACACACACACATATATATATATATATATGAATTGAGTTTGATTTTTGTTTAACGGCATATCAGCCTTCGTGGTTTATTTAATGCCAAAAAAGTGGATTTTTAAGGTAATTTTTTTACTGTTTGTTTATAGTGAGAAGGTTGATTTCGTCAGATCTTAATGAATGTTTTAGTTTTTATTCTTTTTTATTTTAGAAAACTGAAAATGTCTTCTAGTTTTGTATTGAAAAATGTTTTGCTGAGAATATTTATTTTTCCTTCAAAAATATGTTATGGTAATAATCTTCTTCTTCAAAAACATATATTTTTTCTATGAAAGTCTTTTTTTTAAGTATACATTTCTATAAACGTGTATTTTATGCTTTCATAGCGTTTGTGGTCAACTATTTGTCCATAGCTGGGACCCTAACCGGTACTACCACTCCGGGTCACAGTAAACATGAGAACAACAGCAATGTTTACAACCTCCCAATCAGAGCCATTGCTTACCGTCATGCCCAGGTACCGAGCGGCCATAGCGCCATAGCTCTGGGGTAGAATCGACGACTAATGTCAATTCGGTCGGGTTTCAACCCTGGTTAAAAGCAATCGGATATCTAAATGTACTGATGAGTTGCGATACAGCGAAACAGATCTTTCTGAGATTGACTATATATATATATATATATATATATATATATATATATAATGAGAGAGGGAGAGAGAGAGAACGTGCTAATTTAACTATGAAAAAAGAGGACCATGACGCATTTTATTCTACCAAAAGTTTGGAAATAGTTTAATGTTCTACTTGGTATTCCTGTTCAAAAAGCTTTAATACGAACATTAAAAGAATGTTTTGGTGCCTTTCCGAGGACAGTGAAGGAATCGGAAGACTTGAATGAGTCTAATAATAATCATTACGAAAATGTCAGGAGTGATCTCTATTGATAGCAAAGTTATGCGCCAATTCATTAATTTATTTCTTGTATTCATAAAGGTAGTGGAAATAAATAAAGTTTGAAATTAACGTAGCGTCTATTTGAATACGTGCATCCGCTAAAAAATATAAAATGTTAAAAAAATATACGGATGTATAAAAATTACTTTTGTGACAATTTTTTTTTCTTTTTACTCATGTTCACCCCAAACAAGTCATTAAGTCCACTGAGGCATATGTAATTATTGAACGTGGAATAATTAAAAAAACAGAAAACACCATCGAGGAATGAGTATAGAAGATGAGTAAACAGCGGAACAGGATAGCAACTGGACTTGCATTTACAGTCATCAAGTTGGTTTGAAGCTTGGAGCTGGAAAAAAATCCGCATGAAGAAGTGCGGAATGAATGACCAATTAAATAGAAACTTATGATTACATCTAGCCGAAAACTAAATCTATCTATGAGATATTGTTGTCTGTTTAGTACTGTATTAATAAAGTCTAAGTACCATAGGGAAAGACTTTTCTGAAAAATTCTAATGTTAGAAGCTGATGTATAGTCGAAATTACTTCTCCCATACAGATCTTATGCCGTTCTTTATATAAAATGTTATAATTTATTTGTTTGAACATTATTCTTATCGATAATTGTATTTGAGTAGATATTCTGTTTTTAATCAAACAGTATATTTATATATTTGTTTCTACCGGCCTGATTATTTCTGAGAAATTTTGTTACCAAAATTTGTGTCATTCGGCAGGATTCGAACATGCGACCCTATTAACATAGGGACAGCCACCAATGACCTGGTGAGTCTTAGAATGTTTTCACAGTCAAATCGAAGTATTATTATCAATATAGTTTGTTGATTAATTTCGATAAAAGACGCATGCAAGTCTCTTTGATTCCTTCATCCTTGCAATTTTTATTAAGAAAGGTTTGTTTTACAGTCAGTAATTAAGAATAATAGGTTTTTTAAAAAATCCAGATTGGCATGTTGTAATAGCCAACGATGCATTTCAAAAGCTGAGATGAGTATTAAGAGACCAAGAAATGCCGTTGGAAATAAACAAAGAAATACTGGGTTGTTTTGTGATGTCTGTCCTTCAATATTGCAGCGAACGTTGAAGAATCTCGTCTAGAATAAAGAAAGACTTAAAGGAACCGAAATGTGGTACTACAGAAGGAAGATGAGGATTCCATAGAGTGAACATGTGAGCAACGATAAGATTTCAGAGAGGATGGAAACTGAAAGGAAACTTATACATCATATCAGTAAAAACAGATGAAGTTTCTAGATTATGTAATGAAAGGGGACTTGTAGAATATGTTACTCACAGGACAGAGGGAAAATGAGACAGAGGAAGCAAAGCATAACATACTTGTTGGCTTCAGCAAATGGATGACAACGTTGGATTTGGGAGAAGTAACAAGAGAAAGATTGGTATGAGGTTCAAGGGAAAGGATGATGTGGACGGCAATGATCGCCTGCGTCCTCAAGGTACACGGCACATAGATAAAGAAGAAGCCTGGACTGGTGAAAATTGAAGTTGCTATATTCAACCATAATTCCAATGCTAACAATTTCTTTTCTCATACATTTTGTTTGTAAAACTCTCTTCCGGTTCCATGTTTTCTAGCTAACTTTAATCTACAAAAATTTTAATGCAATATCAATTGGTTTGAGTGTTCTCTGGATTACTTTCTGTTGTTCTCGCTCCTTCATATATTTTCTCATATTCTTATTCTTTCACACTTGGTGACTCTCAGTGACTTAGGGATTTTACTTCATTTCAGGGGTGAAATGATTAAAGAAAAGAAGAAACCATTTTCAACTAAATTAGCGACGCTATTCTAAGGAAGCTGGAGACCCTACATGTATTTATTATTTGTTGGCATAATCATAAAAATTATAAGATATGCAGATGATACTGTGTTAATGAACGGCTCGGAAAGAAAATAACAGGAACTCCGACACAGTGTGGTATAAGAAGACAATAAAATGAACACACACCAACTGCGAGAAGGCTGGAACTATGGTCAAAAGTAAGACAGAGTCGCAAGATAGAACTTAGAATATCTATATATAAATAGCAGGATGTGTGTGTGTGTGTGTGTGTGTGTGTGTGTGTGTGTGTGTGTGTGTGTGTGTCAGAGTCTCTGTCTGTATGTATGTCCTTTACACAAATTCACAAGTTTTAACCTATTCTCACCAAACTTCGCAAAAATATTCTTTCGGCTTCCGGTCAGGTCATGCGTTACTTATGTTTTTCGATTATCGATAGTCCAATATCAAATCAGGTTTGATCAAGATCAGGATTTCACCTCCTTTATCATGGTTCTTGCTGCAGAATTTGCTCTAACTTAGTAAGTATATAGTTTTAATCTCAAACATTAGTAGATCTCAGACGACTCATTTTCTCCGATATCAGAAATCGATACCCCCGATATTCTATTGAATCTGATAAAAGACCGATATTCAGCCATCACTATGGCTCATTTTCTCAAATTTGACTCCCAATGGGTACGATACGGTTTCATGGACTTACTTAAGTTAGTTTATTCTTGGATGACTTATTTGACTCCGATATTGGAAATTGATTCCTCGATATCCTATCGGGTCTGATCAAAAACAGGTTTCAGCCGTATGATTTTGGTTTTTCCTTCGGGTTTTGTTCTAAGTAGGTCTAATTTCAGTTCTTAGTCTCAGCTATGATACCATTTACTGAAAGGACTTATTTAGTCTTTAAAATTCAGTTTGCGACGGAAAACTTATTTGATATCGATACCGAAAATCTTACATCCATTCAATTTTCTTTCAATCTACGGTTTCGCTTTAACTGGAAAAAACTATTGCCTTTTAGTCTTTCGTGCAAACGTCCAAAGAGTCTGGGCTCCAGGACCATGGATTAGTTTAAAAACAACGCCTGTCTATACTGCTAGTGAGATATAAACATCAAGCCGGTGCAAAGTTTTAAATACCTGGAAAGCTTATAACGAAGGAAGGAAAATACGACACCAAATCTTGAACACGCATTTGACTTGCAAAGGATCCTTCCAAAGGATAAGCACCATTTCCAGAAAAGAAAAAAATGATATTCATCTCCTTATATGGCAGGGAATGCTGAAGAATCTACCCAAACACAAGAGAAAAGCTGGAGGCAAAAATGTTCTGTGTCTACAGAAATAAGCAACATCTCTTGAAGAAAAATGACCACAGACAAAGCACTTCCACCTAGGCGTCAGTCAGTTAGGTGCCATACGTATTAAACGGTTGGGCGATCATGTATCGAAGATACATGGCTAACTGGGCAGGATATTTTACCGCAGTATGGTGCCATTACTTTCTGTGGTAGACTGGTTGCCTAACAAGTCTATAGAACCCAATCTGTCTTTCTATGTAACACATATCTGGAGGGAGAAGAGACAAATCAATACCTTTCCTAAGGGTATTTGCGAGTAAGTGATAGCAAGAAATTCAATTAGAATTAGAACTCGTCTCTCTAAATGTATAGCGAAAGCCTTTGCAAAGAGAGAAAACCTGTTAAGCGACACACGAGATTTAAAAAAAAACACCTGTAACGTAGAATGCTATTCGCCGAATCTGTGTAGTATGTGTGTATATAAACATTCACTTTTGAGATTAAGAATATTCTTAGGTGTTTTAACAGAAATAAAGGTTTGTTTCTTATATTACAGTTTCTTTTCTCTGTAGGAATTGATTTTCAAACCTCTTTCCAGTTTTCCGAACAGGTGTAAAGGTTTATTAATTGCTTGCTGCTTAGAACTCAATTTCGTGTTTCTTCTAAAGTCCAATTGAATTCTGTATTTCTAATGTCTCCACTATAACTCTAAAACTGCATTTTCTGTTTATTTATCCATTTATCAAAGTAGATATGACCGCTTATAAATTGAATAATTTTCTAGGTATACTGAATGCGAGTAATGATTTATCCTTGTATTTTTAGATTAAGGTCTAAAATTCCTTCTTAAGTCTACCTCAGTCATACACTTCTAATATATTTGTCTAAAGTCTGAAATTGTATTTACTGTTTAAGCATTTTCATATAAATAGAAACACATATGGGATTTCCTTAAGATTCTTTCTCCATTTCATTCTAAAATATTTTCCTTTTCACTCACGGTGTCCCTTTCAGATTTAGTGACATCATCCTTACATAGAGTGTACTGAAAAAAATATTCAGATCGTTTTTTTACTCTCACATTTGAAATGCTTCTATCATCCAAAGTGTATGATCAAACAAAATAATGATAGTCGTTGTATACGCTTCAGCGCAACTGGTTCACTTATTAAATGTAACTGTTAAAAACTCGTATGTATATAAGCAGACTGTATTTTCGAATGTCTCGTCAAGAGCCAGAATTGATCTTGGGCCAAATATCTAGGCTGAGCATAAAGATGAGTGACTCACATTCTTAGCAATGAAAGAATGTCAATTTCTGATAGAAATGCATCTTAACTGGAGAAAGCATCTCGTATTGCGATCAGAAGTTATAAACCAGACAGCAACTTTGCGCGATATAGCATAAAACGCGGTTTTAGGTGTTGTGAAGGGGAGCTAGTTGGCTTGACATCAATAAGAGATTCGGAAAGTATCCAATGAAGACGTATTTACTTCAGATTATGAAGTAAAAGAAAGCAAATGTATATACATTGTTCAAGCAAAATGTTCATTTGTTTGGGACAGTTGGCATAAGACCAGGCATATAAAAAATTGTGATATTATAAATGACAAAAAACGTATATAATTTTGGAAGAATCGCATTTGAAATTTTAGATTATATATATAAAAAAGTTTAAATAGATCGAAATATAGAAAAATAATCAAATATTTAAGAATGTCATATGTATTGTAAAAATTTAAATAAATTTGTCTTGTAAGATACATTTTGATGTTGTCGGTCTGCGGAGGAGGTCCCCGTTTGCGACCAGTCCCTAACTGTTAGAAGAGCCAAAAAAACATTTCGGCGTGTTTATATATGATCTCTGAGTTGATCACCTAAAGGTGTGTAATGATTTGCAAGCTGATCACTCTATAACAATTACGATTGAGTAAATAATTCGATTCTCACTGAGTACCTTATGCTTTCGGCCTTGAGCTAAATCTAAGCTACGTTTCGAGAAATGGACACTTCAACGTGGTTTAATGGTTAGCAAACATAGCTCACTAAATGAATTACGACTTAAAAGTGAGTTCAATCTTCACTAGGTTGCCCCATAACTTAGGCCTTCTGCCATATCTAAGCTACACTAAATTTTCATCTTTAACCTGTGTGGGAAACGGGATGGACATATTCAGAAACAATCGATGGTTCAGTTAGCACGAACACAAACACATCATAATGGAGCGTACAAAACTTGTTCGAAATGATGAACACGCAAGATATTAACGCATTTTTGCTCTTTCTCATGCTTGCTCTCTCTCTCTCTCTCTTTCTCTCTCTCTCTCTCACTCATTGTTGTATTGACTGTCTACTACAAGCCGAAATTTATTTCTAAAGAACTGCTAAACACATTGTTCAATTTGTTACAAATTGGTGGGCTATGTGTATTCGGTCATGCAGACTGATTGCTCCGTAGCAAATAACCGCAATTCTAGAAATGTTTTCTTTGTGATATTCTCTAAATTTGACATGGATCATTCTTTGGTACCAACTAATTTTTTGTTTTCCACTGGTTGGGAGAAAAAGAATGTTTATCTTGGCGATTCCAATCAAAGGTTTCGCATGTGATTTCACACTGATACTACTAGTAAGATATGAGTTTATGTTTCCATGCTCTTGTAATGACTTCATGATTGGAAAGAGGTGTGTTATCGTAAAAACATAATTGCTAGAAAAAAAATATCAGTAGCGCCTTAAGATATGAAACTGTAACATCATATCAGCACTGGAATCTAAAGTGTTAAGACAACAGAGGAACACAGACTTGGTCGGTACAGTGTAGTGAACATGATCCTGGTTACAAATTAACGATCTCTGGTTCATCGCTTTTCATCAAAAGCAACGGCGTGTAGAATTTCTTAAAAGTAATGACACAATTGCAGTGAATTCCCGTACTTAGATGTTTAAATTGGCCCAAAGAAAAGAGATGGAAATATGAAAGCAGTACCCTAGATCAGATAATTGATACATGATAGAAGGTTTGGAAGGTAACGGAATCAAATTTACATGGTTGCCGGGGCTCCATTTATATTCGTACACTAGAGATGAAAAATATGGTGATTTAACAGAAATCTGACTATTCAAAGTAGACTGTTAAAAAATCATAGACAGCAAATATGAAGTCATAATCACTGCGAAAAAAGCTTTCCAGTCAAGTATTTGAACAACATAAGGTTAAGCGATGATACAGTGCTGATAGAAGACACGGAAAGGAAACTACAAGAACTCCTACAGAACGTATCAGAAGAGAGTGATAAGAAAGGATAGAAATAAACTGTAAGAAAACTGAATGCATGGCCACCAGCAAACATAGCAGCTCAAGAGGACAAATACAGCTGGCGATACTAATATCTAGCAAATACAAAAATTTGAATACCTTGGAACTTTTCTAACAGAGACAAACAATGCAAAACAGAGATCCGAAGGCGAATCGACATGGCGAGGGACGCGTTCCAGAAGTTGGGTAGAGTATTAAGGGACAGAAAAAAATTGCTAGAAATAAAGAAAAGAGTACTGGGTTGCTAATGATGTCAGTTCTTCAATCCAGCTGTAAATGCTGGAGAATATCATCAAAGATGAAGGAGAAATAATGAAGCAATTGAAATGTGGTTGGACAGAGGGATGGTGCGGGTATCATGGATTGAGCATGTGAGCAATGATCAGGTTTTAGAAAGGATAGAAACAAAAAGGAAATTAATACTGAGCATCAGGAAGACACAGCTAATGTTCCCGAGACATGCAAAGAGAAAGGAAGGTTTGGAGAACCTGATACTAACAGGCCAGATTAAGGGAAAAAGAGACAGGGGGAAACAGCGTATACTGTATTTGAAGGGCCTGATAAGGTAGATGACAAATTGCGTACGCACTATATATATTTCTCTATAAAATAGCCCATAGACGTTGACAAACTGCTAACCCTGCAAAACAAGCATTCAGATAAACTATCTACGCTGAAGATAAATATACTATAAGGAGTAATCTATTAAAATCAACTGTCCCTTAAAAATGTGTACAGTTTACGTATTCCAGAACAATAATTTTCTAAGAAAATTATTTAAAAAGTTGCTAAAGCATGGTATTCAATATACTATTTGTCTTCACTTATTTTGTCGTTTTACTGTATACCACAAAGAATTGACAGAAATTCTCATCAACCTCGATATGTTTGGGAAAGGCATTAGAATAATCAGGAGCATATACAGTCAGAAAACCGCCATAATACGGGTAGGTAACGAATTCAGCAGATATACAAAGATAGAAAAAGAGAAGTGTGTATCTTGTCAGCGGGTCTATTCAACTTACAGCAAGACTATTATGAGCCAGGAAGTCATGTCAGGATCCGTCATCGACAACCGCAGCCTGAACAATATAAGATACGCAGATAACACAGTGCTGACACGGAAGATAAACTACAAGACCTCCTACAGAATGTAACTGAAAAAAAGGACTACAAATAGACTTCAGAACTGAATGCCTAGCTATCAGCAAAGAAAGGAGCCTGAAATGCCAACTACAGGTTGGGGATACTAAAATCAGGCAGGTTCAGAAATTTAAATACCTGGGAAATATTTTAACAGAAGATAGACAGTGTAACAATGAGATCTGAAGGTAAATTGGCATGTCCAATGATGCATTCTAGAAGCTGTGTAGAGTATTCAGATACAGGAAAATTTTACTAGAAACAAAGAAGAAAGTAATGGAATGATATGGGATGTCTGTTCTTCAATATGGAAATGAATGCTGCATAATCTAATCAATGTTGAAAGAAAAAGTTGAAGCAACTGAAATGTGATTCTACAGAAGGATGCTGCGGATATCATGGATTGAGCATGTGAGCAATGTTGAGGTTTTTGGAAATAATGGGAACCAAAAGGAAATTAATACTGAACATTAGGAAAAGACAGCTAAAATTCCTGGGACATGTAACAAGGAAGGAGAGTTTGGAGGATCTGATAGTCACAGAGCAGATAGACAGAAAGTGGGGAAAGCAACGTGCAACATACATCACCTTCCTGAAGAAGTGGATTGCAGAGAGGAGTTTGGGTGGGGTAACAGAAGAAAGCATGCTAAGTGCCAGCAAGGATAGTAAGACGAGGAATACCATATATACCCTTTCGTCCTGAAAAGACACGACACATGGAAGAAGAAGAAGAAGAGCTCGGAAGAGTAAGAAGCGATAAATTTATTATTTTATTTTATTTGTTTGTTTTGTGTTTTTTATTCATGATTTCATGATGATTTTTTCTTTCCTCATATTTGTGAATAGAACGAACAAAACCTGAATTGGAACACAACATCCCGTTTGAAAATTTCAAGCCGTAATCCATAAAACAATCTGCACATCCAACCTTTTTCATATCTGGTTTTCCTAAGCGGTCACGCACTGACCAGGCTCGACCATGCTTAACTTCGGTTATCATAGAAGAACCGGCGTTTTAAAGTGATATGATTGTAAATAATGTACATAATATATTAATAAATACAAAACTGAAAAATGACTGATTCTATAGTAATTTTCTCGAATAATCAAATTATTATATGTTAATCATATGAGAAATTTCGAGACGCCGAGCTGCAAGTAACAGGAAGTCTTGTAGGGACATGATCGTCCAACTCCTTAAAGGACACTGCACATAGATGTATAAAACGGTGAATTTATAAGCGTATATTGGATGTGGTACAAAGCCGTAAGTAAGGTGCACCAGTGAGTTTCCACCTTATTACTCAGTCGCGTATGCAATAAGGTGGTTTCTCTTTTTACGGACCAAATTTTGTCATGGTAGAAGTTTAGCTCGAATCAGCATATCTTGATTCAATCTCAGATATGCGAGGGTGGGTTGAATATTTCATAGGCTGACTATGAAGGAGAGATACTAGAGCCTTGAAATCTTACATACATCAATTTCAACTTGTTTTATGAATAACTACATGATTTTCTTCCAGGTAAACTGACATCTGTTCAAAGAAAGTTAGAAATTTAACTGGTAAAAACTTATCTTGAAAATGCAGAAAATAAACGGTTTAGTCCCTAGAAACATTCAAACAGACATGGTTGTTATATTAAGTGAAAAATCACCAGCTTTAACAACCGTGCAAAAGTGAACAACAACATTTAAGAAAGGAAAGGAAATGTCGCAAAAATGACTCAATGTCTGGATGTCCTGCACCTGCTATCACCGAAAAAACATTGTGTTCACCACATGATGTTGAATGACATGCAAATGACTATAAATCAAATAGCCAATGTTGCATGAGTGTTTTTTTATAAAATTTTTTAAATCATTTTACTCCAAGCGAGGCGGTACGCCCACTGATGTGCAGAGGGCTACATGAGAGAGTTAAAGTTTTAGGTAGGAGGAAAGTGAAGGGAAAGACGAACCAGCTACAGGCGATGACAAAAAGAGGGCAGGAGGAGGTTGTGAACACAGGAGTGAAGATAGAGAGAAGGGAAAAGAAGGGTGTGATGTAGAAAGGAATGGATTCAAGTGGATAAAAGATGGGAATTGAGATTGCATTAACATTCCTGGAGATTATAGCCGTCAGGAAAGCACGTATATGGAAGGGAAGTTCGAGAAAAGAGGTTGATAGAGTAGAATTGTCACCTGCATTCGGTTGATTTAATTGTAAATGTGTGGGACCTTGTTCCCAGTCTGGTTACGAACATATAATATTAATACAATATTATAAATATACAAATATTAGTATTTATTCCATTCCATCATTGCCAATCAGACCTTCAAAATGAACTTGACATGACAAGGTCTCTGCCCAGTGGGTGGCATGACTTCAGAAAACTTATTAGAAGCTCTGCTGTCTGATCAAATCATGTGGAAAGCTTATATTGTTTGAGGCAGATTCAGCTGTTTTTCTTTGAACGTTTCCTAACCCAGGATGAGTGTTTGATTCATTACTTTGAGCGAAATACATAGAATAGAAAAATCCTGTCAAGATCATTTCGTTTTGTGATTTACAAACGCCATTGCTTTTAGTATCGAAAGAGATTTGTTTCATCCGGAAAACATTTCAGCACACAAGACCATTGTTTCAATGACTACTGTGCGTTGCATATAGATTTCAGTTGGTCAGTTTGGTTGTCCTTTATATTCTCTTGATTTGACCTGTAAAGGCTATCTTTTATGCGCCCTGTTCTTTCAGGACGTAGGTGATCATGGCTTTCCGTGTCTCCCTACTCCTGGTGGCTCTTAGAAAGCTCTTAGCACGCTTTCTCCTGTTACACCACACAACCCTTATGTATTTTTAATAATAATAGTTTTATTGATACATATCATATTATTTAACCCATAGCTGCGAGGAGATTTGGACTAAATATCTTTTCCAAATTTTTATTCTTTCTCCTCCATTTGGTTTAATATTTGGTTTGTTTATATCATATGAAGTCATGCTTTAAAAATATTTGGTACCCAAACCAGAGGTTTAGTATAGTTTGAAGTGTCTGAGTAGAAGATGAATAGTTTATTTACTTCAAAACGTCTAACGACACGAATCAAACACATGAATAGAGGTTTACGTAGAAGCTGATTAATTAAAATCCCAGGCAAAAAAATGTGTTGACATAAAACTTTTTGCAAAAGTAATTTTACACAATCTTCTTTCTTCTTCTTCTTCTTCTTCTTGATCATGGCCTTCCACATCTCCCTATCCCTGGTGGCACTTAACACGTTTTTTCCTGCTACACCACTTAATCTCCGTTCTGCCATCCATCAGTTCAGGACAGTCAAGTATGTTACATGCTGTATTCCCTTCTTTATCCTTCCTTCTATCCTTCCTTCTATCTGGCCTGATGTATCAGGTTCTCAAAGTCCCCCTTCCTCATTGCATGTCCCAGGAACTTTAGCTGTCACTTCCTGATGCTCAGTATTAATTTCCTTTTTGTTTCTATTCTTTCCAAAACCTGAACATTGCCCACATGCTCAAGCCATGATATCCGCAACATCTCACTGTAGAACCACATTTCAGTTGCTTCAAGTTTTTCCTTCATTTTAGATGATATTGTCCTGCATTCACTGCCATATTAAAGAACTGATATGATATACCAATCCAATACTTTGTTTGTTTCTATTATGGTGTAGAAATATGACATTTCCTTGATAAATAATTCTCCTTTCAATATAAATCTCCAGTCTCCGGAAAGAAAACATTAAATTTTATTGCAAAGTCATGTTTTTGAGAAAAATATCTTCATATTTGCCAATTCAGGTTTAAAAATGTGCTATATGTGCATGCACACACACACACACACACACACACACACACACACACACACACACATATATATATATATATATATATATATATATATATTTCAAATCTATTAAGCTGCCAGTTTGAAATAAGCAACTGGTAATCGCGCCTTCTACCGAGCGTCCAAAGCTCAGATGTAGAATCGGCGACTGACGCCAATTCGGTCGGGTTCCAATCCTGGGTAAAAAACAATCGGCTGTCTAACTGTATTGATTAGCTGTGATACAGTGAAACAGATCTATCTGTGGATGGCTATATATATATATATTAATTC
Source organism: Ascarosepion bandense (assembly GCA_037127315.1). Lineage (NCBI taxonomy): Eukaryota > Metazoa > Mollusca > Cephalopoda > Sepiida > Sepiidae > Ascarosepion > Ascarosepion bandense. Next base: position 2,810,480 of record JBBBDQ010001440.1, read on the forward strand.
AGATACTTCAATCCGAGGGAAAAAAGCAGGAAGGTAAATTCCAAAAACCCGATCCTAATTAATATTACAAATTTTATTTGAATATTAAAAAATGATACAGGAAGAGAGCTCCATGTAATAAAAAATTACAGAGCAAATATATATATTAAAAAAGGATTAATTCAAAGATGTTAAATGGCCATTTCGATATGAAGATCCTCACGGGGGATAACACATCACCTCAGATATATCCTTTCAGAAACTGGAGAAAAATTAGTCTACTTTTCCTTTTTAAATAGATTTGCAAAGAAATTAAAAAATAAAATAAAAATAAAAATAAAAATAAACTCTTTTTGTCTTATAATTTTCTATAATACCCTATTTGTCTTATAATATTCTTGGGGTGGTTGGATAAACTATTTATATAGGTGGGAGAACTATTTTTTAGGAACCATCATTTAAGTTAAGGGTGATATAAATGATGGTTCCTACCAACCCTTTCTCAAAGAAAATAGTTCTCCCACCTATATAAATATTTTATCCAACCACCCCAAGAATATTATAAGACAAATACGCAAGATAGTAAATAATAGGGTTAACCAATTATCATCCAATATAAACAATTTTCAACGCAAGTAAAGAAATCTAGGATAAGGCCCTTCAGAAAAGCGGTTTTATTCATAAGTTAACGTATGATAAGCCTGCTATAAACCCAGATTCATCAAAAACTAAAAACACCCGAAAATGTAGAAAAAGGTAGATAATTTGATTTAACCCTCCTTATTGTAAGCTAACTAATATAAATATTGGTAAGTATTTTCTCAGATTAATCGATAAACATTTTAATAATAATAACAATCCCTTAAATAAAATTTTTAATAGGATCACCCTAAAAATCAGTTATTCTTGCAGCTCAAATATAGATGATATAATTAATTCCCATAATAGACAAATTTTAATGAACCTAAATAATACCGACGTTAAATCCGGAATTGTCGATAAATGTAATTGTAATTCTGTGGATGCCTGCCCGGTGCAAGGCAAATGTAAATCCACCCATGTAATTTATGAAACCCATATTTCTCCATCTAACAACAAAGACAATTACCGGACTTATATTGGCATGTCCGCGGGCCCTTTCAAACAGAGGCTTTATAATCACAAGTACTTGTTTTCGAACCCTAAACAAAGATTCCAGACGGCACTATCACGTAGATTCTGGGAAATGAAGGAGGAAGGGCAGGACCCTATAATCAGCTGGAAATTAATAGGCTCAGCTTGTACTCCTAAAAATTTTCGTGATAGGTGTCGTCTATGTTCATTGGAGAAGATTCTGACTTTGAAGTATCCTCATCAGGACTTACTTTTGAATCTTAGGAAGGAATTTATTAATAAGTGCCATCATAGGGCGGATTTTCAAATTTAATTTTTAATTTTAAATTTAAATTTTAAATTTTTCTATAATTTTTTTAATTTTTTAAAATTTTAATTTTTTAAATTTTAAATTTTAAATTTTAAATTTTTTAATTTTTAATTTTTAATTTTTCTTTGTATAATTTTTATGTAGATGTGTATGTTTGCGTGTGGATGTGCATTTTTGTATATATGTGTATATATATGTATATATGTATTTATGTATATGTGCATATATGTATTTTTTGAAAAAATTTTTTAGCTATTTAAATGCTCCTTTTCATAATATTCATTATTTTTATTTTATATGTATGTGTGTGAGTGCATATGTAATATGTATACATGTGTGTGTGTGTGTGTGTATATGTGTGCGTGTATGTGTCCACATATATATTGTGTGTATATAAATTTTTTGTATATAGGTGTGTACACATATATATATATGTGTGTATGCGCATGTATGTGCATATAAGTGTGTATGAAATTGAATGTATGTGTGTCTATGTGTATGTATATATGTATTCTTAATCGTAGAATTGTGTGTGTGTATATGTATGTATGTATGTGTGTACTTCTACATGTATGTATAATTGTAAATGAATTTTTTTTTATACCTAGTGTTGTCTTCATTTAGTTTAATTCAAATGACCTAATTTTTTTTTAAAATAATTTTATTTTAAATCCTATATCTTTTTATTCCCTTTTATAAATAATTATGCCTTTTTAAGTAAAGGCCTTTTCTAATACTTCAACGTTTTTGGGAAGTTAGGTTTTTGAATATGTCCAGCGTCTGTAATATTTAAAAAACATTTTCCTTCTTATCTTTTCTTTTTCCCTCCCTTCCTTCCTTTATCTCTCTTATCTCCCACCTTTTTTCCTTGTTGCTTAACCTTATGTCGATTTAACACGGCTGTCTGTTAATTTTTAGTTACAATTCTCTTTCCTTTTTTTTTGCGAACCCAGACGATGTGAATTTTTTCTTTTCTTGTTTATTTTATTTTATTTTATCTTTTTCTTTTTTTTTCTCTTCCTTTATTTTTCCTTTTTATTTTTATTTTTTATTTTTATTTTCTTTTTTAATTTCTTTGCAAATCTATTTAAAAAGGAAAAGTAGACTATTTTTTCTCCAGTTTCTGATAGTATTTTTCTGTTGCTGAGGTGATATGTTATCCCCCGTGAGGATCTTCATATCGAAATGGCCATTCAATATCTTTGAATTAATCCTTTTTTAATATATATATATATATATTATATATTGACGTCTGTATATCAGAAAATAAAGAAAAATAACTCAACCCTTAAGAGTAAACAATCATGAAATACTGTTAGCAATAAATAAATAAAGATTAGAAAAATATCTGTATTAATTTGTTTAACAAAACTTCTGCGAAAAATAATAGTTTGTAAGAAAAAATACTTTAAATGATTCAACAACCAACGAAAATCGTTTGCCACAATGTAGGTAATAAACAAATATATCAAGTATTTGCTTATATTTCTAAGGTAGTATTTACACTATCTACATTATTCAGGCTATTGTCCTCATCTTTGTTGCCATTTGTACAACGTAAAGAACACATGGACTGTGGTATTTATTCCTTGGTTATTTCCTTATTCAAACAGTTGTAAGTTCAGCACCATACTACAGCAGTGGTGAACAAGTGAATTAGAGGGAGATAACTTTTGACTACCAAAAAAGGTTCATCACAAGGTATGACGATCATATAACTCTGTGATTGTGCTAAATTGTTCGGTTCAAAATCCCTAGCACCTGAAGAAGGCCGGCGCGTACAACGGCCTAAACTTATTTTATTTATTTACTTATATATATATATATATATATATAATGGTTTGTACCCACAGAAATTACAGATAAATTTACGTAGTAAATTTTAGTAGTATATAACAATGATTAGATCCTTCCATGATATATGTTAAAATTTAAAATAATTCTTAAAATTCACATTATTCGAAGAAATTATTATGATTATCTTTTCAAATGTCTGTGTTTTAAATTTGATTCAGGAAACTGAACTTAGAAACATCCTTAGATAAATGAGCAATACCGAAGACACGAAATCAATTTTGTGACTTCGGTATTTCCCAACCTTACTTTCACTGGTTTGTACACTAATTGGAACTCATTTGTTCCTAAGTCCCGTAAACTTGGTCTAATAGAAACTTTGGTTCACCGTGCACTAAATATTTTTTCTCTGGAGTGCCTGCAAATTATTTTCGAGGGAAATGGGTACCCAATTAATGTGGTAAAAAGGGTTATAGATCGTAGGATTAAACGTTTTAAAGAACCAAATGTTGAAGGGCCTAGTTGCTGTCCTTTGTACCTTAAATTACCCTGGCTTGGAAGGAAATGTCTGACTGTTACTGACAAAGTTTCGGCAAGTGTTTCGTCGGGTTATTTTTCAGTGCAGTTGCGTATTGTTTTTAAGACAAGGCCTGTGTTTCCATCTTTCGTTAAGGATCGGTAGTTCTATTTTCGGATAAGCTCTGTTGCTTATAAATTTCAATGCTGTTGCGATGCGGCATATATAGGACGAACCAATCATTTTTCTCTCCTGTTTCACTCTTGTGGAATTATATGTATACACCCCACTTACATTTTAATGTTTTTTTTTCATTAAATTTTATTTTTAAACGACTTCCATCTTCTCCCAGTATTGTGAGTATTCCCTTTTGGTCTTGTTCTTGTCTATGACCCTTTACAATTTAAGCCAACGAATCCCTTGATTAGTGTTGGCCGAAAGGTTCCTCGGGTTTGTGGGATAATTATGACGTCCATTCTTTTTAATATATATATATATATATATATATATATATATATGTGTGTGTGTGTGTGTGTGTGTGTGTGTGTGTGTGTGTGTGTGTGTGTGTGTATGTAATATTTTTTATTTACTCCTATATACATATATATGTATATATGAGTAAACAAATAAGTAAGAGTGGGCCGGATGTTGTGTGCTGTGTTGGAGGTCTGTCCGGTGTTGGCACGGTGGACGGTGTCGGGTTAGGTGCCTTCTGGATGCTTCTGTTGAGGTTCGGTGTTGAGTTGGGTATTTACCGGCTATTAGTGTGGTGAAGTATGCCGGATTGGATACTTTGAGGAAATTTGACGGATCGACCAGGTCGGATGGAGGTCAGTCAGTCAAGTGCCATACGTGATACACGCTTTAGGCGATTATATCTCATTCATTCAAGGCCATTGTCATTTCATGAATTCGATTTTAGATGTATCTAATATTGTAGCCTTTACAGTCTTTTCCCAAACCTGGCTTTAAAATTTAACAGATAAATTGACACGTCGATAAAAGCAAAATTTTAAAACTTTTGTATGTATATATGCGTGTGTATATTAATTTCTATATGTGTCTGTATGCCAGTGTGTGTGTATACTCGTCTATTTATTCATGTGTGGATGTTTGTAGGTTTGTATGTGTGCGTTCATGTCTTCACCTCGTTTAATATCTGAATAACTTTAATCTAAATCTAATGATTTGTTAACTTAGAAATTGATAGTGCTGATCTCAATTTAATTAATTTTAATGCCCCAAAATTGTTTTGAAAGTCTGTTCTCATATTCTTCAAATTAGAAATTACTTTATTTTGATTGGTCCACACTGTCTATGTAACAATACTTCCCTGATTAAGGGGGTTGGCCTAGTTTTTAACCTTTTAAAACTCTTTAACTTGATGAGACACAAGTAGTGTCGAAACAAAATAGCTACTTTCATGGTGATATTATAATATATTTATGTCATAATTTCTAAACAAATATTATTAGCTTTACTTTGTAATGATCACTTTTTAAGAATGATGTTTCTTTGGAAAATGAATATTATTCCATTCATACCTACGCTATACCTCTATATATATATACCTGTATATATATATATGCTGGAAGCAATCGGATATCTAGCCACATTGATGAACTGTGATACACAGAAACAGGCTTGTACGAGGAAGATTAATTTATATATATATGTGGAATATTATTGTTACGGTCGGGTCTCTTGGGTGAACAAGTATGATGTTGAAAGACTCGAAACTCATGACCCCAAGGCATAACATCACTGATGAGGCGACCATACGCACTCGTAGGAGTGTATTCATTACAGATATATATGCATATTTAATAATGTATAAATAATGGTGTAATACTTACTGTGTATCTATTTTTATAACTTTGTATAGATTTATACATACATATATACATACATACACACACGCGCGCTTACACAAACGCACACACAGATATATAGCTTTTCTACCTATCCATCTATCTCCCTTCTTGCAATGATTTTTTCTTCAGGCATGTCTTCCATCTTTCTTGTAGTGAAGCCATAAATATGTTCATCCATTTATAATTTACCATCTCATTAACTTGCAAGAGAATTTCATATTCTGCACTTAGAAGGGTGTATATAATGATTTTGTTTATCATTATATTTAGTAATTTTTTAAATTTGTTTTTATAAAAAGTCTCAGACTAAGAAATATGAAAGAGGGAATCTCATTTTGATAAAATTATTAATTCTTTGAATTGAATTAAAACATTTAACAGAGAAAACAAATTACGCCTCGGAGTGTGGAAATTAAAACATTATTAACACTTATTGAATTAATTGAAAATGTTTTCAAGTGACAATTTTATGTAAAATTATGGCAAAATATATTTCAAAATATATTTGGAAATATGGCAAAATATATTTCATATATTTTGGAAATATGGCAAAATATATTTCAGATTGTCACAATAAAATATAGTAGTATATAACAATAATTAGATCCTTCCAGGATATATGTTAAAATTTAAAATAATTCTTAAAATCCACATTATTCAAAGAAATTATTATGATTATATTTGCAAAATGTCCGTTTTTTTAATTTGATTCAAGACACTGAACTTAGAAACATCCTGAGATAAATGAACACAAATTTCGACTCGTTGATAGTAAAACTACTTTTATAATAAAAGGTTGTTTTTAGTTTTAATAATCATTCAAAATATAAAAAATAAAACTAGCGTGGTACTACTACTCCAAATGTGTTCAAAAATTGTTAATTCGTCGAGTTAGTTGAAATAAGACAGCTACTGTATAATCTGCGTATTTGGAAATAGAAATTTAAGAACGGAGCGCTTTTTTAAAAGATGGGTGCTTAAAATAACATATATGCAAAGAGATTGGCAGATTTACATTTTATAAATTGAATAATAAAATCAAAATTTATTTTCACACAAGAGTGGCAACAACTTTTTCAAAAAGACTTGTGAAAATACTCTAAATTGTAATATAGCACATAAACACATGCCGCAGATTCTCTCGACGGACCTGTACGAAAAACTGGAACAATAGATAAATAAGTAATGATTTGTTCAAAGAAATTTAGTTCGATACCAATGTGGGGTGGCAAGTTTATTTTATGTTTTATTAAGTATGATATTCAGATTTCAATTCATTTCAATTTACAGGTATTAATATATACACTTATCTTGGTATGTGCCATGCTGAAGAAAAACCAAAAGGCATATATATTTATGATGATGTTCTTCCCTCGCAGGCGAGGAAGACCGTGAGTTCTAGATTAGAAGTCATGACATGCGCTTTAATTGAATTAAAGTGAGGGAGAGTTTCGCATCGCATGGTTGTCAGCATTAATCTCTTCCAATTCCATCTAGGTCCATGATATAGGCAAGACATGCCGGAGACAGTCAGGGATGCACTGGATAGCCAACAGTGATATTATTGTGTTCACTGTGCCCTGAATACGCTCCACAAGGCTGAGGTAGGCGTTTTTTTAATCATCCCGAAAGAGGTTATATATATATATATATATATATATATATATATATATATATACGAAATTGCACACACACACTTACACACCAACACACTTACACACACACACTCACACACGCAAAGGTTCTACAATATAATTGTATTGAACACTTTTTAATACAAAGGTGCATTGGTCTAATCTTATTATGACGAAAAAACTAAGAAATTAATATATATATATATATATATATATATATATATATATATATATATATATATATAAATGTATTAAGAATACAGTGTTAAAAATGTTTACCTTCTTACTCTTCCACTTCGGATTAAAGAAAAAGAATATATATATATATATGTGCAGGAACGTGTAATTTCATTTGATTTTTGAGAGGGCTCTAATTAGATCTTGAATATTGTAAACTAAGTCAGATGATTTTTAAAAGTGGTCCAAAGTCTGCAGAAATTAATTAATTACAAATTTATTCAAATTTAAAACATCAGATACAAAAATGAATGTTCTAAGATTCGGTCCAATATTTACCACATTTATGCCTGAAAATAATGCGCATTTCATGCTTAAAACCACCAACAAAACAACATGGATTTTAACAAATCATATAATCATACACACACACACACACATACACACACACACACACACACACCCGCACGTACACACCCGAACGTACACGCACGCACACACATACACAAGGGCTGATGTAAAATTGATAGAACTGATTCTATACAAATTAAAAAAAGATATTGTACATTTAATCGCCTTCGATATAGTCTCTTTCTGTGAGCCCACTCTTTATCCAGCATCGTTTACCTTTTCTCATCGCAATCTCTTGGATTTCCTTCTAGTCTTGACAAGCACGATTTTATAATCAGGAAGAAGAAAATGTCGCAGGGGCAGGGCCTGGAATAAATGGTGGTTTTTAGGCCTGGTGAACGTTGAACTTAGCTAGTAACTGCTGCACAAGCCATGACCCCTTCCGTGGTGTGGTGGGATCATATAACTAAACACATTCAAATTCCTTAGATAAACAATGGTAGAGCGAAAGAACTCATGTGTATGTACGACAGATAACAAGGCTTGTATCATGTTACCTCATTCCGTGTAGGTTATTTCTGACACCATAGTAACAGACCCGATTCTTTTTATCTTATTATATATATATATATATATATATATATATATATATATATATATATATATATATATATGTATGTATACATATTAATTTACTTGGATCATTATGCATATTAGGTGTATGGGTTTGTCTTGAAGGCTATCACAATGCGTTTAGTAAAATACACACACATACATTGACTACAATTAACGACAGCTCTAACAGCGAGGGGTGACCATTCATTAAAAGACATGGTCTACGAACAGACGAGAAAACACGCTCTCCTACCATTCTGAAGGTAAAAATATGATCTCGAAGTATTAAGGCATAATAAATAGGTAATACCCAACATCTACGTTAGCTTAATTTATTTTACTAATCGCATTGTGATAGCCTTCAAGACATACCCATACACCTACACACATACACACACAAACACAAACACAAACATGCATATATATATATATATATATATATATAATGCTGCCTTCTTCTACCGAGCGCCCAGAGGTAGAATCGGCGACTGAAGCCAATTCGGTCGAGTTTCAATCCTGGGTTATAAGCAATTGGAGTCTATCCGTCCTGATGACTGTGATACAGCGAAACAGATCTGTTTGCGGATGACTATATATATATATATATATATATATATATATACGCTGATTGCCTATGATTGCCTAATGCATGAAAGTCTGTGTTGTCCCATCAACGTGTGATAATATTTATTAATGTGTGTGTGCTTTACTTGTTTTTGTGCATATGTGCGCGTATGTGTATGCGCGTGTGTGTGCGCTCGCGCGTGAGTGTATATACAGATATAACTGCCAAATCTACTGCTTTTAGAACTGTTATCAATCATTGTTCTTTTAATTATTCTATATTGGACAATCCGGTTTCTGTTCTAGCAACTGAATTTCAGTCAACAAGAATAAAAACTGGGGAATTAATTGAGCAAAACGAAAATCAACTACATTTTATTTACAATCAATAGAAGCATCGAGAGCCACACAAGATAGCGTTTGTAAGAATGGGTGTAATATGAATATTAGGGTGGGAAATATAAAGTATGTGTGTATAGGGAAAGCATAGATAGTGATTGACTTTTGACCAGAATAGGTTAAGATGATAGCGTTCTGGGGATTATTCAGACGAAGCTCTATTCTTTTGAAAATGTTGTCATGTAGAACGTCTTTCTTAAATTTGGAATACGGCTGAAGTGGGCGTTTTTGACGCTCAAAAGCCCAAATCATTTTCTCATGAATTGCCAATTTTTCTACTTTGTTTGCTAAGTTTCATTAGCATTTGTATGTGGGTTTCCCCTCCTGAAAACACTAAAACATATATTAACTTTATTTCAATTTCTTCATAGTTTCAAATTTTCCTACAAGAGCGTAAATGAAAAAGGTGAATAATTTTCTAAAAGTATTTTGGTCTGCAATTGTGAAGATATAAAAATGAATAATTCTGAAAAGAAGGAATATTAGTTTCCGTCTATTACAAGGTTCGTTATTAGAAATACCATCCTTGAACTTGAAAATTCTCACCGAGAGAAGATTTAGTAAATATTTTGAAATTGGATGCAGCTGCATCCAGGGAAATCATCAGATATATTTCATTCATCGTCTAACTTCGGGAAAATAAAAAAGAATAAGAAAGACTGTAACCCTCTTGGGAAATGAGAAAGTTGCTGTTCCACAAGAGACAGTATTTTAGACTTGGCTGAGATAAATTATGTGACAATAAACCGCGAATATAATGAAGTATATATAAACAGTGACGATGTTTTTATATTTCTTATCGATTCATATTTGAATCTAAATCTTTCGCGAGTTTAGATCTTTCTGGAAATATTAATTTTTGATCATTACTCAAACGTTATTTTTTAAAAAAGGAAATAGAAATTTAAATATGCGTAAACCATTGCATTTAAAAGTGTAAATATCGTTCCTAATCTTTCGGAATTTTAAAAAACGTTATTCCATATAACTCTAAGAGCAAGTAATACTAGATTTTATATGAATAAATGTAAAAAATAGATATAAATAGAGAATGGATTTAAAAACAAAATAACTGATTTTATTTACGTTTAAAAAACTTTTTTATTCTTAATGCAGGAGTTTTCTCAATTTTAGATCTCCATATTAAGGTATATTTTGAAAGTTCTAGATAAATATGGTAGGTTAAGCGGAATATATTTTTTCAATTAATGTTTTTACCTGTTCATGATTAATATAAATATTTTTTATTTTTCTTTACGTCTTTCATTTTAACTTTCTTTCTCACCTTCTTTCTTTTTAAATTGTATTATCTCTTTCTTTCTTTCTTTTTTTCTCTTTCTCTTTCTTTCTTTTTTCTTTCTTTCGTTTTCTCTTTCTCTTTCTTTCTTCATTCCTCTCCTTCTCCCTGTCTCCCTCTCCCTCTCTGTCATATATATATATATATATATATATATATATAGGAATGCTGACAAAAAATCAAAACTGAAGCTAAAGGTGGCATAGTGAAAACTTTTGGCACATACATACTTTGAACGCTGGCCAAAATATATGGGAAGCCATAACATGCTCGCTTATTTCCCTTGCTTATGGCAGTGCTTGCAAAGAAAATGTGTAAAATGTGATCTCTTTAACACAACACTGAGATTTTTAAATTGTGCAGCAGGTTTGTCGAATATCAATATTTGCCAAATCCGACAACCACAATATTTTCTAGATTTCAACCATTTCTAACACTCTCTTCTTTGCAAAATTCAAATCCCAATTAAAAGGTTGGGTCACTATGTCGATCCAGGATGTTTTTTTGGCCTGAATCCATCCTGCATATATACAAGTCAACCATCCGTCCGTGCATGGAGTACTGCTGCCATTTATGGTCAGGCGCCCCTGCCGTTCTCCTCAGTGTTCTCGACAGGCTCGAAAGGAGAGTCTGCAATGTGATAGGTACTGATCTGGCGGCTTGATTGCAGCCACTTCCCCAACGTCGAAATGTGGCCTCCCTTTGTCTGTTCTATAAATACTTTCATGGCTTCTGCTCGGACGAATTTAAGTCCTCAACAGGTGTTTATTCGTGCAACGAGATTGGCAACTGGGTCCCACCCATTCACAGTCAGGTTAGCCAAATGCAGACGACAATTCTACTCCTGCAGCTTCTTCTCTCGCACTTCCCGCTTGTGGAACTCGCTCCCATATTCTTGCTTTCCTGACGGCTACAACCTCCAAAAATTTAAATGCAATGTCAATACTCATTTTTTTAACCACTGGACTCTAGCTCTCTCCCCACCGCCGTATATCCTTCCCTTTCTCCCCACCTATGTATCTGTCATCGCACCTGCATTCTCAGCTTTCTATTGCTCCTTTTTAACTTGTTTGTACTCTTCACTCTTTTCTAATTAATCTTTTTGCAGTTATGTAGCCCCTCCCCGATCATCAGTGGCATTCCTGCCTTGCTCGGGGTGAATTGATTAAAAAAAAAAGAACAATATTTAAAGACGTCAAAGGGAATCCGTATTTGAAGCTTGTTTTTTATTTACTTGTTTTATATTTGTTTCTTAGACCTATATTAACATATTGGCGTCTTCTTTTTGCTGCTGAACATATATTCAGTTTTCTTGAAGTTAATACTCAGTCCTTTCTTTTTATTTTTCATTTGCTACCTTCTGTAGGATGTCATTCATTTTCCTTTCCGTATCTGCACCATGTCATCTGCGTATCTTATATTGTTGAGATTGTGGTCGTCAACAACGAATCCCAGCAAGGCTTTTATTTCTCTCTTCGCTGTTCAGGTTGAATAGTTTCAGTAAGAAAGCACATCCTGGTCTTAAACCGCTTTCTATTTTTGTATTCCCGCTAAATTCACTTCCTATCCGTACGAAAGCGGTTTGCTGGCAATATAGACTCTTGAATTTCCTAACTTTCTATTCAGAAACTATCAAGGTTGCCGAGCTTCTCTATCAAGTGTTTGTGGCTTACTTCGTCAAACACCTTTGCTCATTCTATAAAGCACCGATAAAGGTCCTTTTGAATTTCTATAGCTCTTTCACATAGCATGCCGAGCATGAATATCTCATTCCTAGTTCCGGTATCTTTATCGAAGCCACACTGTTTTTCTACTATCTGGCCGAAGTAATATAATCAATTTGGTTCTTAGTTTATCCTTCTGGTGTTTTCCATGTCTATAGTCTTCTTGGGTGCTCTTGAAATCAGGTGTTGGTTATTATATGGTCATACGCTGTGCACCATTGAAACCATTTATCACCACGGCCATTGCGGTGTCCTAGTCCGAAATTGCCGATCGCCTCACCTTGTCTCTCTTGGCTAACTTTGGCTTTCAGATCTCCTATGATAATTTTGATTAGCGTAACCCAAGGATTAGATTTCTTCTTGTGTACATTTGGTTGTCGGTGAATATTACCGACATATTGATAGGTCTCCCTTTTAGTCTAATTGTAAGAATTCTTTCAGATATCTGGCAGTAACCCTTAACGTATTTCTTTGTATTTATCCAGTTTAACGCCAACTCCTTTTTCATTATTTTCATCTCCTGTATATACATTTGTGTGGTCGTCACTGATGAAGTCTCTTGTTTGACCATCTCGTTTCAAATATCTCTAAAATGTTTATTTTTAATCTGAACATCTTCTTGACACTTTCAAGCTGTCCACAACACACACACACACACACACACACACACACACACATATATATATATATATATATATATATATATATATATATTGTAATTTTGTTATTACAATGTTTTAAAAAATGTATTATATCACTGCATAAAAAAAATTCATGTTTCACAACATTATATTTTGCTGCATGTGTTAATTTACATAGAATTTGCATTATAATAAAATATATTATTTAATGTGGAGGTATTAGTTTTTTGCCAGCAGGTAAGATTTTAATTTTTTTTTAAATTTAATTTTTATGGTACTGCCATTTTTTAAATTTTCTCAATATTGATCATTTCTGGTATGGTCACTTGAAAGAAGTTGTTTTAATTTTCCCAACAATTGAAACCCCCCCCCCTAATGTCCCAAAGAATAAATATTACCGATGACGTCGTCCCGAAGAACAGAAAGGGTGTTTAAGACATGTGTTTTTTCTGGACCGAAAAAAATTATTTTATTAATAATCTGTTGAGAAGTCGCTCTAAGTAAAAGTAATGTTTAATTTGCAACACTTTTATATTCGTTATCTGGTGCATTTGTTCGTAGGATACTTAAGTGAATCACAAAAAGAAGTATTAGAACGTATGCATGAAAAAATTGGGATACAAACATATGATTATTGTCAAATATAGATTTAAAAAGATTGAAAAATAGTATATGTTTGTGAAAAATATTTAAATACGTTATGCATTTGTTTAATCATTAGTTTGTTGGGTCTTTAACTAAGTTGCCAGATTGTACTATTTTAGAATCGATACACGGCAGTAAAAAATCTTGTTCCCAATATTTATTAAATTCTTTTTGGCTTGGTATATGTTGGTTACATAACAACTATAGACGGAACTGACGATGCAAGATATAATGTTCAAATTGTGATAATTGCTCCTTTCGCACTTGAAAAAGACACATATCTTTCCGTCCGGCCATTGGTTGAATACTTCTTTCTCCTGTGCCGTGTCTCTTGAACACATACGCAATCATAGAGTATCTCTTGGCTCTCTCTGTCTCTGTCTCTCTCGCTCTGTCTCTGTCTCTCTCTTTTGTCGCTCTGAGAATTTTTCCGCTTGCTATCTTTCCCAAATCGACACATGATATCAATTTGCTCAGCCCTATCATGTAGCTGCCACGCTTCTTCTCCTTTTCACTCTTTGTCTCGATCCGTCCTGTGAGTATTGATTTATCCAGACCCTCCTTTCTCATTACATGTCCTAGGAACCTCATGTGTTTCTTCCTTATATTAAGTATTTAGTTTTCGCCTCGTTTCCATTTTTTACAAAACCTCGTCATTAATCACGTACTCAGTCCATGTTATCTTCAGCATCCTTCTGTAAAACCAGATTTCTGCTCCCTCAATCTTCTCTTTTATCCTTGATGAGATCGTACAACATTCACTGCTATACAGAAGAACAGACTTTACATACCAATCCAGCACTCTTTTATTTGTTTCCTACTTGATTTTCCTGTCTTTCGGTACTCCTATTAGCTTCTGAAATACGTCCTGGCCATGCCTATGCGTCATTGGATCTCAACATCACATTTTCTACCCTCTATCAGCACGCTTCCCATGTTATTAAATTTATTTATTTATTTATTTCACTTTATTCGACTTGAAGTTGGCGTTTTGGGGTCTTCGTTTTGCTGATGGCCTTAGATTCAGTGTTCTTGAAGTTTATGCTCAGTCATTTCTTCTCACTTTCTTTTGCTACCTTCTGTATGAAGTTTTTATTTTTATTTTTATTTTGTCTGCTATTAGCACTGTGTCATCGCTGCCAATGATGAATCCTGGTAAGGGTTTTATTTTCCTCAGATTTGTTTCGCTGTATATGTTGAGTAGATCCGGTTAGAAGAGAATTCCTTGTCTTACAACCCTTTCTATTTTTGTATATTTTGCTGAATTTTCTTCCTATCCGTACTCAAGTCGTTTGATGTTAATAGATATTTTTCATTATGTTAATGTATTTTCCGAATTTGTCGAGGTTGTCGAGCATTTCTATCAAAATTTTGTGGTGTACTTTGTCAGATGCATTTGGGTAGTCGATAAAGCACAGATAGACGTCCTTCTGCAATTTTATTACCCTATTATATAGCGTTCTGTGTATAAATATTGTATTCCTTGTTCCGGTGTCTTTAACAAAGCCACACTGTTCTTTTTCTATCTCTGAGCAGATTTTACTGCGCGTTCTGTTCATCAGAATCCGGATGATAATTCTTATGTCGCTCACTATGCTGATTGTTTGGTAGGTTTAGTCAATTTAAAAATTAAAAGACCCCGGATATAAATTAGCTTGAATAGTCATTGATCCCGTCAGGCGATATTTTATTTGTTAAACCAATTGTTGTTTCTGCTAAAAAGTTCATGATAACCCTACATTCGATAATCGTTTTATTTTGTTCATCTTATCATTTAATCTCAAGTTAGTTGATAATTCTACTAAGATTAAAGGGGCTAATGTGAATTTGAAAAATAATGAAGATAGTTTAGAGGATAAATGACAGTATTTAGCCAGAGAAAATGAGAAAAGTGATGGCGCACATAATTCTTTGCATAGGGTAGTGAAGTAAGATGTGTGAGAAATATTAATCTTCTGTTAGTATGTCGAAAACAAATCAAAGTGTTTTCTAATAGAGTAGATTCAGTAGCGAATGTGGAACTCTAAATTTCCTGGAGGCACTTAGGTGCCGAGTTTCAGCTGAGGAGGAGGTAGAGCAATCTCAAGCCGCGTCTTCATTTTCATACTATACTACTATCGTGTACACAATGTATCTATATGTCAAGTTGGAAGCATTATTCTAATTAACGTCCTCCTTCATATATGAAAACACCACTATTAAGTCTCCCTCCCTCCCAAACAACATGTCTGTTCCTATCTAGCTATTTGTTTTACTTGTTTGTTTTTCTTTCAAACTAGCCTCTGTATGTGTATTTAAAAAGCTAAATGAAAACGAAAACCTACAGGAAACAGTACTGAATATAAAATATTATGAAAATCAGAGACAAAAAAGACACCTATAATTACTATCAGAAACAGACAGTTGAAATTTCTAGATTTTATAATGAAAAAAGGTCGCTTGGAAAATTTGATGCTCATTGAAGACATGATGGTAAAATCAAATAGTACATAATCTAACTAACGAGCTTGTGTCAATACATGACAGGACAGTGTTGTGGAGTGATAGCAAAGAGACAAAATTTATTTTCTACAAAGAACATGAAATTGTGGAGAGCCATGATGGTCAATGTCCTGAAGGCTCATGGCACATAGAAAATTCTCATTATACAGCTCATTGCTTCTGATGCTGCTACTACTACAACTACTACTACTACTACTACTAATAATAATCTTTTATATTTTGTTCTATACAATCCTTTTCAATATAAAAATGTAGCTAATATTCGCATTCTATTTGCAAAAATACGATGTTAAAGGCTACTTGACCTTGATAATGTGCATAATATCTCTCCATTGATTATACTTCCTTGAGTTGATGGGCCATTCCATACTGAATGTTTTTTCTTTTTTCTTTCTTAAAGGCAGGCAGCCGTTTATATAGTTGTTATTCTTGTCTTGTGCAATTATTATAGTTATAATAGTAGTTTCAAGATAACATTTATTTCGCATTCAATTTCAAGATGATTATATTTACTTATTCCACTTTGTCCAACCTCGTTGTAATTCTATACCTATATAAAAGTATATTCGTATATCCTTTAATTGCTTTCTGGTCTTATAGCTTTAGATGTATGCTAGTACGAATAATAGTCTCTCAAATAGTTTTCTTGAATTGTCTGGCTGTTTTAATGTTTCCTTTTAAGCATTTGGTTAACTGGTTTGCTAGTCTTTGTATTCTATGATTGATAAGATTGGAGAACCAAATACTACTTGGACAGCAGTATATTTTTATATAATGGAAATATAGGGTTATGTTTGCTTTGTTATTTTACCTTAACCGGCTTGATTCTTTTGCAGCTATTAGAAATGCGTTATTATTATATTTAAATATTATTGAATCTTAAACCCCAATATATTTGAAGGGTCAAAAAGAAAACCCAGATTTCATCATGCACGTAATATTGTTTTTCTGTATTCTTGTCAAATCAGAAGTAACTTATTCTATACCATCTCAAAATACCTGTTCCTAAAATTACCATTCTTTGTAAATTAATGATAGCGTTAAGGATTATCTGTATAGGTTTTGTACAACGTTTTGTTTAGGAAATATTTTCAATGTCACATTTCCGATCGTTCGCTCAATAGTTGATGTTTGTTTCAATAAATATAATAAAAAAACTAGTCGTTTAAATTGTGTATGTTTTATCTTGTTGAATTAAAATCAACTGAAGTATATATTCTTTTCAGTTATACATATTTACCTGAACTTATACCTACGTTAGTCACATGGAGAGTGGGTATCACGTGATGTGACGCCGTTGTCGCTCGGTTGTCGTAGGAGTCAGATTATCCATTTTTGTAAATCCGTGGTGACTAGCTCAGGATTAATAAGACGGGCATGTCACCTATGTTCTGATGCAATGGGAGTATCTCGGCCCCACCTACAGAAACTTTAGACATAGGATATACAAAAACTTTATGGGAATTTACATTACACATATATAAAAATCAAAATATGATCAAGCCAAAAGCATAATATGTTGTTATATTGACATTGTAGTTCTTGCCACTTGGGAAATGTGGCGAGACTGGTTCGTATGAATGGGGCTAGCCTTGATTTTTACTTTTAGGTCTGCTAGTTGCATCAGAGGGTGGATTAATTACGAATCCTTCCCTGGTTAAGGTAGTTCATTCTTGTGTACCTAGTTAATGTGATTGAGTGTTATTCGCAGCCTGTCCCTGGCATTGTCTCTTTTGTTATGATCCACGTAGAGATTTCCAATGTCTCTAGTTTTTTTCCCCCGTTTTTATCTCGTCTTAGTCAGGATTATAAATTCCCATCCATTTTATTTTTCTCCTTATGCATCGTGTCATGTAAAGTTTTTATATATTTTTGTACATCATATACGGTATATAACAAGATTTTTATTGTCACTTTGAGATTTTAAGTCTTCTGAGTGCATGAGGTATCGTAGTAGATGAAAGTTTGATGATGGATAAGTTCTCATGGTGAATTAGGAAATTGGGTCGTGAATAGAATTAGATAGGTATAACATAGTGAAGACCAACCAGAGTTTTTGTTTTCCCCTCCTCAACTCTGCCTTGTGCCTCAACTTAATGTAACATTTAGTAAATAAATTGTTCCTGCATACTAAAAGTAGATATGAAGATCTTCAGAAAATATCAAAATGCGGGTTTCTAGAAGTGGAAATTTAAAGAATACTGCCTCGCGTGGACAACAATAAATCCAGTTATAGTTGTGGACACGAGTTTGACGGGAAAAATAAATTCTGATAGATTTACTGATGTGATCCTGACTAGTAGAACTGCTTGCCATCGAAGCGGTTTATGCATGTAGAGTACGTATGGCTTTGTATTTTACGTTTTACAAAATTTATAGTGGGAAATGTCATAGTGCTGTTTCTGTCTTTATGTCTCTGATTAAGAGAAAATGAATATACAATGTAATTATTATACGAGTGGCCTGCTGCCTTCCAAAATGACAGCAAAATGTTAATACCTATATGCTGTGTAAAATGAAGTCAACATATATACTACCGGCCATAATTATTAAGCCATCCCAGTGTTTTTTAAAAAATATGTATTTTATACTATATTTTAGTAATTTATTGTCAACTTAATAATTGTAAATGAGAATAGAATGGTTCTTTTGTTATATTGCACAATAACATGAATTTATAAATATTTAATAATGACCTATATTACAGTTTCATCAATGAAATAATGAAAAAATTTAGGGTCATTCGTACGAGTTCACCTTTGCTTCATTGCCTTGTATAATTTTGCAAAGTAATATTAACAAAACAACCATTCTATTTTCATTTCGAATTAAATACTAAAAATAATATGAAATACACCATTTTTTTAAAACTGGGGTGGCCTAATAATTATGGCCGGTAGTGTATATATACTGATGCAACCTATTATTAAGTATCTAGCATTAAGGTATAAGAAAAATAATCTAAAGCCCTGAGCATGACAGGATGGATATATATATATATATATATATATATATATATATATATATATATATATCATTTCAACCCAGGCAAGGCATTCCACTGCCACTATTGCTCAGGGGGTTACATAGGGGAAAGTGATGAGAAAGAGTGGTTAGTTATAGGAAATGTCGGAATGAGGGTGATAGACGGATAAGGATACCGAGGATGGGGGTTAGGTAGATGGGAAGTGTGTTTGAGAGAATTGATACGAGTTAGTGTGATAATATATATATATATATATATATATATATGTGTGTGTGTGTGTGTGTGTGTGTGTGTGTGTGTGTGTGGGCTTGTAACATAAAAACAACGGCAACATATTTATATCGATATACCGACTGACGGCCACGTATATATTGATGAACCTACTCTTGAGTAACTTATATTAACACATAAGATAAAAAAACACTAATGCTGTTTTTTATTGAAGTTTCAGTCTATTCTTCTCACTAAAATCTTCTCCATCTCTTTCATATTCTGTAACGTCTGCGTCCTAAATCACCTTGCTTAAAATTATTTTTATATCCATTTCACCCCAAACAAGTCACTTCTGACACTGGTGCGCGGGGGTTTAAAGAGAGAAGATAAGGAAGGTAGAAAACAGAGAAAACACTTCGGAAGCTGTTAGAGAAAGCGTAATAGAGGAGTGGGAATCAAGGAGATAGAAGGTAGTAATTGACGTTGCACTTAAACTTTTGGAGAT
The DNA here is from genome assembly GCA_037127315.1 of Ascarosepion bandense. Classification (NCBI taxonomy): domain Eukaryota; kingdom Metazoa; phylum Mollusca; class Cephalopoda; order Sepiida; family Sepiidae; genus Ascarosepion; species Ascarosepion bandense. The sequence goes on from JBBBDQ010001440.1 coordinate 2,830,320, forward strand.
TGCAAGTATCAGGGAAGCAATACAAGGGAGTTCCACTGACAAAATGTGCAAAAAATATAACTACTAGAGAAGTAGCGGTTACATTTGAAACTTTTGACAATAAAAGATTAAGAACTAGGTACCAAGTAAAGGTATGGGGACCAGCTTGTCAGAGCAAAAGCCATAAAATACTTGTAAAAAAAATAGTGACGTTCCCATCTGTCGGTAAAACATTCACTGAAAGTGAGCTGCTCAATCGGGAACGATTACATTGCAGATCTTCCTTTGGGTTTTGTTGAGAACCTCAAGATGAATAGCAGGAGCACACAATTAGATATGGCAACAGAATCCAATATACAGACGAATGGTAGATTTATATATTTGCAAGATAAAATGAAGTCAAAATAAAAATAAGGAACAAAAACTTTTTTTACTCATTATTTCCCTAAAATATTATTTAGATTATTTAAATATTAACCCCCTAAAATATTATCTCAGATTATTACTTCCACAAAATGACCCCGTTCTGAATGTTCCATAAACTGTTTTCCACGTTTTCTCGCCCGCCAGCCAGATGAATTGAAATTGTAGTAATCACGGTGGGCACGGAAGTAAGCGATTGGTTAGAAGCGTTTATTAGAGTTGCAAAGATGTTGTTGGGAAAGTAACACAAGAGCAGGTCGAACGGTGATACAGCGACAACTGATATGCTCTGCATTCAGTTCATCCATTTCACTCTGAATTAATGCGTCCTGATAAACATGAAGTTAATTGAGACTAATTGATATTATCATGAGGTCATAGTGCAGTATTATTACGTCATTAACATCAAGGCAACCTGTCATTATTTGAATAGGCAGTCGAAGGAAACAACCTAATTAGATTGGACGTTGCACAAATCAATTTGCATAATGGTAAATAAGTTTAATTTGGGCGTACATTGTCTGTGAGAAAAGCTAACGAAATATGGTGTTAAATTTCCGCAAGCGTATGCGTGGAGAAATCTTTGCATTCGGTTTAGCACGCAAATGTAGAAAGTGTTTATTCAATCTGTGATATGTGACGTGAAACTTTCTGTTGTGGCACATCTTAACACAAAGTTGTACTGACCGTTTTGGTCGGAAGTAAGACACGGATCAAAACACTGTATTATTATAATAACAAGAATATTTACAAAGTAAGTGTTAGTGATATGTAATTAGAATAAGTAAGTCAGAACGCGGCTTATTGCCTGAATACTAGCTGGCATTAACTGCGTTTCTAACTGTCATTAACTTCAGTATTTATCTCTCATCCCACTTTTAAAAAAAAATGTGGCACATGGCCTTTTCATGTGGATTATCTGGGCCATATAGCCCAGCCAAAAATTCTTGTCTAAATTTCCCCAGACGAGACTCTAGCCTTCGCGAAGCCTCGACTGGGTTCATTCTACCTGCCCGAAGACAGAGTTCGACAAATCCCAAGGCATTTACTGTGAGCAACTGCTTTCCTCAAGTTACGCCGGTAACCATATATAGTAAGAGGAAGAGTCCATCCCTCGTAGAAGGGCACCATAACACTTTCGGTTCTTTTTTATTAGGTTTTCTGAAATCAACACAAAATAGTTAATTAGATAACTCGCAAACTGACGATTACTAAATTATCTAACATATTTTCTTTCCGCTATTTAATTTTATTTATACAGTTTTCCTGATGGAATATACTGAATCAACAAATTTGTATTTGCTGATGCAGTGTACCGTAATTCTGATATTTTTGTCTTGAAAAAACTCCCTTACTAAAGGTCTACTGCAAGTAAAGTTAGTTCGTTGTGTTGGGCCAGACGATTTATCTCACTAGAATTCATCTTGCAGCTTTATAAATCCACCATTTGTCCGTTAATATAGCAGCCAAATGTTTTCTGGTGTCCTGCTATTTATGTTCTGATTCCTGACAAAATCTACAGGGTTTGTCACGTCATCGGGCCTGACTAACATCTCAACATCAGTCACATTCTCTTCGCCGCAACGTGGCTAACTTCTGTTTATTTTTTCTACAAATAATTTAATGGCAAATGTGCTATCATCTTTCAAACTTCGACCGCATGAAATTAAGCGTAATACTATATTGGTAAATAGTTCTCATTCTTTTACTGTTTAAATAGCTTAGTATAACTGCAAATTACACTATTTGTCGCACGCAGATTTGAAAGAAATGCAGCAAAAATTACTCCTCAAGCAAATAACTAATATCATGCATGAGAAGGACATGAACACCCCGGGAATCAGTGTACGTGGAGTGCTTAGATATAGAACTAGGTCTCTTGGGACTAAATAAAAATGTTATAAATGAAAATATCTATGAAATATTTTACTAGTATTTATCTGAGTGTCAACATCTCACCATTCGTTTATATATTCAGATTTAGGAGCTTGCTTAGGATTTTAAAGTTGAATTATAGCTAATTTTTTCTCCAAACACAATTTTCAATTTTTGCTATTGTTTATGTGTGGGGCTGCACTTTTTGTTTTTAGCCATATATATTTTGATAATGTGCCGTTTATATATGTTTCTCTTTTGAATGATATTTTATGATTATTGAATCATTTTTAAACGCTGTTTCTGTGGATCCTATTTAATTTTCACTTGAGTTAATGGTATTTCTTAAAATAGGTTTATATATCATATTGTTGTATAGACTTTTGTTTCGACAACTGCATTTATTGGTTATGCTTTTGTTGGTTTTTGTTGTTCTTGGTGCTATTGGTTTTCTTGAGTATTTTCATTGTATACTTATAATAAAAACTAGCAGAATAGCCCGGCGTTACTCGGGTGTAACAAAAGCTTTAAAACTAATCCATGGTCCTGGAGCTCAGACTCAGCCTAAAGAATATTTGTGTGAAGTTTGGTGAGAATCAGATAAAAATTGTGGATTTATATAAAGTACATACAGACAGGTAAACAGACACACACACAAACATCTTGCTTTTATATATATATATTATCAATTTTCTGTGCTATTGTAAGAACCGCAACCTTGACACTTCTGAATATTTTCTTATGCCTTTGTCTATGAGTGTGTAAAATTTGATTAAAATCGGACCACTATTTCTCTAACCCGATTTTTTCGATTATCGATTTTCGATATTTATAGGGGTACCTCGACACAAAACCTAGCTAAGAACATTCGCAGACGCTTATGGTACAACTGTGTAAAATTTCAAGAAAATCGGTTCTGCCGTTTCTGAGTCTATAGGTAAGGGATACGCACACACACACAGAGACAAAGTTCCATTTATAAATAAGTATAGATATTGCCATATATAATATACTAGTAAGTAGTTGAGCTCTTTTAATAAATTTAATAACTACAAACAGTGAACTGCTAAGATATTAGTTCGTACTATTTCCAAGTAATATATATATATATATATATATATATATCCGACTGCTGTCAAATCAGTCGAGTTTCAGTCCCGGATTGCGGCAAACGGTTCATCTAGCCGTATACTAAGAAACTATGATATAGCTAAACAGGTGTGTCTGCAGATGAATTTTTATGCTTTTTTTAGCCGACTGAAAACTTCAGAGAGTGGGTAAAATTTCATTAACAGAAATAGGGGTAGCTTTCTTATTGTCAGATTCCTCCGATTGTGCGAATTAGCCAATAACATGAAATTGTACCTCTTACACTTATGCAGTGGAGGTAAATTCAGAGTATTGCCTATCTACTAAAATGCAGATTATGACACGCTGACTATCTTGGAAAAAATAAAAATACATACCATCCTTAAACAAAACAACATGAAAAAAAACTAAAACACACTAACACAGACACACTGAAGTCAGAAATGTATGATTTAAAAAAAAACAGAAAAATTCGCAAGCCACTGCGAAAAGTTGTAATTCAGAGATTCCAATAACAACCAACAAAACTTGATAACCCGGATCATATTTCTTTTCACTAAAAAGTATAATTGCAAACACACACACATATCTGGATAAAAATCGCAGAATACAATTTTGAAGAAAAAAGACGAAAGCAAATTTTGCTTCTCAGTGATTCTGACCAACGAAAATGAATGATTCTCAAAATGTAAAAAAATTAACAAGCAAATGTGAAAATACACAGTTAACGAACACGCAAGCATATAAAGTTTCTTACCTGCTCACCGGCCACTTATTTATGAACACACACAGTGTTTTCGGCCGTCGGAAAGACAAACGGATTTAGATATGCAAAGTCACAAATTTATTCAACTGAAGAGAGTCAATATTGAACTCGAAACATGGGTAGCGACACAAATACTATCGCGGACACTGAATGTATTATACAAAGAGAAAACAATATTAACCCTTTGTTGCATATAGGTTACAATTGTAAACTTTCTATAACCTTTATTGCATATTGGTTACTTTTGTAACCAATATGCCACAAATGGTTAATATTAATAATAAAATAATATGTAAACTTTCAACAAAACCTTCACGGCATCTCTCACTTTTTCCACCTATATATATACATATATATTAGTCATCCACAAACAAGCCTGTTTCGCTGTATCACAGCTCATCATGGGGCTAGACGAATCCACTTGCTACTGGCCGGGATCGAAACTCGACAGATTTGGTGTCAGTCGGAGTCGCTACTCTCTCAGCCATCGACACATGGAATAAGAGAAGGCAAATTTCAACGCGTTGGATATAAGCAGTGTATACACACGCCAGTCACCGAGAGAACTCGATTCATTTCTGAAGAATCACGCATAGAGCAGAAGTGGAATCTGTTTTCAAAATTTTCTTCTCCAGAGAGCTCAATCATAATGAGAGCATAATATATATATATATATATATATATATATATATATATATATATATATATATATTACACTCTTACACAGTGACTAGAACGGGCCGTAAAATTGTATCCTTTGTTTTCAGTTCCTTCAAACGTCTATTCATTCTCTCTCTTTCTCTCTCTCTCTCTCTCTCTTAAAATAGCCCCTTACCTCTTAGTGGCATTATAGCCTTGCTTGGAGTGAATTGATTAATAAATTGCATGCATACTTGCGTTTCTCCCAGAAACTGTAAAAAATTGCACTATACATTATATGTAGTCCTTGTGTGTTTTGAGCAAATGTGATTCAACATTGACCTACTAGCCACATTAGTAGGCAAGCATCCTAGAAAAGCAATGGCCAGTCATATAATATATACACACGTCTGTGGTTGGAAATTTTCTCATACATTTAAAAATATAATACCGTGTTGCAAGATTACGCAGATACAAAAAACAAACAAACGAAATAAATGTTTATAGAGTAATTTTCAATTTTATCAAAGACAATAATGACATATTTTGCTAAGCCAAAATTTTTTACCATAAAATTTGTTTTTTTCTTTTTCTTTTCTTCAAAACAAAGGATTCGTCTAGACATAAACTACAGTGTTGAAAACAAAACATTTTTATCACCAAATTAGAAACAGGTCTGGTACTGCATGACCTGATAAAATGTTTATTGTGTCTTTAAATGCATATTTGATTTAATGCTATTGAAAATTGATCACATGTCAGCTCTGCCTTGTATGTTATACAAGAGGTTAATCATATCTTGTCCCGTACTGTCAATTTTCATTGGAGTTAATAACAACTTAATGAGTGTATACTTTGGAAGTTTGCCTAAACCGAAGGATTACTGCCAATTTGATGGTTGAAGACTTAACGCTTGTCAAAATATTCCTGATGCAACCGAAGTAGTACGTAACCAGACATTGTCTGCCAACGAAAAATTTAGCAAGTTAGGATGCTGATCTTATTAACAAACTTTATTCACATACTTGTATAGACAGTTGTGTTCATCTACAAAATGCTTCCTCCTCCCTATCAATATATATAGAGGAAAATTCGCCTACGCGTTTCGTCCTGTGACGGACTTTATCACTGCAAATAGTTAAAATTAATTATATTATAAATAAGCTATCCATAAAGAAATATTTTTGACTATTAGAAAACGGTCATAAATATTTATAAGATTACCTGAAAATATTGAACAATAAAAAAAATGCCAAAAAATGCTTGAAGAGAATTGTTTATGTGCAGTATAATGTGTTGTTATAAGATAGTAAAAAGAGATGGATTTTAACAATTCTCTTTGAATTTTTTTATATTTCAGGCGTATATGTTGGTATGTGAAAGTATTGCTTTTATTAAGAAAGTTAATATTTGGAAAAAAACCAAGACGTAGATTACTGTTTTGGTAATATTTGATGACGCCGTTCACGAGAACTTTACTTTTGAGTAAGTTTTTATCTGATTTGATGAATATGGCGTTTCCTTGGGTCAACATATATATATATATATATATATATATATATATATATATATATATATATATAAAGACAAAGATTATCAAAAACTTGGATATGTTTATAATGCTGGTTCTAAGCTTTTGGCTCACGTCATCAGAGAGGTTGCAGGGACGTTAACAGAAAAACATCAGGCATCAAAGTTTTCATCTTGTGTTGACATAAAACATTGAGATATTAATTGATGTCATAACAAAGATCTTCAACGGGAACAATGTTAAAGTCAGTTATAGTTGCGTTAAACACATAGATAAATACTTTTCACAACCTAATGTTACGACATCAAATAAATATTTGACGCACATAAACAACATCCGTCATCCAACTAATAGCAAAAATGACCCTTCTAAATACAATTGCAACTATTGAAAATCTAAAACCTGCTTAATGAACAGCTTATGTATATCAGCAAGTACAGTTTATGGGGCTCGAATTTATTCGGATTATAATGACATTCAATTCTACTTTGGAAGCTCTTCTAACAGGTCGAAGATAAGATTTAACAACCACATGTTGTCTTTAAACACAACAATAAATACAAAAAAAGTACTGGTTTATCCATACATTATTGGAAATTAAAAAAATATCAACAAGAACCCAATGTTTAGCTGGAAAAATGTAGCTAAATACAAAATTCTCAATGGAAAAGAAGATAAATGTCATCTAAGTTTTCTGTCATCCTAAACCATATAAATAATCCTAGATTGCTTAATAAAAAAAGTGATTTAATAATCACATGCTGTTATAGAAAAAATACATACATAAATTCTTAGACCCTGATTGATATAGATTCCATAATACTTGCCTCTTTCTTTCTTTCTTTCTTTCTTTCTTTTCTCCGCAATATTACTTTTAACAGTTATGAATTAAACCCTTCATTTTTTTTCTCGCTACGTTGTTTAATTTCTAAATCTTAATTCTAAATTTTACTATTTAATTGCTAATTTTATTGTATTTAATTTAATTTAATTTAAAATTATAATTTTTCTACATTTTTTATCCGCATGTAATATTTGGAAATTTAAATTTTAAAGTCTCATGATTTACGCCTTTTGATTATTCTCTCAGCATTTTATTATGTTTAATATTTTTTCTTTTAATTCTAAATTTTAAATTTCCATCTACATGTAACCTTTAAAGATTCAATTTTGTTATTAAAAAAGTGAACCTACATTTAAATCTATTAAACTTTCAGTTTGAAAAAAAGCACCTCATGAATGCATAATGCATGAGTCGTGCCATAGACATAGGATAAGATGTATATTTATTAATAAATGTTTGTTTAATTAACACCTGAATAATAATGTTATACATATGTACACTCGCCCCATATGTGTATTTATTAATTTACGTCAATATATATACACACACACACACGCACACACAGACACATATATATATACATACACACATATATATATACACACACACACACACACACACACACACACACACATATATATATATATATATATATAGACAACGTAAATTAATAAATATCCATATTAATGGGTGTACATATTTATAATTTTATATATATATATATATATATATATATATAGCATAATGACAAAAATACATTTTTAAACTTACAACATTTTAGTAATTTTTCCCATATATATATATATATATATATATAGTATTCAGTTATGATAATGTTTTGGCGGGCGCCAAGATAGTTGATTTTTTGTAGTTTTGTTGATAATAGATATTTTGACAAGCAGGTCTTTTATCGTTAATCGCTTCATATCCTGGTGGTATCGACAATAACATTTACTCAGTTTCAGTAATTAATTCTTAAATTGCATTCTTTAGCATTCTCCATCATTTAATTTTACTTTCGCAGTTACCCTGAGGAATACTTCTGAAAGTATTGAAATTAAAATATATGAAAACATAACAAAGTTAACTTTTTATCAACAAATTAGTATCTTATAAAATGTTTATTGTGTTCTTTAAGTACATATTTGTTTTAATGCTATTGAAAATAATCACATACTTGTGCTGACTTAACTTAAAGGGCCGGTCCGTTTCTCTTTTATATTTCTTACCGATATTGCATGTGTTGCCGGGAACACATTCGTTAATAATCTTGTCTTTTATTACAGGGGTACTCGGAAAAGAGATCTGCAAAATGCGAAACCATTTTTCAAGGTCGCTATGATGTATTATGGGCCATATATCTTTTATATTTTTTCAATATTCCCTTCTCATGATGTCGGCATAACATATGCAAGAAGAACATTGATAGAAATGACATATAACTGAAACAATTGTAAGCGGCATGGCGCATGGAACGAAAATAATTTACCGAAGGGAATGAAAAAAGGTTCACTTTAAGATTCCAATCATCTGAAGATATTTAGACAGTCAAAATCAGAAACCTCCTGAACATGGCAAAAAGATGAGGACAATAGTCTAAACAATATTAACAGATTATACATACATCAAAATAGAATCCTTATAATTGCATTAGTACTGTCTTTCAGAGTGCGAAATAAATAAAGTTTTTTATTATATATATATGTATGTATATATGTGTTTGTGTGCCTCCAAAGAAAAGCGATACCAAGTGTTTAAACAAATTCTTAAAAAAGAAAAATATTTTTGAATATTTTATTGTAGTTCTAATGACTGACCAGTTGATTTATTTTAATATTTCCAATATCCAAAATGATTTGCTGTAATCTAAAAAAAATTCTAAGTCAGTTTTATGGGATACTAGCAGTATAGACTGGCGTTGCTCGGGTGTAATTAAACCTTTAAAACTAATCCATGGTCCTGGAGCTCAGACTTATTGGACGTGGCACGAAAGACTAAAAAGCAATAGTTGTTTCCAGTTAAAGCGAAACCGGAGACAACAAGAAAAATGAATGGATGTAAATTTGAATTTCCTTGTATCGATATCAAATAAGTTTTTTTTTTGTCGTAAACTGAATTTTGAAGGCTAAATAAGTTCTCTAAGTAAATGGTATCATGGCTGAGACTAAGAACTACAATAATACCTTCTTAGAGCCTAACCCGAGGCAAAAACTAAAATAAAAGGGCTGACAAAAATGCAGACATACAGGCAGATAAACAGATACACAAAAACATCTTGCTTTTTATATGTATATATATTATCGATTTTCTGCACTATTGTACGAACTGCAATTTTGAAACTTCTGAATATCGTTTCTTATGTCTTTGTCTATGAGTGCATCAAATTTGATTAAAATCGGACCACTCTTTCTTTAACCCGATTTTTTCGATTATCGATTTTCGATATTTATCGGGGCGGGGTACCTTGACACAAAACCTAGCTCAGAACACTCACAGACGCTTATATTACAACTGTGTAAACTTTCAAGAAAATCGGTTCAGCCCTTTAGGAGTCTATAGGTTATGGACACACACACACACACACATACATACACAGACAAAATTCCATTTATAAATAAGTTTAGATTTTTAATCATATTTTCAATTCTCTTTATTAAATAGCCACTCTAAAATGGTGTTGACAGTTCTATTAAGAGCTTTTGACTTGAAGTTTAATAATTTTTTTGATGTGGAACACATAAACATTGCTTTAATGAATTACGTTAAATTTATGACTTTTAATTACTTAATTGTTTTCACAACCCAGTAATCCTAAACTTTTAAGAATATATTCTTAGTAAGCTAGAACTTTATTGAATTTTAAATATATTAGCATTAAATTTGCTATAGTTACCCCTCTTAATTTCTTGAAATATCGGATATGGATGTCCTTATTTAGGAAATCCAACATTTCTACACAGAAAATGAAATTAAGAATAATTGAATTTTAATTATTTTAGCGTGAGATCTGCTACAGTTACCTCTCTTATTTGCTGAAAATATCGGATATGAACGTCTTTATTTATGAAATCTACACATTTATACACACAAAATGAAATTCAAATATATTTTTAAATACTGCGTGTGGCAGCATTGTAGGAAGCTTTTTCAATTATGATTAATAAATACAGATCTTACTTAAGAACAAAACCACTGAACCGTTGCTAATTAATACAGAATTTAAGATTGAAAACGTTATAAATTATTTGAATTGAATCAAAATCAAAATTTTAAAAGATTATAAAATATCTCATTCATGAGAATCATTTTTTGAAGAAAAGGGTGTCCATGATAAATCCTTATAAAAAAAACCCATTAGATATTTTTTAATCAAACAATATTTTATTTTTATTGCACTTTGCATTTTAGAATTAAGAGAAGATTTTCAGTGATTGGTGGTCCTTTTTTGGAAAACAATAATGATTTAAATTCTTCAGTCTTTTCTTTTTAAAGAATATAAACATTAAGATGTACGAAATGAAATTCTCGAAATTTCATGAAATCAAAATTACGTGGAAAGACACAGATGTATAGAAAAAATACAAGATCATTTTAAGGGAACTTTTTAAAAAGAATTTTGTAATTTAAAGAGGGTTTTTGAATAAAAGAATTTGCTTTTCAGAAGAAAATATTAACGTCTGAAATTGTGTGAACAGAGGCGAAAATTAAAAACATTCTTCTTCTTCTATGTGCCTTTTTTTAATCATTTCACCCCAAGCAAGGCATTCCACTGCCACTATTGCGCAGGGGGTTACACAGGGGAAGATGATGAGAGAGTGATTAGATATAGGAAATGTCAGAAGAAGGGTGATAGAAAGGTAAGGATGTACATAGGAGGAGTGTTTGAGGAAATGGGTGCAAGTTAGTGTGTTAGGAGATGTCTATTGACCTTACATTTACACTCCTGAAAATTGTAGCTGTCGGGGAACCAGGTATGTGGATGGGAATTCCACAGGCGGGAAGTGCGAGATAAGAAGCTGTTGGAGTAGAAATTACGGTTACATTTTATCGATTTCACTGTAAAAGGGTGGGACCTAATTGCTAATCTAGTATCTCGTGCAAATTCCTACCTAGGGGGCTCCAGTGCGTCGGAGCATAAGCCATGAAAGTATTTAAAGAAGAGGCACAGGGAAGCCACGTCACACCGGTGAGTGAGTAACTGCAGTCGGTCTGCCAAGTCGGTATCGATCACATTACAGATTCTCATTTATATATTGTCAAGAACCCCAAGGAGAATAGCAGGGGCACCCGACCAGATGTGGCAGCAGTATTCAATACCCGGTCGGATGGTACATTTTTATATGTGCAGGATAGATTCAGACGGAAACAAATTCCGGGCCCTGCACAGAGAACCGACTTTCATAGCAGCGGATTTAGCAATGGATTCGATATAGTCATTCCATCTGAGATCCGCTGAGAATGTGAGGCCAAGCAGACGTAGTATTTTACTCTCTGGGAGGCAAGACTGTTCCATGCTAATGGGAGGTAGGTGCGATTGTCTATGATGGTTAATTGATAGCAGCTTTGTTTTGGAAGAATTGAAATTTACGAGCCATTTCTTACCCCAGTCCACTACGGATTTGAGGTCCTTTTCAAGCTCGGCAGCGAAGTTCGCTTTGTTGCCCACACCAGATTTTTAATCGAGGCGAGTGTAAACTGTGATGTCATCGCGTACATGCCTACTTGGGATGTTATGGCATCGGGGAGATCATTAATGTAGATCTGAAAGAGTGCAGGGCCTAGGATAGAGCCTTTAACGGACATGCCTCCTAGAACTACCATACGAACGAGGGTGTCCCTCAAGGCTCTATCCTAGGTCCTACGCTCTTCAATGTGCAGTTACAGTGGAAAAACTGGATTAGGTCAAACAAATGTCCAATTATACCATAGCTCCGCAGTTTGCATAGAAGGCCAGCATGCCAGACTCTGTCGAACGTTTTAGAGATATCCAAGGCAAGGGTTCGGGCTTCACCATTCTTGTCAAGAGCCTGGTATATATACTCTGTGATGGTCGTTAGCATATCCGCAGTAGATCTGGTGAAGTAGAAACTATACTGCTTGTTCGAGACAATCCCGCGGATACTGAACCACCTCGGCGTTGATAATGACTTCGAACACTTTGCCAAAGATCGAAAGAAGGCTGATAGGACGGAAATTTGCGCGGTGCTAAGTTTCTCCAGTGTTCTTAAATAAAGGAACTACAGAGGAAGACGTCCAACAGGTAGGAAAGCAGGAAGTAGATATGCAGAAGTTGTAGAGCTTAGAAATGACAGAGGAGAGTTCAGGGGCACATTTCTTCAAGACTATGACTGGGATTCCGTCCCCTCCGATCGCTTTGTGAGGTTCAAGTTTTGAGATTATGTTAGAAACCAGCGAGGGTGTAATGTGGACGTCATTCAGTTGAGTCTCAGTTCTAGGTGTGAAGCCGCGTGTAGAAACTCCAGATGAATCCAGTCTCGAATTGGTCGAGAATCTGCGAGCAAAGCATTCAGCCTTGTCAGCTGAGGAGTTGAGGACCTTAAATTCATTGATTAGAGGGGGTTTTAAGGAATTACTCTTGTTAAGCAAGCTTTTACAGAGTCGCCAGTAATCTTTTGGCACCGCACATAGAGGATGCTATGCGTTACTTTATTCTGGAAGCAAACACCTTCTTAGCTTCGTTAAGTATCTTTTTACACTTATTACAAGCTGAGGCGAAAAAGGCGCCTATTTTGGTCCGACGCGTAGCTACCATAGAGCAGCAATAAATGATTCCAGTGGACAATGGCGCCCGAGCAAGCGGGCTAGAATCAGGGAGAGCAATGAGATTTAAGCTGAAATTTCCTGGCAGGGTTGAAAGCATCGATGCCAGCCTTAACCCAGAAGGAGACCTCGGATTCACAGTCTTTGACGGGAAGACTAAAAACGTTGTTCGAAGGGACATCACAGAGGAAATCTCGGAACGAATCCCAGTCTGCTTTTTGGTAGTAATTGGATATTCTGCTGGTTTCTTGGGTAGAGTAACCTTGTCTTTCCAGGACGTAGGCGATCAAGGCCTTCCACGTTTTTCTATACCTGGTAGCCCTTAGCACACTTATTTACTGCCATATTAAAGAGCTGACATCACATAGCTCGTATTCTCTTCTTTATTTCTAGTAAACGTTTTCTGTTTTAATACTTTACTCAGCTTCTGGAACGCGCCTTTGCCATGCAAATCCGCCTTCGGATCTCTGAGTCGCATTTTCCGTCTTCTGTTATAACACATCCCAGGTATTTAATTTTTTGTATCTGCTTGATTTTAGTATCCCCCACCTGTATTTGTTATTTACGGTTGTTCTTTTTGCTGATGACCATGCATTCGGTTTTCTTGCAGTTTTATTTGTAGTCCTTTTTTGTCACTCTCTTCAGTTAGGCTCTGTAGGATGTCTTGTAGTTTCCTTTCCGTCCCTGCAATCAGTACTGTATCATCTACGTATCTTATGTTGCTCAAATTGTGGCCTCTGATGACAAATCCTGGCATAACATCTAGGGTCCTCTAAATAGTCTCGCTGTACATTACTTGTATTTAATTTACTATTTACAGAGACACCAATATTTAAAACAGCAAACTCCTGAAAAAGGCTGGAAGATAGAACTTGTAAGGTAAATCTGAGATGCTTTACAATGATTTTTACGCTAGTGTTATACAGAAAGTAACAGGTTGTGGGAATGATAACACTTAACTAAGATTTGAACAGGTTAAGAATATAGTGATTGAGGAAGTATTTATGAGCAGCGCCGTGGAAGCTGCCTGAAATGCATCAAATTAGAAAAATGTTATTAAATATCGCGTTATAAATAATTGTTAACGATTTTTACCACGATTTTTATTCATGCTTTTAATGCTATATTTTTAGACTATATTCAGCATATTTTTCCTCTTTAAATCCTAAATGATTTTCATAAAGATGATAAAGCCTTCATAGAAAAATTAATTCGTTTGGCTAGCACAAATGCTGCATTTACAGCAAAGTTCTGACGGTACTTTTATTTCAGTCATTTATTATATTAGTTGCTCATTATGAAACAGCCAATTAGGGTGTACAGATGCTTTCAGGATCCTCATGAGAAATTTCTACAATCGTTAATAAGCAAGAGAAAAGTATTTCCAATGCCCTCAAGCCTTTAATTCATAATGTTAATTTTCTCACGGAGAATTATATTCAGCCGTTAGGTGATATGAAGACATTTTTTCTCAGCGGAAATGTCAGTCATTTTCTATTGCAAAGACGTCAATTAGAAATAGAATGATGATGATGATGATGATGATTAGAAAGAAGATGATGAGGTAGCAAAATTTGAATTTTTAATCCCATCTTTGCAACATTTATCTCTATAGAGTCGAGAAGTCTTTACTTTTTGTCAACCTCGTGAAATGCAATCATGAGAGTCTTCAAATGTGTAAATCTATTTACTTCCGAATGTAATGGGTTAATTTGTGTACATTTTAAAAAATAATTTTCAATATTTCGATTTTGGCAGTATTTAAAATTTTGCTTGCTTTAAACTCTCTAGTTGGCTGTGTAAAAGCATTTGAGCTAAAATAAATCATATATATTTGATATGTAAAAAATATTATGTAAAAGAAAATAATTGAGAGACTCTGGGCTGGCCTTCTTAATCCCCTACTTTCTAGGTATAGCTGTAAATAGTTTTTTACAAGGCTGAGTTAATCTTTTTTTTCTTTTGTTGTTTTACTTTCTTTTTTCCATCTTCAACTCCTGTATCTCTATAAGCTCCACAATTCCTCACTTTTGGTCATTTGGTATGTATTCTACCGTCGGAAGGATGGCAATTAAATCCACTATCCCTCTTTATGTTCTTGCGAGTGAGACATGTTTTGCAACCCATTAGGTTGAAAAAATAAGGCCTACTAAAGTGTGAAAATTCTTTTGAGGAGTTAACGGCCAGCTGTCAATTGGTGCTGCCTTAAACCCTTCGCAGAGAAGGCTACGAGAATATGGAACGTTAGAACGTTGAACAACAAAAACAGAAAAAATTGGATACTAGACCAAGACATGAAAAATACGTTCTTGGATACTGTCAGGTATCTGAAAGAATTAAGTTTGATAAATTCATATAAGAACCCTTCAACATATCTTTTATAGTTGTGCACGCACTCACAAAACAACGTACAGAAGAAGGAATCGATTCTTCTATTTTATGCTAGACAACGCCAAGGCTTAGTTTAACCACAAGATTTCAGAATTATCATGGAGACCCGAATGTGAACGTAGTCAATTAGTCAAGGTGACGGAAGAGGAAATCAGTTGACAAGTTAGGACTAAAAAACTGAAACGACCGTGGAAAGCAATGTGTGCACAGCCGTTTCACAGATCATCCAAGATGATTATGGACATGGAAAACCGAAGACGAGAAACTAAATGCAAAATCAACGTCATAACAATAAGAGATTCAGGAAACGAAGTTGTTCTCTTCAAAGCTTATCCAAGTACCGATGCGGAGGCGACGACCTCCCGGTTATATGTAAACTGAAAGTGAAACTTCGGAAATTGAATAAGCTTACCGCAGCACTTAAATCGCAATACAACAGACACTTGAACGACCCGAACCCGAATAAAAATATATGAAAAACGGGAAAAGATAGACAGGCCATAGAAGAATTGCTAAACAAAGAGACGATGTGCAGAAATAAGGACTGAGTGGCGGAAAGTTAAAGAGAGCCATGTTCCTCCACGTCCTAAAGAAACAGGGCACATAAGAGTGGAAGTAAGTAGAATTTTCTCTCTGTTGTGGCTGTTATTTGAACAGTGACAGACCAAATCTAAAATTGGTTGACTAAAACTGCGAATGATTCAAACTTAGACGTTTCAGAAAAGATCACTGCTTGATATAGCTGAAAGTAAGAGAACGGATTTGTTACTGTAGATTAGTGAAGAAATGACGGGATCTCTAGTTATGACCTTTTTGCCGTGAAATTATACATGATTAGCGTAAGATATTGTATAATTATCGTAACAAAACCATCAAATTCCAAGATTTTGAACGAACGCTTTGGAACGTGGTGAATTTAATATTTCAGTGTCTTATCGAAATTTAAATACAAGATAAAGGTAAAAATTGCATCGAAATATATGAGACCATTTAAAATATACAATTAACAGACATTTCATATTGCGAATTTCACGTCATTAATGTATTAACAACTGAAGAATATTTATTTTCGAGAAGGTGGTAAATACAAATATTTAGTACGAGAACGTTTCGTTGATAAAGTTTCAGATATAACTGTTCCCCATCGCAGTTCAGTTCGTAAATCTTTCTGATGAATTTAGGGAAGCAGAATACGTGGACGATGCTAAACTTTGTGAAAAACCAGCAAGGCTAACAGAGAAGAAACTTTTGGATTTTACTTGCAGTATGCAATAGAGTAAAATAAAATGATTGTGAAATTTGGTGGTGCTGGAACTGCTTCTAAGGCAGTTAGAAAAAATTAAATCTGACAAAATAATGGCGGTAAACGAGAGCGGCGATAACAGCGTTCATTCAGTCTATTTCAAGCGAGAAACTAATAGCAGTCTACAGAAACAAAATATCCTAGCATTTATTATTATTAACAGGCGTCACTTTCAAAATTGTTTATAATTTCCATTCATATTCTCCTCCCCTCTGTTTAAACAACGATCAGTCCTTGGAAATGAAACTGTTACAATGTTCTCTGAATTCACTATATATACATATCGCAATATACGTGGTGACTAGTTATAATACTTCTATTTCTTAATGATCACCATATGCATGGCCCAAGAAACATTCAGCGCAGGGGTCAATGAATGATTCTATTGTGGTAACCGAAAGTGCAAGAAGTAAAGTTTATGTGGCAAATTTAAATGTTAATCCTAGACCAAAACAGGCTAGGAGTATAGTGTTCGGGAAACCATTACTTTAGGAGTCGTTTACATAAAGTTGTATTTTGTGGTAAGAAGCTTGTAAAGTGAGACTTATTTCTCACTAATAAAATACAAAGAGAATGAGAGAGATTCTAGTCGTGGGGAGTTATTTCTTGATGAGCTCGGCTTACGTTCTAGTAGTAATTTATCAAAAATGGACTTAAACTTCATGGGGACATCAACTCTTCAGATGACATTCCAGGCACGGTGTTAAAGTTTTGTGTTCTTCTGAAAACACTCAGAGATTGTTGTAGCATTACATCATCTGATACCCTCTCCGCCGACTTTTTTTAGCATCCATTTAAACGTAGGGGCAAATCGTTCCGCTTGTTTGTTTGATCTTGGGTGATAATGGAGAGTTGTAACATGTTCTTTTGTTAATGATTTCTGGAAATCCTTGAATTCACTAGACGTGAATTATGTACACCGAAATTTTAAAAAAATCTCATGTAAGTAATTTATCATTACCGCGGTAGTCGGTCTTCTACATTTTAATATTAAGGGCTATTTAGTGTAACTATCGACTACCATTACATACTATGCTTAGATTAACTGCCCTGTGAAGTCTTTATGTATTCTGGACCATGATATATCGGTTTTTGACCAAAGACGAAATTTTATAAGCGGTGACTTTGATGCCAGAACACAACCTCTGCATGATTTTACTATATATTTGATATTTTTTAGTCAATAGGTATAACATCTCATTAAGAATTTCATTCTAAAATTTCCTGGACGCCCAGTGTAAAAATCTTTTAGCATACGTGTTTGCAACGATTCACTCTGAGTGCAAAAACACATTATGGTATAAAGAAAATGCATTTCTATTTATATATTTTAAATCTTGATTGGTTCTATATTTTCATTATAAAGTCGTCTTCTCAGACTTAATTCTTATTTCCCCTAATGTTATGGAAAGTTTTCATACAGTATTATATAATATATCATTAATTTTATCTTCGGCCTTTCGCGCCGCAATCACTGTGTCCTCCAGTAGTTCGCAGAATTTTGGTATTAGTCTAGATAATCCGCCTGCATAACTACATTTTTATGAATGGTAGAGAATTTCGATTTTATGAGTGTAGACATTTACTACTGTTTCGTCAATGTGTCTGTTAACAGGGTCTTTTGGCAAATTTAAGTTCACATACTTTTCATGTTCAGCAGGAGACAATTTCCTTAATAATACCCAACTTTCTTTTCATCATTCAAATGCGCGCAATCCCTTTTGAAGATCCCATTGTATCTTCTGGAAAGTTATTCCTTCTTCCAAATTGCATATAAGTTCAGTTATTGAATTTGTAGCAGCATCTGTCGTGAATCAATTTTAGTTTTTTTCTTCATTCCTTTTGGTCAGCAATTTGAAAAACTTCTGTTCATGTTGCTGCAATTGTTGTTGTTGCATTCTTTGTCGCTGCAACTGTTGTTCTAGTTGTTGCTTCTGTAGCGCTAATATTTGCGTCACCACAGCTTTTAGTTACTCCATATTTGTTGTAATTTGGTGTATTAATTTTGTAGATGAATTTTTGTTGTTTCTTCGTATAAGCTCAGACAATCCTGTATGTAAGTTGAAGCGATTCTACGTCACTATCTTGTTATGCTACTTATGTAAAGTCACTTTCTAAAGCCACATTCACAAGTATAATTACATCTGGTCTTCACTTTCTATCCTAGCTAATAAGCTTCATGACCGAATCAGGCATCACAATTTTTATCACCACAAGAACCCATCCATTATCTTCATATTCCATAATACCTCATATTTGCAAGGGAACCGAAAAAGAAGGAAACAAAACACATGGCATAAAAATTTTATTTCGTTTACAATATTTTATAAAATATATATAAGAATAAAATGATATGAAAATGCCAGGGGAAGGCATGAAGAGCCTAAAGCAATAAAAACGTCAAATATTATTACGAACTGCCCACCCCACGCCACCTAACAAAAATCAGAGTGGCAACAGTATCCCGCCAAAGGATGGAATCAAGTAGTACACTCGGAAAAAATAAAAAAATATATAGACAAATACGAAAATCAGAGACTCACCCAGTTAAGGTGAGATGGAAGCCAAAACAATCTGGGTAGGTCGGGAATGTCGACGTGGATCATAACAAAAGAGAATTCCGTAAATATTTGGGTAGGATCCGCTAATTTCTAACTTTCCAGTAATGATCGCTTCAAATACATCTCCATGTGCAACCTGTTTAATCTAGGGCTAACCGTTATCAATGTACAATGTGAACCTCAGCGTAGAAAATGTAAAAAACAGCAACGTTCATATAAATCCGATCATATTAAAAAATAAAAACAAATCTTTATAAGGGACCCTGAATCAGTCTATTCAGTAAACTGAAAATAGTAGCAGTAATAACAGTCGCTAATAAATTGCAAATAACAGAAAAATAAGCAAGAAAAAAGCAAAATGTATGATATTACAAGAAATGACTGAAAAATAAATTCTTGCAACGGATAAAATTATGAATATAATTATGTAGAAGAAGACTGTTTAACGGAAAAAGGGAGAAATGTTGAAAATTTATTAACTTTAGGAAAGGTAGTGAAAATTGCATATTGTTTAAAGGAGAAAGACAGAACTAAAGGAAATAAATTTTGCATTTGTGATTAATGGAAAACAAATGTCGTTTACATACGAAAAGCTGGGAAACACTTGTGGTGAGAGCGGAAAAATTTTAAATTCGAAACACCAATTATAATCAAAGATGTCAGACGCAAAAAAAAACCTAATTATATTTTTTATTGTTACTCAGAATATATAATTATTACCGAAGGCGATAATTATTTTGCTAATCCCGTAATAAGTCAGGTTTAGGCGTTCAGCATTTTCACACGCTAAGCGCTTCCATATTAAATCGCTTAAAGAAACCCCATTTCTCGAGGCATCTTCAAAGATTTTATGTGATTAAAAATTGCAAGCATCTTTAACAGTATAAAAAACCAAATTAATACAGATATTTCCTTTGATAAGCACGAAATGATTAATATTTATTGAGCAATGTCTAGATTCTAGTCGCTTTTAAGCATTTTTAATAGAAACTAAATATTAGTACATTTTTTTAAAAACAAAATTTGCAGACGTCAGCTGTTAATACACACTGGGGTATAATTTTTAATATTAAATAAATTTATGCGAAACAATCGATTTCTTTATGTAAAACTATCAGATTCAAGCATGATGTTTTAATATCCAAACGTCATATTAAGGTGAGATCTCGTTTAATTTACAGCAAGATGTAAGACTTAATCACACAGACAGATTTTATTATGCTGTTAAAACCGATGATTATATACTTGATATGAAATATAAATTCTATCTTATAGCATGTATTAAACTTATGTTCGCTATTAACTGGCTGTCTACTCAAAGATGTACATTTAAATAATGACGATATTTCGTCATATATATATATATATCATTTGTAAACGAGTTATAAAGTGATCTACATTTTTACCGTGTAGTTTCTTCAGATGATTTGCAATAACTTATTTTACTGCTTGTTTATAAACGCTCACGAAATGGGGACTTTTTGAACGCGCAATTTTCACAATTCAAAGAAATTATAACATTTCATTGTATAGTTACTATATATATAAAATGGATATTGAGGTCAACACCCTAAAGCGCCATCCTGTTTCATAATTATATGCAATCTTTATAGAGATCAGGACATAAAACAGATATTTGCCGTTTCGTGCAGCCATTAATTTCGCTTTGTATATTTGTATGTTTTATCAATGATATAGAAATTTTAACCCTAAGATATAGTATCGCAGAGCTATATTATTATCACACACACACACACACACACACACACACACACACACACACACACATATATATATATATATATATATATATATATATATATATAAATGCAAACGTATTACTATAATCGTTTCGAAAAAATTTTCCGCGTATATATGCAGGAAATAAAAATGCTTTAAAGAAAACAGCTAAGCACATGAACAACAGCCAAAGCGATTTGAATCGAGGTAGTACGTAGCCCCCACCAAAAAAAAAAAAAACCGAGGCGAGTAATCAATAACAAAAAAGAGCTCAATAGGAAAGCAAAGCAGAATAAGTAAAATAACCTAGTGATCCAACAAACCTACCATGGTTTCACCTAAACGGATCTTCTCTTCCTTAGAGCCAACCTTCCCTGAAGATCCGTTTAGGTGAAAGCTTGGTCAGTTTGTTGGCTCACTGGGTTAATTTACTTACACACACACACACACACACACACACACACACACATATATATATATATATATATATATATATATATATATATATCATAAATTGCAAAATGATATAAATTGCCAAAAATATGGAAAATTGCGTTTGCGAAATTAGTGTGTGTTTGCAAGGAACACATAATGAACGCTCTTCATTTTCCCGATTGCAGTTTATTTTATGCCACAAAACATTCGCACACACTCCCGTGCGTACATAGACACATGCATACATATACACATATAAAGAAATGAATCTACAAATACACGCATACACAGTCATATTATAGTAATAACTACATAATGACTACAGAGAGCCAATTGATTCCGCCTGTCAACTCCGATAATGCTTCTAAAGATATTAGTTATATTCGTGTATCTCAGATCCGGTAATTTTTTTAGATTAGCTCTGATATTAGAAATAATACAAATGTTTATAGATTTAAGAATACTGCTCATTTCGCTTTTAAAGCTTTCCTGTTCTAATCCGTGCTTTGTCGGCTCGGAACGAGAAATCTAGTTCAATATTCCAGTTGAATTCTTTGCATTCACTTACGCGCAAATATCTTTGGGAAAGATATTAATCTGTCTATTCTCTCAAGTTATGGGTTAAATAATAGTACAGATTGGGTTATATAGCCTTGAATTGCAACCAATCTACCGCAGAATGCAATGGCAACCTTCTGCGGGATAATCTTCTGCCCAGTTAGTCATATCTCTTTCGAGACATGATCGCCCAAAGCGTGTATCACGTATGGCAATTAATTGGCTGATTCTAATCCGTAAGTAGATATTATTGTGATTTCAAATTTAATGTTGGAATTGGCTTTGCGTTCATTTTTCATGAATTTTCTAACTTTATAATGTACAAGTTGAGATGTGTAAATTGTCTAAATTTTGTAAGAACAGGATTATAACACCGATATTTCTCGTTAACAGATCACAAATATATCTTAAATAGGAAACAATAAATCTATTCAATAAAATCTTCATTGGCTTCAACCAAGTCCACCAGACGACTTCGGAATCTCTTGCATCTTTTCTTAACTGTTTCCTTGTTTAATTTGGTAAATGATTCCTTCATTTCATCTTTGGTGTTACAATGACTTTCGTTGGTCCCTCGCTCAAATGCGCACCACACTTAATTATTAAGAGGGTTGCTGTATGAGGAGTTAGGTGTCCAGATGTAAGGCGTGATGCGATCGTAGAAATTGCCTGACATACATAAATGGGCTATCCTTGCTTGTGTGGCATGTTGCAGTGACCTTTTGCCAGACAGTTTCTTCCAGCAACCACTCTCTTTACCCTGGGTAATACTAACTCCACAAGGTACTTGATGTAGGCCTCCGTGTTCAGTAAGGTTCTGTGGGAAGATGCATGGACCAATAACGCCGCTATTATTTATGATAATTTCGAAGACCTCCGTAATCAGAATTAGACTTTCCAAGTTCTTTCCCAATCCTCTGCACTCTCCTTAGATTTACATCTAAACGCTTTGAACTGTTCGTAATCGAGCTTACGGCGCGAATTCCAAATAGTAAAGCATGATACTGTTTACAAATTTCTTGCAGAGTAAATTTCCTCATATTGCTCTTTTTGTCCTAGTTGATGCATAGCAAACTTTACTATACAGTGCAGTCGACAATATCCAAAACAAACAACGCGTGATGGCAAAATTAAAAATATAATATGGCCACCATTTATCCATCGTGCGCTATGTGAAGGAAATACCGAATTGTGCTGTAAAGAAAAAAACATAGAAAAGAAAATTTGAGAAATGCCCTTTGGCAAGTGAAACTAAAATAGGCCTATATTCTAATCGGAGAAAATGTTTCTGGATGTTTCTAGGGAAGCGGCAGAGTCACTGATACTCAACAAATATTGTTCATGACGTTAAAAATTGAATCGTTAGTGATATCCATAAAATCGTGTTTAGGGAAACGTTGTTTAAATTGCGGTAACGCCAATATTACCAAATAAATCTTATTTATGAAAAGATGTTCGATAACAAACTTCGATGAACGTGAGATTTTTCAAAATAACAAAACTTTATGACATAAGACGCTCAAAACTGCGGTTTATACATGTTGCATTACAGTATTGAAAGAGTGAAGAATTAAGAAAACATCATGGTGCATATGTGCAAACAACTAAACAGTATAAATTTTGTTACAGGCTTGAAATTTTATATGTGTTCACCAACAGTAAAAGGCATTTGATTGTCGTGATGGAATATATACATCCTTCACTGAGCATAGAGATGTAAGTCAGTTAATTGGCATGCGTTATACACGCCTAGGTGATCATGTCTTTTGGCCAGGCAGATGAGTATTTTGTCATCATTTTATGCGGTACACTGCTTGTCAAGCAAGGGGATAGTATACCAAGTTTGTTTTGTTATTCAACAGAGAGCATGTATTAATATGTTTCCCAAGGATTTTTGCATGTAATCAAATGTAACTAATCAGACTGGAATTCGATTCGGCTCTCTGATGCCTCCTTTCCTAAGATATAGTGAAGCAATTCAGTTAGACAGTTAAGAGCCAAGAGTGATAAAGGCTTGGGTGATCATGTCTTTTTCGAAAAGTGTGTGTGTCCGTTATCTATAGACTCTGAAACAGCTGAACCGATTTTCTTGAAAATTTACACAGTTGTACTATAAACGTCTGCGAATATTCTTAGCTCGGTTTTGTGTCGAGGTACCCCCGAAAATCGATAATCGAATAAATCGGGTTATAAAAGGAGTGGTTCGATTTTAATCAAATTTGATACACTGATAGACAAAGAGATAAAAAACAATATTAAGAAGTTCAAAGGTTGCAGTTTTTACAATAGTGCAGAAAATCGATAATATATATATATATATAAAGGCAAGATATTTGTGTGTGTGTTTGTTTATCTGTCTGTATGTCCTTCATACAAATCCACTATTTTTATCCGATTCTCACCAAACTTCCCACAGATATTCTTTAGGCTGAGTCTGAGCTCCAGGAACATGGATTAGTTTTAAAGCTTTCATTACACCCGAGCAACTCCGGGCTATACTGCTAGTAATTATATATGTAAAAACTATGAATGAATGGAAAAGAAAGTTTCACTTGGCCAATGTGGTTAGTCATATGTTGTATTTTATCAAAGTAAATTTTATTTCCCTTAATAAATGTCATTAGATGACGAAACGCGTCGGCTAAGATTAGTTTTCCTTTTTACATAATCCGTATTATATATTGACTGTACAAAATGGCATTATAACATTGGAGAAAAGAATTTCTTTTCTATAATAGGCCATGATAAATTTGAAAATAAAAACACCAGTCACTCTATTTCGTCCCCTCTTATCAGAACTGTATGCAGGGAAAAATTATGAAAACATAAATGTGTCATGGATAACAATGAATAGAAATGGAAAAAAGTTATTACATCTGAAGATGCTAAAGACCCAGTAGAGTAATCCCAAGCAAATAGTCATCGAATTCTATTTTCACAACGGATCAAAAGTTATTGTTTATCAAAGCTTTCAATTTTCCAAATTTTTTAAAAGCCTTTTCAGGGCTATTTATCGAAGCTTTACATAAATGGCCAAATTGGGGTTCTGGTTGGTGACGGCGGCAGTAAATTCGTCTTGTCTTTTTCGCTCGGCAACGAGAAGCTCCTACTGTTAATAGTTTAACTCTTTCTCTGCGCTGGGTATTATTTTACATCTACAGCCAGGACTTTATCGGAGTCGCATTGTTCGACTTTAACTCTTTTAAGTAGGTCGGTGGCAGGATTCTCTACGTTTCTTTATATTTCAGCATTATGGGAGGCGACCAGCCTTCCGGTGGTGGCCCACAGTTGGGGACACATTTCCTTCAGTCGTTACACGTCAACTGATCCCAAGTTCAGTTCCAACTGCAACTGCAGCTACACTTGGCTCTTTGTACATCTTTTATTCAGGGGCTCTATGGGAGGCGACTGTCACTGTCTCTACGGCTAGCACCCAAACCGCATGGCTCCCGGGTAAGAACACTTTTCCCTCAGTTATTACATCTTGACAGCAACTGAACTCAACTAAACTGTTTTTGCTACCTGGGTCTCGATTTTTATGCTTGTCCCAAATTCTCATGGGAGGTGCGTGATCAGAGTGTTTATGCAAATCAAATCTTTAACTTCGGCGTCCGTATTTTGAGGTAGAGGTTATATCATTCCCTTGGTTTAGCCAATGAAGTAGCAATATTTCCTAATGACAACATTTCTTTTCTTCTTCTTCCAGATTACATCATATTTATAGCTCTTCAAAATTTCAAATCCTTTCACAGCAAATTTCGGAACTAAGGTTCTGACCTTACCTTAACCCCCATCAAAAGTTTTGACAGTCTTTGTTGGCTACCTCTATTTTTCACTTCCAACGGCCGAAAAGCCCAAAGCTTCCAGCTGCAAAAATATATTTTCTTTTTATTCTCTTCAATTTTCAGCTAGATTTTTCAGATTTTACAGGTTTTGCAAGAAATCAGATTTTACAAATTTTTGCAACAAATCTTCTCTTAAACTTTACTCATATCGATTGACAATAAAATGTAAAATCAACAATACCACAAATTATAATTTCTTTCGATCCGTCGTATTAAACCTATTATTACATTTCCTTTTTTTTCTCTTCTCATGCCATATTACAAGGCAATCTTAAACAAAACAATTACGTGTTACATAAGTGTCTTAAGCAGGGTAATTACGGGTTACATTTTGGCAATTGACGTTACACTTAAATCTTTGGAGATTGCATCTCCCAAGAAAGCAAGCATGCACATCCACAGACGGAAAGTGGGAGAAAATCAACTATTTGAGAAGTCATTTGCCTATTTTGACGTTAAAATGGTGGAACCAA
The DNA here is from genome assembly GCA_037127315.1 of Ascarosepion bandense. Lineage (NCBI taxonomy): Eukaryota > Metazoa > Mollusca > Cephalopoda > Sepiida > Sepiidae > Ascarosepion > Ascarosepion bandense. The sequence goes on from JBBBDQ010001440.1 coordinate 2,856,553, forward strand.
CTAGCCAATCTAGTTGCATGAGTAAATCCATGAGGGCGAGACAGCAGAGGATGAAGTTTGTCAGAGCAGAATACCTGAAAATGATGGTAAGAATAGACAGAGGTCGGTAAGAATGTGACTAAAAGCGATCTGCCAAATATGTACCCTATAAATGCAGATCCTCCTTTGTATTTTGTCGTTAACCCCGAGATGAATGGCAGGAGCACCTGACCAGATATAATAATAAAGTATTTCATGCACATTTGCTGACATGTTCCAGTTTTGCTGTAGCACATATAAGTATCATTAAAATAGAAACTAATTGCAAACGTAAATATTAAAAATGAGAAGGAAGCAACAATTTTGAAAAATTAATTCTAGAAAGCCTAAATTTACAAATGAAAATTCTTTTTACTGCTACGCGGATATATGTGAGCAGAAAAAAACGTTCTTATTACAGTGTACAGTAGACGAAAATATCTCTAACGAAATTTAGTTTGTTTAATCGCACAGAACTAGGAAACAGTCTAAAATATAATCGAATAAATGAATTAAATTTAGATTCAAACAGAGAACATTTAATTGATATATTTTTAAAAAAGTAAAAATATTTTAATGCTGCGCCATTTTTACCTATATTTCTTTTCACCATTGAAAGCTTTGATAAACAATAACTTTTGATCCGTTGTGAAAATAGAATTCGATGACTATTTGCTTGGGATTACTCTACTGGGTCTTTAGCATCTTCAGATGTAATAACTTTTTTTCCATTTCTATTCATTGTTATCCATGACACATTTATGTTTTCATAATTTTTCCCTGCATACAGTTCTGATAAGAGGGGACGAAATAGAGTGACTGGTGTTTTTATTTTCAAATTTATCATGGCCTATTATAGAAAAGAAATTCTTTTCTCCAATGTTATAATGCCATTTTGTACAGTCAATATATAATACGGATTATGTAAAAAGGAAAACTAATCTTAGCCGACGCGTTTCGTCATCTAATGACATTTATTAAGGGAAATAAAATTTACTTTGATAAAATACAACATATGACTAACCACATTGGCCAAGTGAAACTTTCTTTTCCATTCATTCATAGTTTTTACATATATAATTACTAGCAGTATAGCCCGGAGTTGCTCGGGTGTAATGAAAGCTTTAAAACTAATCCATGTTCCTGGAGCTCAGACTCAGCCTAAAGAATATCTGTGGGAAGTTTGGTGAGAATCGGATAAAAATAGTGGATTTGTATGAAGGACATACAGACAGATAAACAAACACACACACAAATATCTTGCCTTTATATATATATATATATTATCGATTTTCTGCACTATTGTAAAAACTGCAACCTTTGAACTTCTTAATATTGTTTTTTATCTCTTTGTCTATCAGTGTATCAAATTTGATTAAAATCGAACCACTCCTTTTATAACCCGATTTATTCGATTATCGATTTTCGGGGGTACCTCGATACAAAACCGAGCTAAGAATATTCGCAGACGTTTATAGTACAACTGTGTAAATTTTCAAGAAAATCGGTTCAGCTGTTTCAGAGTCTATAGATAACGGACACACACACTTTTCGAAAAAGACATGATCACCCAAGCCTTTATCACTCTTGGCTCTTAACTGTCTAACTGAATTGCTTCACTATATCTTCACACAGACACACACACACATACACCCACACACAGACAAAGTTCCATTTATAAATAAGTTTAGATAGTTACACAGACACACACACACACACACACACACACACACACATATCGTTAAGATAATCCTGGGTATGATGATAAACTATATTTGACAGCAAAGCTTCTGATCGGGAAATTAGATTCCTTGAGGGGCATAGAACCACCTCTTAATCATGTTTCTTCCCAGGTCCAACCTGACCTTGGATGCTAGCACATGTTAGGATCTCATCTATGGGCGAATATCAAATCGACGACAACTATAACATAAATAAATTGTACTGTATAATACAAAATATACCTTTTGATTTTGAAGAAATAGGAAAATATATAACATATAAACTATATTAATAGTTGCATAATGGATATTTAACAAATCACTCAATAAATCCTGGGCCTGTCATATAGATGGTGTCACTAATAAATAATCCATATTACATTATATGAAGTACTAATGTAGCTGAAGAAAGTAACAAGAAAGGACTAGAAATAAACTGCAAGAAAACTGAATGCATGGTCATCAATAAAAACGGCAGACCAAAATGCCAAATACAAGTTGGTGATTCTAGAATCAAGCAGGTACAAAAATTTAAATACCTGGGAAGTGTTATAACAGATGTCGGAAAGTGCGACACAGAGATCCGAAGGTGAATTGATATGGCAAAGGAAGCATTCCAGAAGTGGAGTTAAGTATTAAGAAGCAGGACAATTTCGCTAGAAACTAGGAACTGAGTATTGGATTGCTGTCCGTTCTTCAATATGGCACTGAATGCTGGACAATATTATCAAAGATGAAGGAAAATCTTCAAGCAACTGAAATGTGATTCTACAGAAGGATGCTGCGAAAATCATGGATCGAGCATGTGAGCAATGATGAGGTCTTGGAAATAATGGAAACAAAATGAAAATTAATACTGAGCATCAGGAAGAGACAGCTGAAGTTCCTGGGAAATACAATGAAGGAGGAGGGCTTCGAGAACCTGATACTAACAGCCACATATAGGGAAAAAGAAACAGGGAAAGCAACGGATAACATATTTGAAGGACCTAATCAGGTGGATGACGGAACGAGGGTTGCATGGTGTAACAGGAGAAGGCGCGCTCAGTGTCACCAGGTATAGGGAAACGTGGAAAGCCATGATCGCCTACATCTTGAAGAGACAGGGCAGACAGAAGAAGAAGAAGAAGAACCTTCAAAAGACATGTGAAAAATTTGAGCCCAAACGAATGATTAGTTTACAAATTACAGTTATTTGACTTACTGTTGCAAATTTGCAAAACAATGAAAACATATGAATTTCGTACGTTGATAAAACATTACTCTCCGATAGAAAAAAAATCACTGTTTATGTAAAGTTTGATAAGAGTTGTTCAAACAACGGTTAAAAGGTGGTATACTGACATTAATCGCCGCCCTACAGACACAGATGATACTATACTTTCAGGTCGACCAAAATATGTGTTGTCCAAAAATATCAACAAGCTCTTTTTGACTAATCGTAAATTAAAGTTGTGTGAGATAGCAGAGATGTTGAACATATCCGAAGAAAATGTAATCACCATTTTGCATGAATATTTCTCAATGAGAAAACTGTGTTTAAAGTTGGTGCCGCGTTTTCACACACATAAAAACACCAACGCATCGAAGATTGAGAGCAATGTTTGCAAATATTTCAACCCAACTTGAAAGTGTTTTTTCATAAATATATGACAAAGATAAAACATAGATCTATCCCCTGACTCCGGAGTCAAATTAGCAGTCAGCTGAGTGAACAGCAGCAGGTGAATTCCGTCCAAAGCTACAAACTACGAAAGCACCAGCAGGCAAGATTTTGGCTTCAGTATTATGGAATACGAAGGTGTTTTGTTCACTGATTACCATAAGAAAGAAAGAACTCTCAAGAACGAATAGTATACACCTATATTGGTGCATTTGAAGGGAGAAATCGACAAGAAATGGCCACAAATGATGACATAAGTGATATTTACTTAAGACAGCGCACCGTGTTACAAGTCGATCGCAACGAATGCAAATCTACATACATTTCACATCGAATTGCATCTACAGCCAATTTATTCTTTAGGTCTGGGCACCAGCTACTATTGGCTGTTTGCAGTCCTCAAAAGAATGCTCCAGGGAAAGAGATGTGGCTTTAATGAAGAAGTGATATTGGAAACTGAGGCGTATTTTTAGACAAAGGTAAATCGTTCTACAAAAAAGGCACCGAAATGTTTGAGACGCTTTCGAATAAGTGTAGCATCCTAGAAGGAGACTAGGATGATGGATAGAATCTTTATCGTCTGAATTAGGACGTTATATATATATATATATATATATATATATATATATATAGTAATATTTTTATTATAATTAGTTATAATAAAAATTTAGTTTCCGGCAAAACGTGAGCTGTCGTTTTCCGATTCTGCTTGATAGTATCTTGTCTGACTATAAATTTTACTCTACTAAATAACAATCATGCTTCAAAAAAATAAATACTACGAACAGCGCACTGTTAAGCTACTTGTTTTTACTACTCCTACAATATATATATATATAGTCATCTGCAGACAGATCTGTTTTGCTGAATCACAGCTCATTAGTATGGTTAGACAGCGATTGGCCTTTACCCATGACTGAAACCCGACCGAATTGCCGTCAGTCGGCGATTCTACCGCTGAGCTACGGGGGCTCGGTAGAAGGAGGCAGACTTTTTAGCGTGTATATTATCATTATACACGCCCAATAGCTGAGAATGTTCTAATTCATTGCTGAATGAACGATGCGTAGATACCGGAGTAGCTACTGTTTTTCAAAGTCTGCCATTCTTCCAGAGTGGTCAATCAGGGTGCGAGAGCGGATATATATATTTAATTCGTAAACGAGTTATTATACGACCTAGGTTTTTACCATGTGGTCTCTTCAGGCGATTTGTAATAAATGATTTTACCGTTTTTTTTCAGAACGCTCCAGGGATTTTTGAATGCCCAATTTTCAAAATTAGATGAAATTATAACGTTTTCATCCATGGTTGTATAACCCTTTATGATATGTTTACACTTAGTCTTAATTTCTGTTCTTTCAATCAGTAATTCATTTTTGTTTATATGTCATAATTTCGCGTTGAAAATTTCAATAAAAATATTATCAAAGTAAAACGGGAAAGTCCATCGTGTCTTTTTTATTTTTTTGCAATTTACAAGATGTTTCTTTTTTTTACATCAAGTTTTATGTAAAATTAAGTTCAGCAGACAAGCAATGTATTTTGATTTTCTATTATATGCTTTTCCAATTTACGTATAATTACTATATTTAAATTTGAAATGTAGCGTTCTATATTCTCAAGCTATAAAAATATTTCTTTATTAAGCTGAAACATTAAATTTCTCTAATTATTATTAGTTCGAAAGTTCTCGAAAAGAGTCATGAACTTGGGATAAATAACCGTTGTAATTTCACAGTAATGTATTCTGCATAGGAAGTGTTTATACTGTTGACATGTCTTTAAACAATGTCTGTTCTTGTTACGTCGCCGGAGAGGTATGTTGGCATTTGTCCTTTCAGTATGGCGCTAGTCATTTCTTTCCTCTGGTGATGATATTGATGGTCGGAGATGCTGTGTAGTTGTCACGTCGATGGAAATATTTTATTTTGATTCTTTAATATTTTGTTTGCATATCAAGCTGATGATAATTGCTTTATAAGTTTATAAAGTTTAAGCAGAGAAATAATTATCAATTTAATAATTTCCAGTTAAAAGACGACATGTCGCTGGTTTAGAAGTGAGATTTTCCGATATTTCTCGGCACCAGGTGGTGTGATTTTTTAAGATTCTCAATTGATATCAAACTGATTTTGTGTAAACTTTCCGTTATATAAAAAGTATAATTGAATGAAAATAAATTAGAGTTTAATCCAATAAACTCAGGAATAAAGAAGAAAACATATGAAATCACTAAAATTCTTTTAAAGAATCTTAATAAAATTGTAAAGGAATTCCAATGGCCTGAAAATCTATGATAAAGTAATATTAATTGCTTTTAATTAAATTGACATGGATGTGCTGATAAGTTCATAGGCTTACTATGAAAGAATGATGCTATAGATGGGAAATATTACATGGATTAATTTCAGTTCTTTTTATTAATAACTGCATTGTTTCTTTCTCGGCTAACTGATATCTGACTGTTGGTTAAAAAACATCATCAATAGCAAATATAATGTTATCATTACTATGATATTGGTTCCAGTCCAAGCGTGTTTTCATGTTCAGAAACAGAAAATAATCACGTATTGAGAAAAGGGAATATGACCAACCACCTAATAACTATAAACATGTAAATCCGCTGTTGAAATCGAGAATTCGTGTACTGGAAATATGTCATGATAAAACATGACCATTTTCCTCAGTTTTGCTGGACATTTGGTCTCTCTATTTATGGTGGGACACATTTAAAGATAGTTAATAAACGTAATGCCTTTTGCATTGAAACCGAAAATTAAAGTAGTATCTTTTATATAGCGTGTCTCTTCAGGACATAGGCGTCATGACCTACATCTTCCGATCAGAGGATGGGAATTAAGTCGCGATTCAGTAATTTGCATTCTTTTGTCCCTCAACTGCTCTACTAATAGAGTCCCAAAAATCTATCAACTACAGCTTGAGAGTCTAACCCGCTATCATTCAACACAGGTACGTATAGAAATTTAATGTTTTTCTCTCATTATATATATATATATATATATGTGATGTTATAACAAACACAATGCAGGACTGTCGGTGACAAAATCCTCTACCCCATTCCGTGGTCTTGTGTGAAATGAGATGTTATCAACCCGGTAGGACGAAAAATAAGGCCTACAAAAAGAACGGAAGAAATCTAAAGAAGTCAAAAACCAGCTAACTTGAGACGGTGTTACGATAAATAACCGTGGAGAAGGCAACAGGAATCCACTCTGCTATTATTTCCAAAAACAATTATGGACTCCAAAAAACCGAACGGCATGAAAGGGGTTAAATTCAAAAGATTTATGTCCTCGCCTGATGCGGACCAACTTGCGAAACAAGTGTCATTTGACTTTCATATAGCCACTATTGGTGCCAACGGTGTAAAGGGAACACAGTTTCTCTGCGATGATCTCTCACCCACGGAAATAAACGACATGAGCAACAGATGTCATCTGACCGTTATCCTGCGACTGTTCGCAGCAAACAAACATTACTATAGGGACATTGAATGTCAGAATGCTGAACAGTTATGTCAAGTAGCAGATGAGAAGATTGAACATCAACATTCTAGGAATATGCGAAGCTAATTGGCCAAATAACGAAAATTTCACCACTGCTAACCGCATCTTCATAAAACATGGGGGAATTAAAGAAAAGCAGGTCTACTTAATACAGAACGAAACATGAATAATTGCAATCTGAGAGACTGTCTATTATCCGAAACAGGTCTCATGGTCAAATTGAAAGAAAAACACTTCAACATAGAGGTTATAGCAGTGTATGCACCGACAATGTAAAACACTGAGGAAGAAATCATTCTGCTCAACTAGTTTCAGTGTTAAACGCAAGAAATTAGAATTATGCAAAGTTCATTGTGTAGAATATTCTAAACTTTCTCAGAAGATATACTAACAGCAGTAGCTATTTAATTCATAGTCAAGTCATTGTCATATATCACTATTTGGTGAAAACAACGTTTTCCTAGGTGGTATCAGTTACAGGACACTTAGACATGCGGTAACCATTAAGTCTTGTCCTTCAACCCTATAAATTCAGCTCTCACTTTTTCACTGTTGATACAAGAGGACTATCTTCCTCTAATGCAGCAACCATGTCAGCATGGATGCATTTGGGAACTAAGCTATATATTTGCTGGTAATTGATAACACCACGATGCCTAAGTTTGTTAATTTTCAGAAGAAATAAGTACTAGTTACTTTTAAAATAGTTTTGATCAGTCAGATAAATACTTACCCGAGTTCAGATTCATTTCACAAAGACTTCATTTTATTACTATATTGCGCAGGCAATCAAATTTTTGCAACAGGTTGACTTCAACGTCCACGTTATGTGAATTTAACCTTCCGATAGCTTCTTTTGCTCTAAAATATATACTCTGTTTTCTTTATGTTACTGATCAGGTCTCAATTATGACTTTTCTGGCTGATATATAATTTTTTCGTCTTTTCTGAAATTAATGAAATGCCTTTTCGAAATAATAGTTATTACGCAACCCAGGTCTATACCATCTGGTGTCTTCAGGTTATTTACAAAACTGATTTTACCGTTTTTTTAAAAAAGCTCAATTAACTGTGATTCTATGAACGCGCAGTTTTCAAAATTAGAAGAAGTTATAACGTTTTCATTCGTGGTTGTGCGATCCTAACAGACAGCGAAAGATAGAAACCTGGGTCGGGTAATAACCCGTTTACAGATGAAAACTATTCAAGCTTTCTCCAATATAGTTGCATTGAAAACTTTGTAATACAACTGTGGACTGGTTTAGATTAATTATGACCAAAAACTAAGTAATTAGATAATTGTATATATATGTATATAATTGTACATCACATTTCACACATCATATAATCATAAGGTGTATTTTTAAAGTGACAGTTTAATAGATTTAGTTCACTAGGTATTCATATGAGTTAAATCTTATAAAATGAGTTATTGCTTTTTTATAACAAGAGTAAAAATTGAAATATTTTATGTTAACATGAAGATAAAAAATTTAAATTTTAAAATAAATTTTTAAATATTAAAATGCAGCGACAAGAAATCAAAGAGCCATAATTCATAAAACATGAACATTTAAATATTTTAAGATTAGGTAGGTAGATAAAATTTAAAAGTAAAACTAAAAATGAAAAAAATGTTAAGATGCACGGAGAAGAAATCCAAGGGGCATAATTAATAATTTATTGTAATACTTGCGGCGACATATGTATATTTATGAATTCATGTAATTATATATATATATTTATATATTTTAATCATCCAAATACAAGCCTGTTCTGCTGTATGACAGCTCATCAGTGTGGCTAGACACATCCACTTGCTTCTGGCCGGGATCGAAACTCGAGCGATTTGTGTGAGTCGGAATCGCTAACTCCTAAGCCATAGGCACATGGAATTAGAGAAGGGAAATTTTAACGTGTTGTATATAAGCAGTGTATACACACCAAAAGAACGGAATTCATATATATATATATATATATATATATATATATATATATATATTAGAAAATTCATAATAGTATATCATCCAGTTCACCCACCTCTTCTGTCTTTTGAATTTGAATCTAGGTCTATCACTTTTTCCGCATTTAGGAGCCAGGTTTCCAGTTCCTTCTTAATTATTTTCCATTTTCTTTCACTCCCTGTGGGGCCCCTTGCATCTTAGTGGCCTTGCTGCCTTGCTTGGTGGATAGTGATATATATATATATATATACGAAGTATTAAACATCTCAATGAAAATGTTGCTATAATAACTCTTCAGTGAAATCTAATTTATCACTTTTATAATGTGTTATGCCACGTTCATCGTACAATAGATTTCGCATTTACTGCCATCTTCGTTCTTTTAGCAATAGACGAAGAGTTATCTGTTGAGATACCCTGGCGCTTGTCTTACTGGCATATGTTTCATTTCTCACTTCGTTTAAACTACCAATTCGATAATCCTTTCTAGCCTTCAGTATCACTATGACAGACTGGCCTTGAACATTTCTAGTTATTTTCATTATGGCCAGTTCTGTCATAAACCCAGTTCTTAATATCTCATCAATTGTCAAGATGTTGTGTTGGGACAGCTTTTCTTTTCTCTTTTCATGGAAAATCACTTTTATTTCCTAATTTACACATCTTCAATCAATTTTTTCTATTTTTTTACCAGTATATTCCTCCTAAGTTTCTATCATATTTCCTGTCGAAAGACTTGTTTAATCTACTGTTTTTTTTTAAATCTATTTGTGGTATCTGCTACAGGTGTTTTGCTACAATATTTCTAGTCTCTGAATATTTCTCGCTGGCTGCCTCCTATTTTTTTTAATATTCAGATATTTTGTCAAACTTTTCCGTCTGTGTTCTCTTTCTCTTTCTCACCATTGTTCTCTCTCTCTCTCTCTTTGTCACTATTTTCTCTCTCTCTCTGTCACTATTAATCTCTTTCTCTCAATCTCTCTTGTCATTATTGTTCCTTCTCGATTTGTCACTATTGCTTCCTTTGTTAATATTGTTCTGTTTCTCACTTAACCATAATGGCTCTTTCTCTCTTTCTCTCTCTCTCTCTCTCTTTATCACTATTGTTCTCTTTTTCTCTTCGTTACTATTGTTCTTTCTCGCTTTGTCACTGTTGCTCTCTTTTTTGTTGCTATTGCTCTCTCTCTCTATTTATCTATTTATCTATCTCTTTGTTACTATTGTTCTCTCGCGCTGACACGCTAGCTTACGCCTCTCTCTCTTTCTCTCTCTCTCTCTCTTGCTCGTATGAACGTACTTTCCATCTATATGCCTCGCTGATTCTTTCTTTCTCTCTCTCTCTCTCTCTTTTTGTCTCTCTTCTTCTTTCTGATTGACTCACTTGTTTTCCTTCTCTATCTCGTTTGGTTTCTTTCAACTTTCTTCTCTTTATCTCTCTCCCTCTATAATTCTCTTTTTCCCTGGGTCTAAAGATCAAAATTTGATCGGCTCCCGTATACGTGGATCGGGCATCAAGCTTGTATTATCTTCTCAGTCGATTCTCTGTCGGTAGACCGAGCTGCGACGACTCGTTCCCTGCCCGAAGACAGAGCTCGTTTGGCAAATTTCTGTTCAGGTGGATCTATTGTTATTTCTCAATCTCCCCACTGAAATGCTGCACGAGGTAATTTTATTGTAGAAACTGCGAGCTCTTAAGCCTGGGTAAAATTTCCAGTAATCCTTGCACAAGACAGGGTAGGTCACCCGTCTATTTTTCCCATACGGTGCTCTGCCATTCGGTTGAGACTCGTTTGGGTTCCTTCTCACCCGGATGCAGAGAGTTCAACGTTATAGTCCTCGGATGGGTTAATTATTCAAGGAGTCTAGCCTAATTTGCTTGTGTTACCGAGGTTATCTTATTTGATCCATAAAAATGTATCGTTTTTTTCTCGGTGTGTCTTGCTTGCTGTCGCTTTATCTCTGTTTTAATGCTTTCTGTTTCTCTTTCTAACTTTATAACTTTATAACTTCTCACGAGCACTAGCCTCTTCTCTCTATCTGTTGACTGTATCTCTCGTCATGTGAATTGCATTTTTTCATGTATTTTCTTTTTATTCCTGCAGTAAATTTTAACGTAAATTGTTTGATTTCAACAATAGGCCCTCTTTTAGTTTGAAACGGTTAAAAAATTTGGAAACAATTCCACAGAGCCCAGCAGTGCTCGATATCTTTCATTTTTATCTTTTTCAATGTACTATTTATCATTCACTAACCCCGTAGTCTGCATATTCTTCTGTCTTTCAATCAAATATACATTTTTCTTTTCTTTCTTTTTCCCTTTCTTTTCCTTTTATTCATTTTTCTTTCTGTTTCCCTTTCTTTTTGTTAAGTTTTTCGCTTTCCTTTTCTTTACGCACACTTACTTTCCCGTTTCATCACGCACACACAATGACATATATTTTTTGTATATTTTTTTAATCTTAAAAATCAACTACAGTAAAGAATCCCCGCCACATTTCTGACCCATGTTTCCTCTTGTTTCCAAATTTAACATAATTGTTCCCTCCTTTTCTCCTGATCCCACTTCTTCTTCTTTCTTCTTTCTTTTTTCTTCCTCCCTTTCTTTCCTTCTTCATTTCCCTTTCTATTCTCTACTATTTTCATTGTCCTTTTCTGTTTGCAAGTCTACTTCCAGTTTTCTCTCATACACTCAAATAATTTCAGAATTTGTCCATAGTATTAAAGATCACCGAGGAAGCGAATTCAATTCGAAGAAATGATCATAAGCTTATGAATTTCGACTTATTTATAAACAAAAAAGTATATATTGGCTCTGCGAATAAGTATTTTTTTTGACATTGAGTTCTTTGGCTGGATCACTTTTAATGCTTTATATCTAACAAATAAAGTTAACAGGATCTCGTTTAGAATTTTACCATCAAGTCTCTCTCTCTCTCTCTCTCTCTCTCTCTCTCTATATATATATATATATATATATATATATATATATATATATATCTGTTTTTTCTTTAATCCGAAGGGGAAGAGTAGGAAGGTAAATTCCAAGAACCTGATCCTAATCAATATTAAAAAAAATTTAACATTAAAAAGTGATGCAGGCAGAGAGCTCAATGTATTAAGAATACAGAGCCAATATAAATTAGAGAAAATTTTCAAAATTCAAAGGTGTCGGATGTAGATTTCGACATAGGATCTATAATAGAGATTCTACGTCACGTCAGCGACATTGTTTTTTTTCCAAATGGCAAAGGCCATGAGGTAGTGTGTGGAGGGGTTTTAGGTTAACAACGGTCACAAATTAGAACAGGACAGAGCTGGTAGTCGCGGGGTTACAGGGTGTTGAAACGGTATATTTAGGAAGGGGAGGAATAGGAGTTCATATTTTATAAAGATAGACAACTAAATGAGTTAAATTACTTTTTTAAGGTTAAGATTTTGTGCTGTTTGAAGAGGTGTATTTAGCCGAGAAGGAATGGGTTTCAATATAAGATTTTAAACATTTTTATTTAAGTTGATTTGATTAAACATTTTAGGTAGAAGCGAGCTAAATGCCAATTACAGAAAGTTATCAGTTTAAAAAGTACTAGAGAAAAAAAACTATTAGAGAAAAAATATTAGAGAAAAAAACATTAGAGAAAAAAAAATATATATATATACATATATGTGTTAACCAAGGAAAAAGGGGTTTAGTAAAAGAATCCATATTTTCAAAAGGTAGGCAATTCAAGGAGCTTGGGATAGGAAGGTAGGGGTGTTAAAATACTTTTTAAGGTTAACGTTAGGGTAAGATTAAGATTAAAACTTAAATTGAATCATTTTAATTTATATCCTAACATATACTCAACGGGGATTTAAATTCTAAATTTCAGTATTCGAAAAATCTGCCTTGTGACGGCATTTAATGATGAATTTCCTCCTAAGATTCAGTAGCCGGTGTTGGTGGGGGTATTTTAATATTTAATTTTTTTTCCAGTAAACATAGACAGCACCTATCACGAAAATTCCTCGGAATACTGATAGGTTCAGCCCGTATTCCGAGGAATTTTCGTGATAGATGCTATCTATGTTTACTGGAAAAAATTTCAATATTAAAATACCCCCACCAACACCGGCTACTCAATCTTAGGAGGGATTTCATCAGTAAGTGCCGCCACAAGGAATCTCTCTCTCTCTCTCTCTCTCTATATATATATATATATATATATATATATATATCCTATTTATTACAATGACGACAATTTTTTTTCCAATAAACATAGACAGCAGCTATCAAGAAAATTCCTCGGAATACTGATAGGTTCAGCCCGTATTCCGAGGAATTTTCGTGATAGATGCTATGTTTACTGGAAAAAATTTCAATATTAAAATACCCCCACCAATACCGGCTACTGAATCTTAGGAGGGAATTCATCAGTAAGTGCCGCCACAATCGCTACCTAATATCGGCTCATTTAATAAGTGTTTTATCAATAAAGCAAGATATTTTTTTTCACAAGGTATAAATAATTGGCACTTTGGAGAAACATCATCAAACGTAAGAAAAACTGGACAGTTACATTTTCTCTCGACTCGATTTCACCAGCAGTTGTTATTTAAGCAATATTTTTTTAGCTGCGGCTATAAAGTATTAGATTCTTATGACACGCAATAATATTCTCCTAGTATTATTGAATAGTACTGTCAAAAATGAGGGCTAAATAGTTATATCGATTTGTGGTCTAAAATGACGGCACCACATGTATTGATGTACCTACTATTAAGTATCTTGCACTAAGATATGAGAAAAACAAACGTAAAATAATCCAAACAACCCTCCGAGCGACAGAAAAAAAAAATAATATATATATATATATATATATATATATATATATATATATACGCACACACAATTTTCGTCATTGTAATAAAGAGGATATATATATATATATATATATATATATATAGAGAGAGAGAGAGAGAGAGAGAGAGAGAGAGACAGAGATTATCACCGTAACACATTTTTGACAGAAAAACATCTTGCCGTAATACATTTTTAAAGGAAAAAAAAATTTTACCAGCAATGCATTTTTGAATACAAAACTAGAACACATCTTCAGTTTTCTAAAATAAATAAATAAATAAATAAAGAAAAGAAGATTTTCATCAAAATCTGACTAAATCAACTTTCTTGCTATAACCAAACATTTTAATTACCTTAAAACCTAACTTTTAAATAACACACAGAAGTTCATATGCCGTTAAACAAAGCTCAAACTATTATAAAATAAATATCAGTATAGAAAATAAAGAAATTGATCATTGAATAAACTTTGCTAGTGATAGTTTCGTGCAAAGTCGCAAGTTGTCACTGTTCTGTAAGTGAATAAACGGATGTTACAAGTTTTCCAAAATTACCCCTTTATATACAAGCCCTCTCTGGATTGCTAAACATAACGGGGAAAATGAAAAAAAAACATCTCGTTAGTTTAATGAGTAAAAACTATCCCCCGTGTTTCTACATTAGAAAACCCATAAGGATGAAAGAACCTGTTAAGAATATCAAGAGAGGGATTTATGCATTCAACAAGGAACATTTTGATGATTTCAAGAATTACGATCAAATTATCAGATAATGTTCTTCTTCCAACTATGAATATAACATTCTATCAATACAACGATACAAGGCCAAACTATAGAAAATTTTCCCAGTTTTTTTTTAATAATATGTTCACGTCTATATGAATCTAATATGAGTGGAATATAACGATAAGTCTACAATATGCTTCAAGGATAAACGAAATATATTCCCTTCAACAGCTTTCTTTATTAACGAAAAGAGTAATACATGAGTATCAGATGGGTTGAATAGTTTTTGCATATTACTAGCAATGATAATATTTCTCGTTTGCTTATAAAGACATATTTAGTGGTCAATGGCCAAACAGCCACTGTTATCTTCGTTTGATATATATAAAATCAATTTATAAAAATAATTTTCCTGAAAAGCAGGGGCTCTATTTCACTCACTTTTTTCCCTCTTTTCGGAGTTGAATGAAGTTTACCAAATAAGTTTTTTCTTTTTTCGGATTATTTCTTAAGCTTTTTTTTATAAATAGTGTGGTAAGTCAAAAAATTATGTTAATTTATTTTTTATCACATTTTTATTTTCGCTACTTTTAAAAGTCCACAAGTGAAGTGGCTTTGTTTTTTGGTTTAATTCATTGTCTTTGAATCTTTAAAATCAGTCGACGAGCATCGAAGAAGAATGGACACCTAGTAGATTCATTCAATAAAAGTTAATTTTCTAAATTTAATCATTGATTTTAAGGAGCGTTTGTACAGGGTGTGAGGCTACAGTCAAGATATTTCTGAATGAGTTTGATGTGATGCGGGAAGTTAATTTTTGTATAGAATTCTCAAACTGTCGTAGCTGTTTAAGAACTTAACTAGAGTCATTAGTTAAATGCTTTGGTTTTGCTGCCATTTTCCGTATTGTACGAAACCATCACAAGCGCAGACTTGTCTATGTTCAATTTTCTTAATTTCCTATACCAAATTTTCAATATCTGATACCTAAATCCATGTATAAGTAGTTTTTTGCATTTACGCATTCCGTATCTGGATTTTATCATGAATTCAGGGTACGTGTGATCATTCAGTCAGTAGTCAGTTAACTACCATACGTGATAGACGTTTGTGAGATAATGTCTCTTTCAAGACAAAAATATACGCGTAGTAGGTTACAACTATTTTTTGCGGTAGACTAGTTACCAAAGCAATCTGTCCTGTTATTTGATCCATATCTGGAGGAAGAAGAGAGGGATTAATAATTTTCGGAAGCGTATTTGCGCGTAAGTAAATGCAATGAATACAACGTGAATTTGAACCCGTCTCTCCGATTTCCCGTTCTGAGCCGATATCTACTGCACAAAATAGCGCGCGTTACTTTTATTTAATAAATAACAATTAGATAACAATTAGTTTTGAAAGGTTTAATCTCAGAAACACATAGTAAAGTACCTTGATTTCTTTAAAGATTATTCTTATCCCAAATATGAAAACGTACGTCATCAGCATATATCCTCTCTCCAGATGGAGATAAAGCAGGGATGCTGTTTTCTGTTGAGTAGATTCATTTGGTGTGTTTTACGCAATGCTTCATGTTTTTACATCTGTAACTGTCTATGCGCAAAAACAGTTTATTAACTTTTTTTATTGATTTCAACTCAAAGAAGGTAGTAAAGCCACTAAGAAACAAGGGGTTACATGATGTTGAAAAATTGGGAACATAAATGTTATTAATGATCGGAAAGGGAAAAGAGTAATCAGGACGACAGTAGATGGCGATTGGCATTTTATTTAATCTTTTTGCAGATTAAAGTTGCCTGGAAGCATAGCTGGAAGGGACTTCTACAAGCAAGAAGTGCGAAAAAGAAACTTAGCATAGTACTTTACGGCTACATGTAGACAGCTGAAATTGAAAATTGATGAGATCTCGATGTATTTCTAGTACTATGCTTGAATTAAAAACGTCTACCATAGGGAAGAGCTCATCCGAAAAATTACCATGAAAGTATTTAAAGAAAAAACACAGGAAGGCAGCTTTACGGTGTTGGGAAAGTGACTGAACCCGAGCCGCCAGATCAGAGCCGATAATATTTCTGATTCTCATTACTTTGACGTCATTAATTTTCTTTCCGTTTTCAGGAGATATTTTTTCTCAGAGCATTAACAACATTATTTAGCAGTAAGATTCATGGAGAGAAAAGAATGAAAAGTTTGACATGTAAGAAAGGAAGAACAAACGATAATGAAATTAGACTGAATTCTACACAAACGAAAATAAAAAGAATAATTGGAAGATAAAAAGAAAAACAAAATGAGCAAAGGAAAAAAAAACAAACGGCGAAAAAAACGAAAATGTTGGCAGGGGAAAACAGTACATTTTAGACGAAAAAATATAAAGGAAATTTAAGTTTAATTAATAAAAACGAAAAGTTAGAATTCAAGAAAATATGAAGAAAAAAACTTAAATTTAACAAATATTCATTTCGCCGTACATCAATCTTCATAACTTATATTTTATCATTTTATAAATTAACGTAATAGCAACACAATTAAGGATAAAAATGTTTATTGTTGGTTTATCGAAAAATAGGAAACTTTTTTAAAAGCATCTTTCAGCGCGTTATGATGTGGTCTTGTACTTTAATATCTGCGTGTAAGCCTGTATTTATAATCTTTCCGTAGTTATACTAATATAAGATGCTAGAAGAATTGTTTTCCTTGTATCACTCTAAAAGATACCAAACTCGTGCGGCCATATTCTAACGTTATAAGAGCCAGCTCATCCCAAGAATGGAATGTTGCTGCCATATCTGGGCTGGTGCTAACCAATGCACACTTTCCAACATTGACCGAGATCAAATGCGCCTACGCGTCATTGTGTGTGATTAATCATTCACAACCCTTCAACTTTCATCTTATAGACGATACGACGTCAGATTTTCATCATTATACCCTTTATATTTTGGCTATGAAGAGCAGGCGGATAATTGTTTGGCTGTGGAGAGATATTTTATAAAAAAATTGCTATGGGGAGGAGGCGAGCAATGATTTGACTCTAAGGAAAAGACGGATATTATTTTGACTATAAAGAGGAGATTAATGCTGTTTCTAACTAGTTTAAAAGTCATTAAAATTATACGACTTTTCAAATTACTATGGGGAGGAGGCGAACAATGATTTGACTCTAAGGAAAAGACGGATATTATTTTGACTATAAAGAGGAGATTAATGCTGTTTCTAACTAGTTTAAAAGTCATTAAAATTATACGACTTTTCAAATTACTATGGGGAGGAGGCGAACAATGATTTGGCTCTAAGGAAAAGACGGATATTATTTTGACTATAAAAAGGAGATTAATGGTGTTTCTAACTAGTTTAAAAGTCATTAAAATTATACGACTTTTCAAATTGCTATGGGGAGGAGGCGAACAATGATTTGGCTCTGAGGAAAAGACGGATATTATTTTGACTATAAAAAGGAGATTAATGGTGTTTCTAACTAGTTTAAAAGTCATTAAAATTATACGACTTTTCAAATTGCTATGGGGAGGAGGAGAACAATGATTTGGCTCTGAGGAAAAGACGGATATTATTTTGACTATAAAAAGGAGATTAATGGTGTTTCTAACTAGTTTAAAAGTCATTAAAATTATACGACTTTTCAAATTGCTATGGGGAGGAGGCGAACAATGATTTGGCTCTGAGGAAAAGACGAATATTATTTTGACTATAAAAAGGAGATTAATGGTGTTTCTAACTAGTTTAAAAGTCATTAAAATTATACGACTTTTCAAATTGCTATGGGGAGGAGGCGAACAATGATTTGGCTCTGAGGAAAAGACGGATATTATTTTGACTATAAAAAGGAGATTAATGGTGTTTCTAACTAGTTTAAAAGTCATTAAAATTATACGGACTTTTCAAAAATTTTAACGGCGTCAATATTAATGCAGATGATTATTGTAAGCTTTTGCACAAGTGATATTTATTTAATGATATTTACTATAAAAAAAACACTTTTAATTTAATCAGTTCATTCATGTCAGACCAGAATGGTCTGATTCTTTATAAATGATACTTTATACTTAGCAAAGACGGATTTTCTTTCACAAACACAAAGTAAATAAGACTAAAGCTAGTCTCTCTATTTAAGAATTCAAGAAGGGAAAACATATTCTAGCATTAAACAAAATATATATGATAATGCAAATTAATATTAAAATGATCTCTGCGAAGAAATAATAAATTTGTTGAAATCGAAACATTGGGAAATTACAAACCAACAGACATTACTGATGAAACAAAATTAAGAAAATTCTATTTACACGTCAAACAATAAAAAAAAATCCGAATGTATATTGCATATCGTGTTAATCTTATGTTTTTATCCTCTATAATCTTTTGAATTCGTTTTATAAATAGACATATAAATATATAACGCTTACATTAGGTTTAAGTCGAAAACTCTACTACTCTAAAAAGAGTCACTTCATTAGCAATACTTATGATACAGATGAATATTATCTGTAGAAAATGAACCGATACATTTTCTTATACTTATAAGTTCTTATAATTTGACTAAACGCACCTCGAATGTCTTAAGCTGTGAAAGTCATTTTTTTAACATAGGTCACTCCCAGATTGAGAAAGAGGACAGTGTTCTAAAGCATTGTCCAGTCCTTCTTCTTCATTGTGCCATGTCCCTTTAGGACGAAGGCGATCATACCCTTTCATCTCTTCCTATCTCTGGTAGCTATTAGAACGCTTTTCCATTTATACCCGACCCCAACCTCGACCTACCATCATCCTGCACGGGCCCTTGAAATATATTATCCTCTGCTTTCCTTTGTCTCTTTTTCCCTCTATCTGACCAGTGAGTATCAGATTCACCGAGCCTTCAGATGTCTTAAGAACTTCAGCTGTCTTTTTCTGATGCTCAGTATTAATTTACTTTTCATTTCCATACTTTCTAAAACATCATCATTGCCCACATGCTCGATCCATGAAATCTGCAGCATCCTTCTGTAGAATCACATTTCAGTTATTTCAAGTTTCACTGCCCGCTATCTTTTGTTAAAGGCTGATGAGAGCCGCTTGGGCCATCATGTCGTTTTTCAAATCATAATCGACCGAGTTTATTAGCAAAGGTGACTATAACGATCGACATTGCGATTCGATAGGGAAGAGAAAACGTGGATACATACCGTTCCGAAAATTATTTGTCACGTAAGGGAGTATAACGAAACCTGACTGGAATTAGAACTTGGCACACGGAGTTCCAATTACGACCCGTTATCTAATATGGCATCGCCAACACAGCAGTTATTATTCCCAAGCGGTCAACTATATGTAGGTACTGAGCAGACTTGACATTGTTTACCTTCCGTGAGCGAAGGAGAACCAATGTTTCAACGTGATATAGCCTTAAATCTAAATTGACCTACGTAATACTACTTCTGTTATTGAAATTATTGAGTTGTATAAGTAACTCTGACTACATTCAATACTAGACACAATACACAAAAAGGGGCTTTACGATGCGTTTCTCTATTTCTCATCTCAGATATTAAGTAAGCAAGATAGAATTTCCTGTTAAAAGGCTTTTCCTCGTCATTTGATAGAAATATCCATTATCGTTAATTGAAACATTAATATTACTGAAGAAAACATTGTTAAACATTTCCCTGCAGACTATAACACTGCTTAAGATGGATTGGCAACACTTCAATGGCTTCATTATTCGTTCATAGAATTGGATTCAAACAATGGATTATCACTTACATAGGAAATCATAACGTGGTTGATTTATGGAAGATTATAAGGTGCATTTTAGACACTTGCTTGTGTATTCCCGTTAAGGCAAAAATAAACAAGCAACAAAAAAAAAACGGAAAAATATTCGTAATCTGTACGGTGAAATAACTTACAGAACTGTACGAAAGGGGTTAGCAAACATTAGAGTTTCTGATTGTAGCCTTATTATAAACGAACGTTCAGGAAGCTCCCCCACCCACTGTGGATGATAACCAAATCAAGATATTGATTGAATATAAACACATGCATCCCACAAGGCGAGAATTAACAGCACTACTATATTTATCAACATCCAGCATCCATGATCACTTATTGAATATTGGATACTCAAATCGCTATCATATATGGTACCACATGATCTGTGCGAAAAGAATCTTTTAGATCGCATTTCTGTGATTTTCTTTATAAACGCAATGAAAATGCTTCTATTGCTTTTTTTTTAGAAAATTGTGACGGATGATGACAAATTAATTTACAGCAACATTCAGCGAAAAAGATAATGAGATAAGTGACATGAACCAACATTCAGTCAGTTAGGTTCAATCAGTTCCGTATTTAATCCATAACTGGAAGGAAGAGAGGGATTATTACATTTCCCAAGGGTATTTGTGCGTAAGTGAATGCAAGAAATTCAGGTAAATTTTCGTTTTAGGTTCCGAAAGCTTTTATACCTTCAAGCTTTTCCAAAATAGCCTTAACTCCGTGCAAATGTATATGCTGAACTCAAATCAACAATTAGTTATTGAAGGAACCTACCTTTACTGATGTTAGCGACCAGAAAATTCGACTTTCATCCTACTCTTTTTGTCACCCACTACTGTCACACTGACAAGTTATTCACTGCTGAATGACTTTCGGCGTAGGAAACAAATTTCGGCCTATTTACTTCCTTGACAAAATTAATACGCGATTTATATTTTTTTCGTTACTCAATTTTAGCAGAATGTTGCGTGTTAATTTTTATTTTTTTGTTCCTTTTTTTATAATCTTCAAAAATATGAAAATAAGTGATAATTGTAGTTTTACTTAATTTTTTCCGACGAAAGTTAACTTTCAAATATTCAAATATATGAAAATAAGTGATAAACTACATTCAGCAGTGAATAACATGTCAGTGTGACAGTAGTGGGTGACAAAAAGAGCTAGATGAAGTTCAATTTTTTCTGGTCATTAACATCAATAAAGGTAGGTTTCTTCAATAACTATTGTTGATTTGAATTAAAGCCAGCATATGAAGAAAAACGCATAGAATTTAAGAACATAAAAATAGTTGTTTTCTATCAGGATAATGCCAGACCTAATTTTTTTTTTTGTATTTTTGTTTTTTTTTTGCGACACACAAAAAATATTGCAGCTTGGCTGGTATATGTTATTCATCCGACATATTCATCATACTTCGCCACAAAATCTGTAAGTTTAAGGAAAAATGGGGAAAAGTTGTGCAACAGTATGGTTCATATTTAGTTTATAAATATTTAATGGTATTTAAATTTCTCCTTGATATCAGCATTTAAACTTTCCACTTAAAATCGGCATGAACTTTCCGGACAAGCAAATATATATATATATAAACTTGCTCAGGTAGATTGGTGAATTCTCTCAGATTTCACAACCAACTCTACGATCCGCATGTTAAACTGGATTTTGAACATCAGTGGCGTTACGAACAAAACCGTGAATAAGTGAGAAGTATTGGAATTAATAAATGATAGGTAACGAAGATTCATGTCTTGTGTTTCTTAATTCGTACCGCGAACACATTATATGACGATCTGCTATCTGAGTGCCGCTTCAACGAAATTTAAATAGAAATATCATAGGGTAGAGTAATATATTCATTGGAAAGTCTATAAAAATTATGATTTTTTTTTTTGCGGAAATATGGCATAAACACATATATATCCAATCACATGATGATTAAAACGTAACAGCGGTCTGATACTACAGCATAATTTCCTACCAAAACTAACAAGACTTACAAAAGTTACAAGACTTCAAAAAACAAGAACTATTTCTTTAATAAGACCAAATTATCATAATAAAATCATTGGAGCAAACGCATTTTCGGCACATTTAAAATACAAGTTCAAATTGGCAAGGTGGTTGTATTTAATCAGTTACAATTCCATTAAAGTAAACTGACTCATCACGTTACCCGTAACCCATTAGGGGTTTTAGGGCCCCATACGTACTACAGCCGCTATAGTTTATGGTATTTCTTGGTCAAGATAACTTGATGGAACCCGACCCACATCGGTCTGAATTTGAATTCTGTTTTTTATTCTCCAATGTTATGAGACCCCCTTGTCTTTCTATTTATTAATGTATGAGGGAGAGGAGGAACAGTCGTTTCATACTTTTCTAAAGAGTATTAGCTCATAAGTGAATGTAATGTATTCGAATGGATTTCGAATCCAGCTCTCGGATTCTGCTATCCCAGTTATTATCCATTAGTCCGTATCACAAAATGATTAAAAGAGTATACAGATACACACTAAGAAAATACAAGGAAACTCTTCATTATTTCTAATACGAAAGATCGTGGTCATGACCATTACTTACATGATCTAAAATGTGAGTACAATATATTCAATAAAGTAATATAATGGTAAATATTTTTAATAAATACCAAATTTGCAAGATTTGAAGTAATAAACAAACAATATTATATTTTTAAGATTATCCCGACTTTTATGATAAATCCTGGTAATGTCTACATTTCCCTTGTGATAGCTTCCCTTCTTTCTGCATCAGCAGATGCAGAAAGAAGATATATCCTTTTTGTGGTCGAAATATCTATATTAATTCAAACGTTTGGAATATCTACAAATTTTAATTTGAAAGAGAAAATGTGAAGATACAGATATAGTATGAATGTTATTGCTGAAAAGTTAACAAAGAATTGTGTAAATTGTGTGTATGTTTGTGCTACAAATACACTATCTAAATTTTACATACGCATATACACTCAAGTGTGTGTGTGTGTGTGTGTGTGTGTGTGTGTGTGCGAAAATCAATGATTGTAATACCACACCACAATGTCAGGAATACGCTATAAAATCCCTAAGTTATAAAAAGCAAGAAAATAAAATTTCAATTTCTACACTAGCAAAGATAATTATTGAATTATTTATTTATTTTTAATTTGATTATCAAAATTCATTTTTAACATTAAAAATAACTTAATATCTTTATATTTCTAATTTCTTCCAGAATTCGATTGCTGTATGAAACACTTTTCTTGATTGGATTGAAAGAATGTCTGAATTCAAATTATCGGGCGAGATGGACAACGCAAAATTTGAATTTACAATGCAAAACTGATTATCTTTTCATCAATCAAAAACACTAGTGTTTGTTAAGCATCACTTGAAGCAATTATATTCCTTAAGTTAATTTTTGTATAATTCTCCATTATTTGAATTGTCTGTCCATTGATTTCTTTTTTAAATTTACACAAACTTTGTTATCTTTTCAGCATTAATATTCAGACAATGTCCGAATCTCTACTTTCTGTGTGACATTTTCGCTTTCAAATTCAAATTTGTAGATATTCAAAACGTTTGCAGCAATATAGATATTTTCTGACCACTAAAAAAAACCTCTTCTTTCCGCAACCTCAAAGAGGGATGCTATCCGAAGGGAGCGGTAGACATTTCCATAATTTATCATAAGGGGTCGGGATAATCTTAAGAATATATCATTGATTGCTCGATTTGTTTTTACGTCTTATTAAATTTTTGTAGGCTATTTAAAAACTGTAGATATGTTTAGCTTGTAAGCTGTTTTTTGTGAAATAATAATAATTTTTCATACAAGTTCTATCTCTACGGGTCAGAAGTGGATTCATACCTTTCCCAGTAGTATTTTTAAGTAAGTAAATGCAACGATTTCAACTGGGATTCAGTTGTCCGATTTTCAATTCCGATTCTTTATTCAATACACCATGCGTACAACAAAGACTTACAACACCTGGTCTTACCAAGTGGACATCCATCTAGGTACTATGTAGGCTAGACGTTGCTTAACAGCCGTGATCGTATGAGAACGACTTTTTTGACGAGATATGATAATAATATTAGATGCACTATGACATGGTGTTGATGTTAGGCAGAGAAAGGAAAAAATGTTCCTCCTCGAAAAGTAGTATTTAAAATCTCGAAAACTGCATTAACCATCAATTGCAGATATATATATATATATATATATATATATATATATATATATACATAGAGAGAGAGAGAGAGAGAGAGAGAGAGAAGTTAGCAAGATAAAATGCTGCAAGTTTGAACAACTAATTTAGAGGTCGACATCAAACAAGTACAGAAGTTTAAATAACTTATAAGTGTTTTGTCGCAGAATGGAAAAATGCGTAGCCGAAATTAGAACAAATTTCGCGATTATTGAAAGATGTTTTTCAAATGTCAGACAAGGTACAGAAAAATACAGTTAGAAAAAAAAATGAAAAGAAAGCCCGATTTTCTTCATATTGCCATCTTCTCACAGATGAAGAGAAAAATAGATGCAAAATGTATGGTGATCAACAAAAGAATATTGAAGATTCCAATAAGTTGAGAGAGAAAGCAACGATAAATTTTGGCTGGTTGGTTTTTAATAATATATCAATTTATTGGGTTAATTAATGCCTAAATCTAAGTAATTTCTACGCAGTTTTAGTTTATATTTTTTAAAGATAATAATGGTTTAATGATGCAAGTCTTACTAATTAACCTATAGCTGGGGGTAGAAGAGATGGATTCATACTCTCTCAATGGTAATTGCGTGTAAGGTAATATGACGGACCAAACTGGAATTAGAATTTGGCTCTCCGATTAACAATTCCGAGCCAGTATTCATTACATTAGCCGTACATCCAAATGGTCACTCATCTAGATACTAACCAGGTCCAACTTTGCTTAACTTCGGTGATCGTACAGGAAGCGGTAGTTCAACGTGGTGTGTTAAATGGTAACAAAAAGAACGTTTCCACTCAAAATAAGAAAGAAACATCTAAAACTTTTTAGATAGATAATGAATAAGCGAGGCTTAGAAAATTTAACAATCACAGGGCATACTAATGCAAAGATTCTATGGGAAGGCAGCGGGCTACTACCTTACGAATTAATGGCTGAACAGGAAAGATTGGTTTGTCTATTTCAGAAACTCTCCTGAGGGCCTAATGAATAGGAACTTGATAAGTGATCTACCTCGTCATAAAAGATCAGAGAATATAGAGGAAGGGTAACGAGAAAGTATTTTATGGTTTAAGTTTTGTCATCTGTTTAATTTTTAATTTTTCATTTTATCATATAAGTTTTAAAACACAGAATTTATTATTTCAATCAATTTACAGAAATATGGACTAATTTTATCGCCAAATGTTAAGAAAACATCGGATAGCTTGTTTCTTTTTTGTTTATTTTTAAATTAGTGTTTTTATTATCCTTCACTAAATACAAGTCCTAAAGAACACACAAGGAAGACGGATAGTAAATGTGCTTTTTCCGAGAAATCAAAGCAAAAAATATTATTTTTGTTTTGGTTTCTCAAATGTATTGACTCGTTATCGCTTTTAGTGAGATGTTTTTGTTTTCTTATTCTGAATAATATGTATTTTAATAGAAGTTCATACATGTAGATGTATTTTATTACGAAATGTTAAACTTCTTTTGATTCTAGATAAAAGTCTTCTACGGTTATATCAAGTTCTAGTAAGATCACCTATGTTAAACAAGGTCAAGCTTGCCGAAACCTAGACAGATCAGCTCTTGAGAATACCATGTGATGTAAGCATAAATGCGCAGATGGTGTAATGGTTAATGTCCGGCATTTGGAGAGCGGAGACATGAGTTTTAATTCCAGTAAGTTTTGTTATATTTACTTACGTAATTAATACCATAACCTTTGGAAATGGTATGAAACCAACTCGAATCCAACCAACTTTGAGTTAATTTGCACGAATTCTAAAGGAAAACTCATCATCTTCGAAAATCTCTTTAAATCTAACAAAAATCTGGCTTTAAAATTCCTGTAAAAGTTTTAACCATATGAAAAAAGCAACAAAATTTATAAAACAAATCAAGCTATCTGTGAAGTAACCAATAACGTCCTTGCCGTTTTTTAGCTTGTGTGGGAAAAAGTGATTATTGATACGTAGCTGACAGTGAACCTACCAAAAAGCAGCGAAAGGCACGGTATTACTTTAAACCGTTGCAGGTGTGGTGCGCGCACACATCAGACATAGCTCGCGTAGCGGCGAAGAAAAATGGCGATGTCCAATCGGTTTTCTCAGTTGTCTTAAAACTCTCTAGTGAACTAGTTGACAAATGCTGAACGAAATGCTACAGGAAAAACCATCACTGCGGAACTGTGTTCTCAGCAAATGAAGCGTGTGCAACAGCCACCGAGGCAAAAATCAGCATTGCTTAATCACAAGGATGTACTTTTTATACATGACAATTCTCATGTGGCGCAGGTGGCAAAGGATACCAATATGGAGACGTGGCTGGAAGACTGTGCCATCCAGCTTACAGCTCGGATTTTATGCCAACATATTCCTCTTTCATTCCCTAGAGACCATCTTCTTGGGAAACCCTTCTCAAATGAGGCAGACCTGCGGCAGGCGCACACAGTTTTCTTTGCGTCCGAGAAAACTGGTTTTAATACCGTAGTATTACACGCTGACAAAAACATCTGGAGGATTAACATGAGGGTCACTTTTATTTTTACAAAAGACATCCTCCCCGTTACTGAACTATATATATATATATATATATATATATATATAAAAATAAAAAAAAGGATTAAGTCAATGATGTTGAATGACCATTTGGATGTGAAAATCCCCACGGGGGATAACACATCACCTCAGCAACCGAAAAATCCTTTCAGAAACTCTAAAAGGATTTTTCGGTTGCTGAGGTGATGTGTTATCCCCCGTATTGCTCTGTAATATTTTATTACATGGAGCTCTCTTCCTGTATCATTTTTTAATATTAAAATAAATTTTTAATATTAATTAGGATCGGTTTTTTGAATTTACCTTCCTGCTTTTTTCACTTGGATTAAAGTATCTGAATTAATATATATATATATATATATATATATATATATATATATATATCGAGGCAGCAAGTAATTTTCTAAACATATGCTGTTAAGTATAAGAGAAAATGAATGTCTATTATGTTTAATCATGAGCCGTTCTAAACGTCATATTTTTGCTTTAATTTCAGTTGAAAATAAAGACAAAAATTCTCCAACATATGGAATAATTATTTATTGGTTTTCTTCTAAGCTTTCGGCTTACATGAGCCATCTTCAGAGAGGTTGTTTAAACTGAAATATTATAAAATCCACCATCACCGAAGATTTTATTTTGTGTTGACATAAAACTCCGCTTGGCAATGGCAATAGTTACTAAAAATAATAAACGCAGTACTTAAATTTGCGATGCGGTTTTATGACTTCACACCGCGGGATAGCGCGAAATGACGACAAAACCAATGTAGTCAAATGCAATGTAATATGTTATTTCCTGTTTTAAAGGTTATTTTATTGAGTGTTGGTTGTTTTGATTTGATGTACATGGCCTCCAATATCTGCAGGTTCCTCTTACTCTGTGTATGTGTCAGGATCACCGTATTGTTGACCAAAATCTGTCTGATATTACCTACATGTTTATGTTTTTCAGAGAAATGTTGTTTAATAGTACTCTGATCAGAAAAATGACATGTAAGTCTTCGGGAGAGCGTGGTTGTAGGAAAACCAATATATGTACTAGGTTTTTGATTAGTATATATATATATTCGTTATCAACATATATATACAAGACTGTTTCACTGTATCACAGCATATATATATATATATTGCAATTTCCTTTTTTCTTTTTTTTTTTTTGCTTACTTACGTCATTGTAATTCATTTCAGAAATTTTTATTATGATTTCTTGTTGGAATTATATATATATATCTATATCTATATCTATATCTATATCTATATCTATATCTATATCTATATATATATATATATATATATATATATATGAAATGCAATGACGTAAGTAAGCAAAAAAAAAAGAAGGAAATTGCAGTATTAAAAAAAATACCTTACAGCCACGAAGTTTGGGAAATTTTTCTTCTGTTCATATTTTGTCTTCTTTTAGTTCGAACGGATGTGGAGTCATAGAATTATCAACTTAGTGATGATTTGGTTTCATGCTTAGTATTTGTTTAGCTAGGTTTACATACAGTCTTAAGTTACTATTTTTACCACCACCTAGACAGTCTCACCAAGGTTAGAGTGCGCAGTCTACCCTACTATTTAATGCATGTCATATGTTTGATATTTTACGAAAATAATTAAAATAATTTTATAACGAAACAGACTGTATAATTCTATTTCTCAAATTTCTGTATGCAAATGTTTTTTTTTTATTACTGAAAAGTAAATATATTAAACAATTTTGTTTATCTATTTATTTATACCATTCATGTATACACCCACAGTTCAACGATTTTAAACCATCCCTAGAATTAGCATGGGATAAATTTGGCAGCAGAGTAAAAAAAAGAAAAAGAGAAAAAGTCTGTAGAGACATAGAAAAATGAATTTAATCAATTTTCAAACGTACACTTTGAGGAAACTTTTGTTACGAATGCCAAATATTTGAACTGAATTAATCAAAGGCTAAAAGATGATATTTTGAAGTGGGCAAAATATAATCTTAAAATGTTTTTTCAGTTCTTTCAGTTATCATAAAATTTCTAATAAACAATCCTATCTCATTATTCTAACAATCTAAAGGATGCGAAGGTTAAATTATCGCCTTTTCCATTTTAAAATATGCGCATGCGCGTTGTTTGTTTTTTATCTTTTAAAATGCGCAATGTAGTAAGTTACGTTAAACACCGATTGTAAAAAAAGGCCACCATGATGCAATTCACTCTACCAGAAATATGGAAGTGCTGTACAACTTGGCATTGGCGCCGGAATTTATATTAAGAATATTTTAGTGATTCTGATGAAAGTTTTTACTGTTCGGAAAGCGTTCGATGAGTGTAATGGTGATTACGAAGACATGTCGACTCGACTGATTGTTCTTGTAAGAAAAGAACTTTCGACTTTGTTGGTGAGAATAAAAAACCGATAGAAAACTGGTAATAGGACACTGTACCATGCCGTGGAAGCAGGTAAACATGTCAGATATTTTCTGCTACCACACAAACTCACATCTGACAACCTAAGTGTTCAGATTTCAACCCCCCCACACTTGATTATTATGTGTGGGGCACAGTTGAGCAAGAAACCAACAAAAATCTTCCTACACAAAAGACGAACTGAAGGCAATGATTGCAGCAGAATTCACCAACTTGATAAAAGGGAAACATCCATTTGCAGGAAATGCCGAAGTCGTCTGGAAAACGTGGTTAAAGCGAATGGTAATATTATCGATATATTTTGTCAGTCGTAGTTTAAGATGTTTTTGTTCGATTTTGGTAAATAGATTAAAATGAGATGTCCTTACAATGTTTTGATAAATTTGAATGACAATTTATCAATCGCACTAAGTATACTGCCAATCATTACTATTGTTCCGAGCGCTTCTGGCTATTTCTTTAATAATTCTCTGGGTTATTGAATACATTAGACTCATTCAACGTATGTTGTACTACAAGGACTTTTTTGTGGAGTGTACATTCTTGTCAAAGAGTGACCGTTTATATATATATATATATATATATATATATATATATATATATATAATGTGTGTGTGTACGTGTAAATATATGAGTATATATATGTGTAGGTATGTATATATGTGTGTGCTTGTGCGTATATATATATATATATATATATATATATATATATATATATATATGTATATATATATAAATCGTTCATATTCATTTACTAAAGAACTAGAGCACTCTAACTCCTGGCGTATGTTTACATGGTAAATCACACGCTATGAGTTTACCACCATCTACCGAGCGCCTATATGTCAGAGGTAAAATCGTCGACTGACACCAATTCGGTCAGGTTTCAATCCTGGGTAAAGCAATCAGATGTCTAACCGTACTGATGAAATTTTCAGTATGTCAATTTAATCACTGCATAGGTTTAAGCTGGATGAATACTAGTATTAATTTCTCTTATGGTAGTAGGAGGCATGTGGCTTGACCATTCTAGTAGCATAAGAGAAATTACTACTAGGATGCCTCTGGCTGAACCCTATAATAGCCAACATTTCCCACCCCTTCCTTTACTAGCCTTTTCCTCCAGAATTAGAATGTTTCCTTATTCTTTGATTAAACGAGGCTGACAATGCATGTTTTAAACTGAAATATTAAAATTAGCTATACTCCACTAAATTTTTTCTGAATTAAAGATAAATAAATAAATATCTACTCTGTAATTTAAATTAATTTACATTGACCTCTCTATTGGATCAGTTTTACTATCTAAACGATACTAGGATCCTCGCGGATTATGTACCAATCATATCCCGCTTTTAATTACTAATCCTACCCTGGATTTTTTCCGCCGTGTGTGTGTATATATATATATATATATATATATATATATATATATATATATATATAATACTCTCAATGCGATTGAACTCTCTGGAGAAGAAAATTTTATAAACAATTTTCACTTCTGCTATATGCGTGACGCTTCAGAAATGAATTCAGTTCTTTCGGTGACTGGCGTGTGTATAAACTGCTTATATACAATACGTTAAAATTTCCTTTCTCTGATTCCATGTTTCGATCCCGGCCAGATGCAAATGGATGTGTCTAGCCACACTGATGAGCTGTGATAGAGCGAAACAGGCTTGTATGTGGATGACTAATATGTGTGCGTGTGTGTAGTCATCCATATACAAGCCTGTTTTACAGGTCATCAGTGTTGTAGACATTCGACGGATTGATATATATATATATATATATATATATATATATACATCTGCAGACAGATCTGTTTCGCTGTATCACAGCTCATCAGTACGATTAGACTCCGATTGCTTTTAACCCATGATTGAAACCAGACCGAATTGGTGTCAGTCGGCGATTCTACCTCTGACCTATGGGCACTCGGTAGAAGAAGGCAGACTTTATATATATATATATATATATAAAGTCTGCCTTCTTCTATATATATATATATATATATATATATATATATATATATATATCACATCGACGTGAATCATTTTGAAAATTTATTTCGGACTCTTTAACAATGCTTTTAGATTACATTCAATCAGTTTTTAGGAGAAAGTTCAATTTTCACATTTAGATAGAGAAGCATTCAAAAATTACGCTCTCAAGTTGTTTGCAATTAGAGGTTGTCCGATTTAACTTGAAAATCGACAAGATTTCCCAACACAAATTCAAATGGAATTTTCCCGAACACACACACACACACACATACACACACACACACACACACACACACACACACACACACGAATGATGAGTTGAAGCAAAAATTACATGCCTGCTCATATACTTACACAAAAATACAAAACTATCTAAATACATATATACATCTCTCAATCGATAGATGAATATTGTAATGCACATGTGGAGATAGAGAACCAGCCAATAAGTGCTTGATGCATAAGAACATATGAGCACATTTAGATAAAGAGATTAACAAACTCAAATAGAAACAGAGGTAGACAGACAGATGTATTGATAGATATAATCAGTTAGTTAAAGATGGCTTTGAATGGCAACTCAAATAAATATCCACGAACGCCTGCACATATCATTGTACTTCTCTCAGCGGTAATTATTTTTAATTTTTTTCTGAAATAAGGGAGAACATAGTCTAACACGGATAAATGTTGTGCTGCAGTGAATATTGATCGGAGCGAGAAAACGGAGAGAAGAGTTCAAATTCCATTTGAATTCGTTGCCTTGGCTTACGCGCAAATATCTTTGGGAAAGGTATTGATCCGTCTCTTTCTCCTCCAGCCATGGGTTAAATATCAGTACAAATTGGATTCTTTACGCTTGGTTGGCATATAGTCTACCACAGAAAGTAATAGCAACCTACTATGATAAACTATTAGGTCCAGTCAGTCATGTTTCTTTCAAGACATGATCACGCAAGCGTGTATTACGTATGACACTTGATTGACTCATAGTGCAAAAAGACGGTAAATGTTTTGTACGATAAAATGTATGTCACCACTAAGAAATGGCACTTGCTTTTTACATATATAACCGTACGAATTGTAATGCAATAATATATTGCTTTTCTAAACCAATTCTATTGTTACTTTTGAGCATTTAGCCTTAGAAATAATGAATTGGCTCCTTAAATATGTAATGTAGAATTTTCGATTTGGGTTGATTGTTTTATTCCTTTTACCGATAAAACTTACTTTGTGGCTGATATAGATATTTTCATGGAGTCTAAGTCAATGCTAAATAGATTAAGTTTATGGTAAACCCACCATCTTAATTAAATAACATTAATGATTAACAAGAGCGAGGTGAATGTTTTCCCGAAGTCATTACCATTGATATCTTTGATTCCCAATTTATTCGTTAGCATCATGTTTACGGAGTAATGTGCCTTTTTGCCCAGTATCATCTTAATTTTCAGTCTCGTCACATAGCTAGCATTATTATTTATACAAATAGTTAAACGTCGTTCCTTTCAAGAAATAGATATGCTGAGTGCGGAAATTAAAGGAAATGAAAATATCTATTAACAAATATATTTACTAATATTACACAAAATTCTTGAAATACTAAAAAGTAGATATATTTAATAAAATCCATATTGGCTTCAAAAACGGTCTCCAGAAAATTTCATTATCTCTTATATCTCTTCTGGACGGTCTCCCTTTTTAAGTTGGTGAATGCTGTCGTAAAAATTGTCATCAGTTCATCTTTGATGTTTCAACGAATTTTATTGATTACTCATCCAATTGTGCCTCTACACATAATAATAAAGTGGCTAGATTGTAAATGATATATATTGTTAAATATAATAACGGTATAAAATAGTGGGGTATAACCTCAAATGCAGTTATAAATAAGAAAATGAAATTGATATTTTTTCCTATTTAAAAAGATCATTGTATTTTTACGTTTACTTCAAACAAAAATATTTCATTAAAAAAATCTCGTACGTAGATAATAACATATTTTTAGATTCTCTTTGTTTTATGTAATCAGCCCTAATTATTAGTGGCTATTTATGCTAATGATACAACAGTTTACAATTGCACCTTCTAAAATATGTAAAATCAGAACCTAGCAACTTACCCTCCCACATGGCTCAATAAGAAATAGACGTTTTGTTAAATTCAATACGGCCAAAATCAAGCTATTTATGTTACGCCATCAACGATCAATCCCTGACATTTCAAATATCATGATGGATAGTTTTCTTTTCAAGATTCTTTCTTTTGATCCCCTTCTGAAGCCCGAACATTCCCTTGATCACAAGTGGAACTCATATATCTAATGATGCTTAATAAATGGTTCGTTCATTGCACCAAACCATAAACTATCTCATTTTTCTGCTGTACACTCCTAAAAAACAGATCAAATCAAAAGTGAAGTATTGCTGTGTGTCACGGCTGACGTTTCCTCGTTCTCACTTGCCTGTTATGATAGTTAATATGCGTCTATGTGGCCTTGTGGGTAATGATTACTTTTTTCGTACCTAAAACGATTTTTCCACAGAAGAAACATCACCAGCATTACACTCCTATATTCCTCTGCATGGCATTTGTCTGGACGAACAACATTCATTAGTCCCACCTTCGCTAACAATTACAACTGGGATCCGCCTTGTCAGGGTAACGAGGGTGAATCATTCATAATCCTTACGTATCATTATGACAACCTCCTTCCAAAGGTGTTTCTTTCTGGGCCCGATTTTGACAGTAAGTCTTTGAAATCATTAGAGACATGATCTCTACAAATTTGGGGTTATCTTACATTCATAGCCCCATAAAACTTACTTCGTTTCCTCTCGAGCTCATTCAACACGACACGGGAACCCGCTAACTTGAGTGGATCTTTGATTTTTTAACGCTGAACATTAATATTAGAATATATTATTCTATAATTAAATTTTGTGCAGGAATGTGGATATGTCAGTAGAGAGAGCTTTGACAGAAAGCTTGTTTATATTGACAATCTATCCTAAAAACAGATAATACCTCTCGGTTCGGAAAGAGAATTAGGCCTGATACTGATCCGACCGCTCCTCAGTTATGCCAGTGTGAAAGGAAAGAATGCATCTTCCTTTCACAGATCTAAATTGTAGCAGAAACTGGAATCTCTTGTCCTGAGGTTGCAACCAAATTAGTAGCAGAAAAATATGAAAACCAAACCCATTTGAAGAGATTCTGACTACATCGGATTATGTTGACTTCTACGTCTTTTGGGATATTACTTTGAGTCCTTACTAAGTCCAGAGTGTAACAGGTATCTTTAAATGGTTTGTATATCTTTCAATTACGCTGTTTGCCATTTAATATGTAAGAGTTATATGCACGAAAAGAAGACCCACTGTTGATATTTAGACACTCACAATTTATTGTAAGAACTGTATAGATGTTGCACAAGATTGAAAATATGAGGCAGGCAGGATCGAACTCCCTATTCAGCCGTAGCTGATTTCGTGAGACAAACTTACTAAATTTACACCACTTTGAGTGCCCAAAAATGATTTTCTAAGGGTAGCTTAGATATGGCGAAAAGCTTAATGTCGCGAGTGCACAACTAGGATCAAAATCACTACTCAGTCGTAATTGATCTAACAAAACAAATTTACAGAACATCGAGAGACACAATAATGTTTTAAAAATCGCTTATATTATATGTTCACATTTACACACAAATTACTAGCTTATTTAATTCTAATGTTTCATATATCACTTTGAAACAATAGTTCTGTCTAAATTTTGACTGAAAATGTTTGAGAAAATTTATTGAAGAATTACATATATTGCATTAACTGGGAGAATTATTGCATATTTCATTTCTGTTATAAAAACAGTATTCATAATATAGATCGGAAATTGTCAATATATGCGTCCCAACATGAGAACATATTAGAAATGTTTCATCTATGAGAAAATATTATACATTTTTTATCTTTTATCGGTGTCAGTGCAAATGTAGCAGTACAGTCTACCTAGAGCGAATATGAGACCGATGCAGTGAGTGGAAAAAATTGCTGTTGGTGGTATTCCCGATTACAAGCTGGTAATTTTAATCTGGAGGACGAGAAAGAGGTAATCTAAAAATGATTTTCAAGCTAGTGTTACTGCAAAACTGACAAGAAATTTAATTCTACCCATATAACAGTCTTTTGTGAAAAAGAAAAAACCTGCAATTGTTTGAATTGTGTGAAAATGGTTCTCACACAACCTGTCACCTGATAATGGCCAGCTTCATGTAACTTGTCGTGGGTCATTGCTTACACGACAACCAAAAGTAGCCTTCTTGAATAGGCTTTTATTGGTAATAAGAAATGGATCATTTAACATAATTTTGTTTGCAGTGTACCAATTTAGGAAACAGTTGTGTTCAGCAACCGAGAAGAGAACATCATCTACATCAAATCATGTTGTGTGTAGGGCGGCATATTTAAGGAATAATGCTGCATGAACTGTTAGACAATAATTATGCAATTACCACCGATCTCTACTGCCAATAAAGTTGTCGTTTGAAAGAGGTTTTGAACAGAAACGATCATCCTTAGTAAATAGAAAGGAAGTAATATTCCATCACGATAATACATCTCCTCACATTGCATAACTGACTAGACATCTCTCAGAACTCGCTTTGGAGAAATTGCTTCATCCTCCATATTCTCCCGAATCTTTCCCCTTTGAATTATCCCTTGTTTAGGGGTTTGCCATAAGTATTTGGATGGCATAAAATTGATATCAAGTGTAGATTTTGAGCATGATTATGTCTAATTTCTGGATAAAGCGTAAAGCATTCTAAAAACGTGGAAACTATAAATGTGTTTACAGACAGAATGAGGTTCTAGGAAAGCAATGTAAGTTATAAATATGATTGAACATTTCTATGAGTAATATTATCTGCATGTGTAATATCCACGACAAAGTCCGATAGAATATGATTTTTAGTATGATATATTATGAAAAACCATAAAAATGTCACTGAGGTAAATACGCCTATTTTTCTATAAATATTTTATTTCAAGAAAGCCAATAGAGTCACTATGACACAAGAGGCTACTGTATGTGAACACTCAATAAATGAATATGAATTAAGATAGTAGATAACAGTTGAGATTGTCTTTTAATTTTGAAAGACCACTGTTGGATTGAATGTTTGACAAGCAAAAAGTATGATAGAATAAACAGGACAAATTGAG
This sequence comes from Ascarosepion bandense, assembly GCA_037127315.1. Lineage (NCBI taxonomy): Eukaryota > Metazoa > Mollusca > Cephalopoda > Sepiida > Sepiidae > Ascarosepion > Ascarosepion bandense. The sequence goes on from JBBBDQ010001440.1 coordinate 2,893,202, forward strand.
TTCTATAGCCTTGGCTTAGCAACCAGTCTACCGTAGAAAGTAATGGCGACCTACTGCGTGATAATCTTCCGTCCAGTCAGTCATGTTTCTTTCAAGACATGATCGCCCAAACGCTTATCACGTATGGCATTTAACTGACTTACTGAATATAAATTGTACTCACAGGTACAACTCATCCATTACGACTCGGAAAGGAATGTGTACAGGGCAGAAACACAAAGAAGGAAATAATAATAATGTTAATTATCATCATCATCATAATCATTATGATCAACATCCTCATTCTCATTTTTTATCTATGTAAAATGTGTGTGATGTTAGGATTTTTGTTGATTTTTACAAATTTAATCAGAAAACCAAGGAAGAAAAAATAATAATAAATAAAATAAAATACCAAAAAAATAAATAAATTAAATAAAAATTGTTACAACTATCACTAGTCCTTGTAAAAAAAAAAGAATAATGGAAAAAAGTTGATATACGTTTAATTTTATTAGTGCTGTGAGATTAAAATAAAAATGTAATAATTTGTTCGTCCATTGCATATTCATTTATTTTTTCAATAAAGTCGTTGGTCGAAAATAGGGTCATCAGAATAAGTTAAATTAAATAAGTAAATTAAATCAATAAATAAATAAAAATAAATACATAAATGAATACGTATAGTCTTTCTATAAAAGAATATCGTAGAAATTGTTTTTCATAGTATTTAATTTATTTTCCTGTTGTTTTTTTATTTTTTATTTTATGTTTTTATTTTATTTTTTTTTAACAAAATACTCTAGAGTAAGTGATGTTTTGTCTCGTTGAGCCGTTGCTACGCCCAAGTTTTTTTTGTTTTTTTAAACCAGCGTCTTTCTCTTTGAATTACAATCACTTCTATGTCAGCTGTCACTTGGCAGCCCATTTAGGAGAAAGAAAACTCCGAACAACAACCCGCAACTAAAGGTGTTAATCGTGCCGAGGAGTGAATGAGGTCACAAACGATCATTTACAGGCTTCGGGACTCTGTAAAAAACCGTTACCCAACGTGCCGGGCAATTTTGGGTGGACTTTTGGCTCCCGTGCTTCACTCGTGGGAAAAATATGAGAAATACAAATAGAAATAAAAAGTCCAGTATGGCTCTTCTAGTGGATCAACAAGGAGCCCGTCCTTCAGGAGGGAACCTACCTGAGGTCGAAAAATCTGCCATAGAAACAAACTCATACACAAAGAATGAATATTCAGGTCCCCACTACCAGGATAATCCTAATGATGGTCCTGAAAATTATCCAGCTAGATATACAACCGAACATGACTCGCCAAACATATGACATTTGGCGTGAAAAAGTTGGTCAAGCAAATAAAAAGTAGATTGACGAAAATAAATTAGCCAATGTACGAAGATACATCATTCGTAATAAACGATTGACAGAGGCTGAAATTAATGAGATTAAAAGAATTTTAACCAGAATAGACGGATCAACAAAGTCTGAAAACGAACCGGAATCAGAAATAAAAAGTAATAACATCAAACAAGCCACAGGTCATAATGTAGAAACCGTGATACACACAAATCACTGTGAAGATAATACTGTATGTTTAAAAGTGCTGGAAAGGTGTGATCTGAGTCAGTTACAAGACGAAAATAAAACGAGTTCAGAAAACATTGAACATAATTATTTTATGGAAAATAAGAACAGTATACAAGACGCCAAGGAAGAAATCAAGAAACATATAAGTCAAATACAGTATATTACAATGGAGGAACGAAAAAAGCTCCCAAAATTACAACCAACAAAGCATAACATCCGAACTATTAAGTTCTACAATGCAGCACTCAAATTAATTTTGGATGAAGAAGACCCTCATACAAATTTCAATGAAGCAATATATGCATCAACAATAGCAGCAACAAAAAAATTCAACATCAAATTAAAAACAAGGCAGTCTCGTAGACATGAAGATCCACCTTGGAAAAGAAAAATAGAAAAAGAAATCGAAGAGTTTAGAAGTGAACTATCAGTACTGGATGAACTGACTAGAGGAATAAATGTGAGTCGAAAGAAAATTACATTAGAAATGAAAATGACATCCTATCAACTGAGGAAAAAATAAAGCAAAAAATACAACTGAAGGTTCAAAGAATAAGACGCTATGAGAAAAGATCAAGATTTTACAGACAAAACAAAATTTTTCAAACCGATGCAAAGGGATTTTACAGGGAAATAGGTAAAAAAAGAATTGAAGTGACAGCCTCTCCTCCCCCCCCCCGAATGGAAGAACCTTACACAGTTCTGGGAAAAGATATGGGCTTGCCCTAAAGAATATAACAAAGAAGTAGATTGGATTGCACAAAAGATAGAACAAATAAAAATAAGCCAGAACAGACATGGGCTGGAATTAGAGGAGAGGATATTAAATTTGCACTAAAAAAGCAGACAATTGGAAATTTCCAGGTATAGATAAAATTCCTAACTTTTGGCTATATTATTTAAATACAGCACATAAAAACTAGCCAAAGAACTTCAAGAAATGTTTGACGATCCCACTAAATTTCCTGCATGGATGACCAAAGGAATTACATTTCTTCTATCCAAGAATGGTGACACAAACAACACGAAAGATTACAGACCAATTACATGCCTTCCGACAACATATAAACTATTAACATCTATTTTAACAAAACATACATATTTATTGTTAGAAAGAAATGACATGTTACCGCTTGAACAAAAAGGGTGCAAACGTGGCTGTTACGGATATAAAGACCAATTGCTTATTAACAAAATGATCCTGGAAAATTGCTACAGTACAAAGAAAAATCTTAGTACTGCCTGGATAGATTATCGTAAGGTATTCGATAGTGTGCCACATTCCTAGATTTTAAAGACTTTAAATATATACAAGATATCAACCGTCATCATCAGTTTCATCAAACAGTGCATGTCTATATGGAAAACAACTCTTTGCCTAAATCACATAAATGGAACCTATAAGTCTGATGAAATAAACATCAAAAGAGGTATTCAAGGTGATTCTTTGTCTCCCTGACTATTCTGCATATCAGTAATAGCACTAACCAGTCAACTTAATAAGACAGAATATGGTTATAAAATGGGCCAAAAGAAAATAAGCCATCTATTTTACATGGATGACTTAAAGTTATATGCTAAGAATGATAATGAGCTAGAAGGTCTTCTGCAAATTGTAAAATACTTCAGCGAAAACATTGGAATGAAATTCAATTTGAATAAATGTGCTAAAGCTACAGTTTTACGTGGATCAATACAAGAAATATCCTCAATTAGCTCATATCCTGATGTAACAATAAAAGAATTGAAACCAGAAGAAGCTTATAAATACTTAGGTCTAAATGAGAGTGAAAAAATTCACCATAAAAATATGAAAGAAATATTGCGTAAAGTGTACTATAGAAGGCTACGAATGCTATTAAAAACTGAATTGAATTCTCAGAACAGAATAATGGCCATTAATAGCCTTGCAATCCCAACTTGTCCAATATAGTTTCAATATCTTTCTAAGCATAAGATGCATCATCCAAAGGCTGATGTAGACCGTTATATATACCCGGTAAAGTAGGTGGAAGAGGTTTTATTCAAATAGAATTGTCATACAAGACAACAACTATGGGCTAACATATATAGAAACAACAAAGCACGGGATGATACAATTAGTAAGGCAATATAAAGAAAGAAAGAAAAATATTCAATAATAAAAGAAGGCAGTAAATACAAACAAGATTTACAGTTAGTAGATTCTGTTGAAAATCAAAACAGAAGCAAAGAACCAATTAATTGCGGCCAAAAATATGAAATGAAAGCCAAAGATAAAGCTCTTGAAAAGATGAAACAACGCTGGCAAGACAAACCTCTACATGGCCAATATCCAGAACGTGCCAATAAATCCAATGTTGATAAAGTTAATACTCATCGATGGTTACGTGCATCTGGATTAAAGTCTGAGAATGAAGGCTTTATTCTTGCAACGCAAGAACAAAGTCTTTTCACTAGAAACTTTCAGGCAAATATTATACATAATAATATGGATCCAAAATGCAGTTTTTGATAAACACCAAGAAACAATAGACCATCTAATCTCAGGCTGTTTTGTAATTGCCCCAAATGAATATAAAAATTGCCACGATAGAGTTGGGCAATATTTACATTGGACAATGTGCAAACACTATGGAAAATCTGTAAACAAACACTGGTATGAACATCACCAACACCGGTTGCAGAAATAGAAGATGTCACCATTCTATGGGATTTCACTCTCTACACAGACAGAAAAATTGAAGCAAATAGGCAAGACATCATTGTTAAAAACCAGAAAAAGAAAACTTGTGTATTAATTGATATGGCTTGTCCAGCGGATTGTAACATAGCAACCAAAGAATTTCGAAAAACTGTCAAAATATAAAGACCTGGAAATTGAAATAGAAAAAATGTGGAAAGTGAAAACAAGAGTTGTGCCAGTGATAGTAGGTGCACTTGGAATGTTAAAAACTGGAACAAAACAACACATTGAAAGAATCCTTGGAAACCCCAGAAGAGATACACAAAAAATTGTCTTATTAAGTACAGCCCACGCACTAAGGAAGACTTTGTCTCTGTAACGCTAAGCATGATTTGAAGATGGAAAAAAACATGAAATCGAGCGATAACACGCCACGACCTGCCTTAATTCTTCCCGCAGACCTTGGTTGGTTCTGCGACCATAGCAGAAATCGAAATATGATGAAAAATGACATAATAATAATGATATTATTATTATTATTATTATTATTATTATTATTATTATTATTATTATTATTATTATCCTTATTTCATAGACAAAAACTGGTGGAGTAATGGTCAAACTAGTAGGCAGAGAAATAAAATGTTTTCGTTGCCAACATTTACCAAAGTGAAAAATAATCAACAACTGCTAATTTAAATTCGTATTCATTTCATTTCCTCATCATCAGATTTTGTCATTTCGGTCTATATATATATATATATATATATATATATATATATATATATATAAGTGTATAAAACATTTGACGCATCTGTTCATCAGATCATATTTCTGATAGCCATATCAATCTATATATTCATTTTTTCAGTTTGAAGAATAAAGTCTCCTATTCTTTTTTTTAAATTTGATATACTCATTGAATATTGTCGTTTTATAAATTGAATATGCCATTTTATAATCTTTCCTGTTAATAATATGTCCATAAATCTCACTATTTCTTTCAATTTTTTAAAGACTCAAGAAAATACACAATAGATATCCGGTGTAAATTTTAACGAAAAAAATGATTGTATACAATATATCACCATTGGTTCCGTAACCAAAAAAACATCTACTTTAAGCAAGTCTTGTCTTTCAGGAGAGTGAACATAAAGCCGATTGCATAACGTACAAAATGACACGCATACGGTTATTGACAAATAAACAATGCTAATATTTACTAATGTACTCAAGCATAAACACGATCAATTCTTTCCTATTAACTCAAGTACAAAATATGAACTTTTATTACTATATAATCAAGTGTATATACAACCAATTTTTACATAAGTTTTAACGGATATATGCAACGAATATTTACGTATGAATTTCAATATAATCACGATGGCCTTTTCCCTATGAAGTAGAAGCATGTTCAACATTTACTCATATATTCATGTATAAACACGCCCACTTTTTGCTCATGAGTTACTTCGCTAATGCTTGCTTATAATCGTAATTATAAATGCGCTTACTTTTATCCTATAGTCTAGTGTATAAACTTCTCTAAATTTTGCCTATAACCACGAGGATACGTACTAGTAATTTTATTCGTGTATTAGTGTATAATCCTTACCACTGTTTACCAATAGTCTCAAGTATTATATGCCCACTTTTTACCTATAGTTTAGTATATGAATTCGTCCAATATTCGAATATAGTCTCACATATAAACACTCCCAATTTACGTATATATTAGTTAATAATCTTCTCTAGTATTTACCTATAGCCTCGAGTATAAACACCCCGCTTTCGTCTCTGGTTTATTGTATGATCTCTATTAGTGGTTATCTAAAGCCCCAAGTACACACACGGTTACTTTTTGCCCAGGTGTTTGAATATATATAAATTCAAACAAATTTACCTAAAACATCAAGTATGATCCCAACTACGTTTTAATTCTGCATTAAACTATAATAATAACCAATGTTTAACTATGGACTCAATTTTAAACACGCTTAACTTTTATCTGCGTTTTTCGGGATGGAGACAACAAATATTTACTTGTAGAATCTTCTATAAACAAGATGGAAGTTTACTTCTTTTCTCAAATGTAAACACGTTCAATATTTTTCTATGGATTCAAACATGAACACATGAAATGTTTACCTATGAAACCAAATATAAAACAACGATAAAGTTTAATAAATAACAGTTATCGACATTAAATATACGGATGTCTCGATTGGTATAAATTTCATCAACCCAGTAAAAACCAATGATCCAATCTATTATTATATCTATGATCAAAGCAATCATCATATTTTATTTGGTTTTAAATCTACCAACATAATACTATATGTCTAAAACTGAACCAATCATGATGTATTTGAATTGCTTTGACGTCGATATAATCAATCATTGCGATAAGGAGAACGAAAGTGAAACTAATCTAATTCTTAATAATGAAAATTCATCGTTAATTTTTCAGAACACGGAAACTGATCGCTGACCAGGGAATGCAAAACGTGTCATCATACAACAGTAAATAAGTTTTCAATGAAAAAGCGTAGCCATAAGTTATTAACGAATCATGTAAGGTTTGAATTAAGTGTCGCATAAAAATGATATAAATCGATACACGTATATGAGCTGATATTATGAATAATTTACATTTTTGTTTATCAACATAATTCTTTAAAAATAAAGCACATTGACATTAATTCAATTCTACATTCACCAATATTTTCAATGTCTTTTTTAGTTATCAAGCTTTCGGTATTCTTCGAATAAAATTCTGTAAACTGTGATGTGAAGAATGTTTTGATGACCATTTGAATAGGATTTATGTCAGAGAACTAAATTTCTATTAATTTTTTTACAAGGATTTTACAAAGTGAACGTTGGTGAATATAAAGTCTAGGCTGGAACACAGACAGTTTATTTTTTTGCCTGTGTTTTTAATGCTGTATGTGACGTTGCCTTATAATACAGGAGAAAAGTTTTTTTTTCCTATTCAAGAACGCGGGACGAGTTTCGACCAAAATATTATGGGCGCGTTCCAGCTGCTGTACGTATAATATGGGAATTTGTTATTCATTACATTTTTCAAAACTACAAATCGTTATTACCGTGATGAACCCACGTACATGACGGTATTTTTTTCAAATGAATTTCGACTTTTTTATTCCAATGCTGAGACTTATCCTTGTCAATTCACTGTCTTTTGCCATTCATGTTCTATGTTAATATAATCCAAATTTAACTGCAACGTATGATTAGTAGGTTAATATGATTCACTCTTCTTTATTTGGGTTTTCAACAGGCGTAGCAGTTTCTTTTAGTATGAACTAAATTGGCATTCAAATTTCTAAGATTTATACTTTTATATATCATAGATATAGATTACTAGAGTACTATTTCATCATTAAGATCGTCATGCTACGGTTTTGATTAAGAAATACGGATTGGGAATAAATAATATCTCTTAGCCGTGATGCGAAATTAAATCCCATTTCTTAATGATGTTTTGAAAGTAACAGCCGTATTATGAATTATCTAACTTATTAATCTCAAATGATTGCGTGTGATCTATTTGTAATCTTTAAAGATGATTAAGTAAAGGAAATATGTAATACTTAAGGAGAAGTAAGATTTGTTGATATTTCAGTAATATATTTCTGAACAAATCATAGTGCAACTCAAAGCCAAAACGGGAGACCTGTCTTAATTCACATCATTCCAGTGTGAACAATTATTTTTACTTACTGAATGGGTTTAAAGTTGTTTTCTGCTGTCATCTGCTTAAGAAATGCAAAGTAATAATTATGATTAAAGGCATAATTTGGCTAAAATTATTAGTTCAGTAATTTTTTTCTTTATTAATGCCGTATTCCAATTATTAAAATAAAATTAATTTTGTTGAACTTCGTGACCATCGATTCCCACACCGTTAAAATTGTGATGAAAATGTTTTATGCAATTTAATCGGCATTAATTAGCCCCGTTAAAACAGTTTAAAAATATCAGAAATATGATTTCTAGGACCAAAATATAACACGATCAAACCTTTTTTCATTAATTTTAATATCCAGAAATAATATAAATTGTTGTATCATTTCTATGAATATAACATTGTTGTGATGATTTATCTTATTATTATTAATATAGAGAAATGATTCTCAAAATGCTTAATCGTTTGTATATATTCTTTACAATTTACAAAGATATGGTGTTTAATTTAGTGGATTTAATTATGACATTTAACACATTTGGAGCTCAAAAACTTACGTTTTTACCTCTTTTAGTTTTTTTCATTGAGCATACATTTCTTAAATACATTTTTAAAAGAAAAAACAGTTTAGTCATTAAGATTTTGTTTTATCAGATATTTGTTGCTATGAATAACAAATCCTTTTAAAATACTTAACATTGGAATTTTGAAATAAAATGGGAAAGAATAAAATATTTGGGGATAAAAACAAATTAAAAATTAACATAAGATTAAAATTAATTCTATTTGGAGATACACTGTAAAATTTGTAATAAAAGAACCTTTGATTAATAAAATTTTTCTCTAAACTAAGCAAAATTAAATGTTACATTACTCTAAATAAATACGAAAATTCGGCATAATATTGAATTTATTAGAAACAAAAACGAATTACGCCAAAATAAATAAAAGGGATGAATGTTATATTTTCTTTTATGAATAAAAATAATCATCGACAAGCATATCAAATTAACTGCCATATAACCAATACAACTTTTGTAAATCATATATTTTACACAATTTCTCAGAAATAGATGTACTTGTTTATATATATATATATATATATATATATAAACAAGTACATCTATTAATAAACAACAATAATATATATATATTTGAATTATTACAACTATTTTAATTAGGAAATTTCTCTTGTATTAATTTTTCGTCATATGCAAATAGCTAAAACAAAAAAAGATCGTGTAGCACGAGTTAAATATCGTATGCAGGCAACACTGACCATCAATTCTACCTTGTATCAAGAATTAAAAATATTAAAATTAGAACACTGCTAACGGAAACTATCATTGGCATTAGTTCAATATTTAACTAGAGTCTTTTTCGTGTTCCTTGATTCTAACTTAACGATGGTTATTAGTTGACATGCTTATCCACTCTAATCGCTACCTACGCCTTTTTATGCCTGATAATGTAATGTGCATATTGATATTTTCCAGGGAAACTAGCCATACACTTCTGGCATCGAATGTCTTGAACGTCCAATGACATTTGATTAGTTGATTATTTTCTCCATGGAGAAATGCTGAGCTGTGCTCCCCATATCGGACTTAGAAAATTCAAGCACTTTTACATATTTAAAAACATATTCTGAAGTAGTTTTTACAACAAATAATTTAGTATTCGGCAAGTATATCTTCACTATAATTTTGGACATCATAACTTTATTTGACGTAATTCTAGCCGGTTACACTTTTAATATATCTACAAGTCTGTCGCATATATTTTCTTTTAGTAAAAGTAGCTATCGTTCTTGGCACCTATCTCCAGTAATAATAATATGCCTGATCAGTGTATGCATGGCATCTGTTTACAGGATAGTGGTTAGTAAATTCGTCAAGAGATGCATTTCGACTGGCAGAACAAGAATTCTCTTTAAAAATATGAAGTATTTATAATTATTACAATTACCAAAACATTTTAGCACTCAATTGACCCTTCCTGTCACGAACGCAATGAACAAATTCATTATTCAATATTTTAAAGTTGTTAAGGATTGGAAAAATTATTAATATACATTCTTTTTTGTTTGAATGCGTCATTAAGGGAAAATGTGCAGACCTTCGACGCTTTTTGTTTGCAATTAATTTAAATATCCATGTTCATTTGTGGCTTTTTCCCGCTCCTTGTGAAAAGAATGGATCGATGATCAAGTGTTTGCATAGAGCTTTGTATTTTTGTGCATCAATCTGTAAAATCCTGCCCGTGACTGTAACTTATTATTTCTATTCTCGATAAAATTGCATTGTTTTTTGATTTATAATAACGAAAATGATTTTATCAAAGGAGGCTTTTATCAAAGGTTACTGCGTACATATTCGAGAAAAATAAATTTACTGACCTAATCATGAATACATAATAATAAAGAAATAATCTTTATTGATGTAATTAATGTTTACCAGGCAAACTAGCAATGATGATACTGTTTGTAGCAACTGCAGAAATCATAAGGCGAAAGAGATTATCATTATTATTATTACCCCAGCTTTAAGGCAGAAGTATTGTATTTGTTTGTGTCGGTTTGTTTGTTTGTTTGTTTGTTTGTTTGTTTGTTTGTTTATCTGTTCGTGGTCAAGATATATTCGTTTACTGGAATCGAATGAAACTTTCAGGAATGGCTGGAATGAACTGATTAGATTTAGCGTTCGATTCGGTACGGGATAAAATTTATGTACTATTTTTTCTTTTTTATTAATAAAATATGATATTTACCTTTCAAATTCCACATACTGAATTAACGCACCTAGATCATTTTAAATGCAGAATTATCTCCACTGTTTTATTTTAAGTATACATATAATTTTGACAGCGGCTGAGTTCACTTCTTGTATATTTACTCTTGATATGAATATATTCCGAGCTTTCCAGTTTTGATAGAGTCTAAAAGCGTCTCCATGACCGTGTGGGTGTTATATTCTTTTTCCATCCTGACACCCCTTTCTTACAGACTTACTGCTCTATCGCAACTTCTACAGAAGGTTCTCAGATGAACTGCATTCCAGTGTAGTAACATATAGAAATAGTTAAATAATGTAAGGGAGAGAATAATCTCATTCGTTCTGTCTGTCTGTCTGTCTGTCTGTCTGTCTGTCTGTCTCTCTCTCTCTCTCTCTCTCTCTCTATATATATATATATATATATATATATATATATATATGAAATTATTTGTTTGAACCCTATTTTTGATCGATACTCTTATTTAAGTAGATATCCTGTTTATAATCAAACAATATTACCGCGCTGATTATTTAAGATAAATTTTTGTTACGAAAATGTGTATCATTCGGCAGGAATCGAACATGTGACCCCTATCCATATCGGTAAAGCCACCAATTGATCTGGCGCGTCTTAGACCTCTCGACCACGAATGACCAACCAAGTCAAATCAAGCCAATATAACACAATTTTCGATCCATCGTAATAACCATATATGCTCTGAAACGTATCGTAATGTCCACAAATGTAAACATGTTACGGAAATAAACGAAGATTAATGAAATGGTTATAAACAAACCGACAATTTGTAATTATTTGTTTGAACATTATTTTTTATTAATACTCGTATTTAAGTAGATATTCGGTTTATAATCAAACAATATGTATTTATTTCTACTAGCCTGATTATTTACAAACAAATTCAGTGAAAACTAAAATGACATACGGTGATAAAGAAAGAAAGATACACAGACAGCAACAGAGAGAGAGAGAGAGAGAAAGAGCGAGAGAAAGCGAAAGACAGAGAGACATGGAAAAAGTAAAAGAATGATATAGAGAAAAAAACGGAGATATAGTGTGAAAGAAAAAAAACACGTGGAAAGAAAGAAAGAATGTCACATGGAAAAATAAAAAAGAAAGAAAGAAAGAAAGAAAGAAAGAGATACGTGGACTGAAAGAAACAAAGAAAGAAGTAAAGAAAGATACATAGAGAGAAGGAAAGAAAGATACACAAAGTAAGATAAATAGAGTGACATGAAAAAAGAAGAAAAAAAGACAGAAACATAGAGAGAAAGAAAAAGTAACGAAAGAAAAAAAGAGACTGACATGGACAAAAAGAAAGAAAGAAAAAAGCAGAGAAAGAAACAACAATTAACACAAACAAAGCGAAGATATGCAAATTCTATTCCTGCAACTATATATTTCATATGACTTAATTAAAACGATATGTTTTGTTTTTCTATATGGATGACCGGTTTGTTAGGTGGACATAAATACTGTCGTGATATGTTACAATATAAATACATATGCGTAGCCTAGAAGTTGAAAATATTAAAAAAAAAACATCTAATATCCTCATATGAAATAAAGTTATATACATTTTTCCAAATCCATAAAGGTTTTCTTTTCACAAAAGAAGCTGGTAAAAACTGCAGTGGACTGGTATCTGCATTCCTTATCTGCTTTTCCGATATGTACAACACCTCTTAGCAGTCGAGAACGATTGCAGAATTGAGTATTTTTTGAAAGCGTGTGATCAGAAGACGCATACGATATTGATTTTTTTCGTATGCCTTATCAGTTGTCAAATCCCTAGAGAACAGAGCGCAAAATAGTTTCAGCATTGGGAAATTAGGGTAATCAACTGGCCTTCGAAGGAAAAAAAGTTGATCGAAAAAAGCAACTAAAATGAACGATTGAAAGAAATCCACAAGATTAAAATACCAATAAATAAAAAAAAAGTATCGGTGTATATTGAGCTGTTTAGAGCTCTTGCTGTAGTCCATTGTTTAACAAGATAGATTTATATATTAGCATTTTCATTGCTTCCTTCACGTTGTATAGAGGAAAAGATTGGCCGTGTGTTTTATCATACATTATCCATTGTTTTTATTTACTTTTCAAAAGTATTTCTTGTGTTATTACAAGCATACTTCGAAATACTGAACTTTTTTGGCGTGGCATTTTTGTTTAAAGCCAATGTCTGAAAATTGCTGACATCCATTATTTTCCGTTTGATTTTTATACTTTAAAAACAGGTAAAGTCTTTTTGCCCAATTTAAAAAAAAAAGAGACAAATTCATCTGTTCGTTACAACAAATCATTACAACCAATGAATTCCATCGAAGGAAAAATATCTTATAATTAAATTTATTTTCAAAATTTGAAACATTGATTCTGATTGGTTCAAGTTTTCAAATTTTTGAAAACTGTTATTACTGTAATTTTAGCCGCTTCCACATTAGGACGTATTACGTAACTCGTGCAGCCTGCACTACTTGAGCTACGTTTACTTCAGTGTTTGATATTCGAGAACGGATCAAAGTGTAGTATCTGCTTTCCGGCGGCCAACCTACTTTTTATCGCTCAATAGTGTTTCTGTATTAGGACAGAAAACAATGAATAAAAGATAGATGTTTGCTTTCGGGGATTCTCTCACTCTACCAGCACCACCTCCTTTGCACCAAAGAAGGAATGGCGACGTTGGTTGCGCTGGTTGCGGGTGACCAGGCAATATGTGGCCTTAGATCAGGTGCACGCGCTTGAGCTCTCTACTTTAAACCAGTCGTATATCATAAACTGGTCTTGTGATAGAATTTATAAATAACAAGCATAGTATTTGTTTTATTCACTAATGAAATTATTACTTTTTTCTCCATTAAGGAAATAGAACGTAACTCGGGCAATATATGCGACTCGAGTTCGGCTTTTTTTTATTCCAGAAACATCAGACTGAAGTCAAAATGTACTACCAGCTCTCCTCATCTATAAGTATTTACCCGTATACCTAAGATGGTGTGATGTGAGACAATGTCGAGCTTAATGTGGTGCACCCGACAACGTACACTAAAGCCAGGTCGTCTAACTGCCCAGCCTTGGCAAACGTCTGTTTTGCGGGCATCAGTATAAATACTAATGTCGTCGTTAGTGCAATGAGGTGGGCACGGGTCAGAGCATCTCTCAATAATGCATCGTTCACATCCAGTAACTGTTATCAGTCTTTTCAGTAATGATAACATTTTTATTATGTCATTATTTTCTCTTTTAGTAGTTTCTGATCTTGAATGACCTCATGATATATGACCTCTGGAATTTGGTACAATGTATTAGTAACTATTTCTGTTCTTGTTTGAATTCAGTCAGTGCCCACTGAAACTTTTCAGAACAGTTTCACGACCTATTACTCTAAAATAGATTATTTACTTTGTAATTATTAAATTTGTATCATTAAAATGAGCATTGCTTATTTTTTACTCTCTGACAACTGACAATAAGATTTAGTAAATTTTAACACGCTTTTGACAGATTAGATAATTTTTGTTTGTTTATTGCTGATTTACAATCTTCGAAAAATAATCATTATCGATAAGATCTTTAAACTTATAGTGTTTATATGAAGATTTTGTTAATACTGCCCTGAAAAAAAAATTAACAATCCCTTGAAGAAATATTAAAATATGACAAAATCGTACTTGCTTTTCCTGCGTGGATTCAGCAAATTGAATAGTCCTCTGTTATCTACCTCCAACACCAACTGAGCCACAACTGTGCTGCACCGCGTGCTACACACTCTCAAAGAATAAGAATAGTTATAATAAGGAGCAATAGAAACAAGTTGCCAAATAGGAATTATAAGTATTCTAAACAAATTGTGGTAAGAAAACACACCGTTTGACAAATGCGGGGTGAAAGAAATGTCAAGGAAACACTAAAATAAGTATTAGAGCAATATTGTGTGAAAGGGTGAGAATATGTTATTTTTTTACTTTTAAATATGTCATGATTATATTTAAAGTATATCAGACTCTCCTAAATATCGAATAATTATTTTAAAATATAATTCAAAATGCCTAAACTATATATATTCAATTCCCACACTGTATCAGAAAATTCAGATCAAACTTTGGAATTATTAGCAATCTGCGCACTTATAAAAGTATCCGAGTAGTTATGAAGTCTTCAAATGGAAAAAGAAAATAGTCATCTTTATTCTCGAAAAATGAACATATATATATATATATATATATATATATATATATATATATATATGTATGTATGTATGTCAATAAATTCCGAAACTTACATTTCGTTGAGGAGAAAATTCTCGCTTCATCAGCAACAATAACAAACAAAAAAATTATGAACTGAAATTTGGTAAAAACATTCACATAATATATATTTTATTTTTTAATTTTTTGAGTAGACGCCTTACATGCCACCTATTATTAACCCATAATTTACCATAACCCTTAAAAAATATGAGAAAAATACTGTTTAAATCACGATATCAAAGACACCTCATTATAAGAGTGGTTCTATGTATTAAACAGATTTCTTCAACAATCAACCTTAAAATATGTAACAATGGAGTTTTGAAAGAATTTTTAAATGTCAGAAGGACATGCGATGCCAATTGGGGTGCGTCACGTGATAGCTTAAAACAACTCTCTTTTACAAAAAAACGCCTGAACTATGTTACAGTCAAAACATGAGGATAAATTAAAACATCAGAAAAACATCTATGAACATCAGTGAAGAGGCTGAAAGCGCTCGGAAAGTCAAAATTCATGAAACATTTTTACAGTGTTTATCTCCATCAAAATATAAAGCATGTAACAATAATGAAAAAATACATTAAAAAATAATAAAATAAAAAATATTTTTTTCGGTCGTTTTAACGAAATATATTTAAAAGAAAGATTGCTCACCAAATACATATATATATATATATAGTCATCCGCAGACAGATCTGTTTCGCTGTATCAGAGCTCATCAGTACGGTTAGACTCCGACTGCTTCTAAACCCTGGATTGAAATCCGACCGAATTGGTGTCAGTTGGCGATTCTACCTCTGGGCTATGGGCGTTCGGTAGAAGAAGGTAGCCTTTTTAGCATTTATATTGTTATTATACACGCCCAATAGCCAGAGTGATCTAATTCATTAGTGAATGAGCGATGCGTGTATGCGAGAGTAGTTACTGTTTTTGAAAGTCTACCATTCTTCCAGAGTGCTCAATAAGGGTATAATTATATATATATATATATATATATATATATATATATATATATATATATATAGATTGCTAGTTTAGTAATTTATTGCTATTTTACATTTTTATTTTTGCGCATGAGGGTTTTTGTAGATTGGTATTTGGAGTGAAAGTTACAATCAAATTATCAACCATCATTAAACAAGTCAAACACTGGAGATTAGAAGGACATTGCGTATTACTAACTCTGTGTAGCAAGGACATAAATAAACGACAAAATATACAGGCGCAAAATGAGAAAAAATGGATTCTGAGGATTCGCGCACCATTCTGGTAAATACTTTGAGGAAAATAAATATCTAACATTTTACAACCAATGTGTACCAATCCTACCGAAAAGAAGAATGCTTCTTGATCCAGTTGAAGTGTATTTAAGCAAAACATTTAGACCAGAGAAGACATCAAGAAGAACGAGCGGCAACATATAACAACAGTTTTACGAAGCACTGCATAAAAGTAATTCCCTTCCTCATTCACCCGTTATCGTCAGCAAGCTACGTGACACGACAAACAATTCAGCAAAATCAGATATTGAATTCCTACCTGTATTATTCACATTCAACTGATTATAACCAGTAGTCGGAGAAAAGCGTCTTAAATTAAAAGAGCGAAATATTCTATTTGGTTAACACATTAAGATTGGCTGAGATATTCTACTTTTCTACTTTGATATTACCTGACAATCAGTTTGTTTCTATCCTTAAAGAATTCCCTTAAATAAATACGCTTAATTTCACTGAAAGCCTTTAAAACACCATAATTAATTAAAACACTACGCCTCCTTGGCCTCACACTCTCAGCGGACCTCAAGTAGAACGACTATATCGAATCCATTGCTAAATCCGCTGCTATGAAATTCAGTTCTCTGTGCAGGGCCCGGAAGTTTTCCCGATTGAATCTATCCTGCACATATATAAATCTATCATCTATTCGTGTATTGAATACTGTTGCCATATCTGGTCGGGTGCCCCTGCTATTCTATTTCCATCGGAGTTCTTGACAAAATATAACGGAGAATCTGTAATGTGATCGATACCGATTTGGCAGACCGGCTGTAGTCACTCTTTCTCACCGACGTGACGTAAGTTACCTGTGCATCTTCTATAAATACTTTCACAGCTTCTGTTCCGATCAACTTAGATCAGTGGTGCCCCCTAGGTACGAATTTGCACGAGATAATATATTAGCAACTAGGTCCCACTGTTTTACATTGAAACCGATAAAATGTAACTTATACTCCAACAGCTTCTTTTCTCGCACTTCCCGCCTGTGGAATTCCCTTCCACATATTTGCTTCCCCGACGGCTACAATCTCCAGGAATTTAAATGTAAGGTCAATAGACACCTCCTAACACACTAACTCGCATCCATTCTCTCAAACACTTTTCCTATATACCAAAACCTCATCCTCGGTATCATTACCCGTCTACCACTCTCCTGATATTTCCTATATATAACCACTCTTTCTCATCACTTTCCCTATGTAACTCCCTGCGCAATAGTAGCATTGAAATGCCTTGCTTGGGGTGAAATGATTAAAAAAAATTGTTAAGAATTAAATAATGAAGCCTGCCTAAAAATGACGAAGTATAGCGAAAGGAAATGAAGCAGGTTCGGTTGAATTAATTTATGAATGATTATCTGAGAGTATCATAAAGTTTATATATATTATTGATATTTACTTTCTTATTTTAGCTTGGCACGTGTTCAAAATGTCGATATTAGAATGTTTTGCTTTAATCATTTCAACCCAAGTAAGACAGTAAGTCGCAAGGGGTTTACTGAAAGTTAGAGAGTATGAGAATAAAAATAAACACTTTTAGGAAAGCCAAAGTTAACAGAACAAGAATTAGGATAAAATGAGGTAACAACTGACATTGCATTTAAATCTTTGAAGATCAAAATTGATTGGGGACCATGAAGGCGGAAGAAAGTCCCAGAAGCAAGAAATGCAATACAAGAAACTGTTAACATATAATTTACGATTACATCAACCCATTTTAACAGCAACATATAGAATAAGATTTTTTTTTTCATGCTTCAAGTATAAAAGGTGTTATGTTTTAATTTTTTATGCCACTGTTGAAAAGCTAGCTTTGCAGACACAAGAGAAAATGGTATTGCTTGGCAGAGATATTCTAATTTACCTGCTGGTCTCACCTAAACTTCATATTATTTCGATCCTTAGAGGATATCCTTAATTGAAAAAGTTTAATTTCATTTGAAACCTGTAAAAACATTTAGAACAGTCCAGCATCCAAAAAGAGAACAAATGTTAATGATGGAATAATGGAAATAGCGAGATAGATGGGAACAAAAAAGACGTATGGATGAATAGGTTTATGAAAAGTTATATATATATATATATATATATATATATATATATATATATATATTCATATTCCATTTTTTTCTTTTTTTTTTAATCATATCACCCAAAGCAAGGCAGTCCATCCATTGCCACTATAGCGCAGGGGGTTACATAGAGAGATTTGGTATAGGAAATGTCAGAGGGAGGGTGATAAACGAGTTAGGAGGTACGTAGGGAGAGTGTATGAGAGAATGGGTGCGAGTTAGTGTGTTAGGAGGTGTCTATTGACCTTACATTGAAACTCCTGGAGGTTGTAGCCGTCAGGGAAGCAATCATGCGGAATGGAATTCCACAGGCGTGAAGTGCGAGAAAAGAATCTGTTGGAGTAGAAATTGCGGTTACATTTCGTCGGTTTCACTGTAAAGTGGTGGCACCTAGTTGCAAATCTAATATCTCGTGCAAATTCACACCTAGGGGGCACTAGTGATTTAAGTTCATCCAAGCAGAAGCCGTGAAAATGCTTATAGAAGAGGCACAGGGAAGCCACCTCACGTCGGTGAGAGAGTGATTGCAGGCGGTCAGCTAAGGCGGTATCGATCACATTACAGATTCTCCGCTGTATTTTGTCAAGAAGCCCGAGGAGAATAGCAGGGGCACCCGACCAGATGTGGCAGCAGTATTCAATACACGGGTGGACGGTAGATTTATATATGTGCAGAATAGATTCAGGCGGAAAGAATTTCCGGGCCCTGCACAGAGAGCCGACTTTCATAACAGCGGATTTAGCAATGGATGCGACGTAGTCATTTCACTTGAGGTCCGCTGAGAGTGTCAGGCCGAGCAGGCATAGTGTTTTACTCTCTGGGAGGCAAGCCTGTTTGATGCTAATGGGGGTGGGGAGGTGCGGTTGTCTGTGGTGGTAAATTGACAGCAGCTTCTTTTTGGAAGAATTGAATTTTAAGAGCCATTTCTTACCCCAATCCACCATTGATTGGAGGTCCTTTTCAAGCTCGGCGGCGAGGTTCGCCTTGTCACCAACACCAGATTTTTGATCGAGGCGAGAGTAAACTGTGGTGTCATCAGCGTACATACCTACTTGGGATCTTATGGCATTGGGGAGATCATTGATGTAGATCAGAAAGAGCGTAGGACCTAGGATAGAGCCTTGTGGAACACCCGCGTTTGTAGGATAGTTCTGAGAGTCATGTCCGTTTAATACCACCTTCAGAGTGCGGTTAGAGAGGAATGTGTGGATTAGGTCCAACAACAGTCCAGTTATGCCGTAGCTTCGCAGTTTCCGTAGAAGGCCGGCATGACATACCCTGTCGAACTCTTCAGGAGGCGGTTCACGCTTCACCATTCTTGTCGAGAGCCTGGTATATATACTCAGTGATGGACGTTAGCATATAAGCAGTGGACCTTGTGAAGCGGAAGCCATATTGCTTGTCCGAGAGTAGTCTGTGGGCTGTTAGATGTTGAACGACCTCGGCGTTGATAATGGCTTCGAACACTTTGCCAAAGATCGGAAGAAGGCTGATAGGGCGTTAATTTCCGGGGTCCGAGGGTTCACCAATTCTTAAATATTGGAACCACAGAAGAAGACTTCCAACAGGCAGGAAAGCAGGAGGAAGATAGGCAGAGGTTGTAGAGTTTAGAAAGGACAGAGGAGAGTTAAGGGGCACATTTCTTCAAGAATGCGATTGGGATTCCGTCCCCACCACTCGCTTTGTGAGGGACACATTTTGAGATTATGTTAGAAATCATCGAGGGCGTGATGTGGACGTCATTCAATTGGGCCTCTGTTCTAGGTGGGAATCGCGTGTATAGATTCCAGACGAATCCAGACACGAGTTGGTCGAGAAAAAGGAGGTGAGGACCTCAAACTCGTTGATTAGTGGGGGTATTGAGGACTTACGCTTGTTAAGCACACTGTTACAGAGGCGCCAGTAGTCTTTGGCGCCGAACTTAGAGTATGCTATGTATTGCTTCAATCTGGCAGGAAACAGCATCTTAGCTTTGCTAAGTACCTTTTTACACTTATTAAGAGCTGAGGCGAAAAGGCGCCTGTTTTGGTCCAACGCGTGGCTACGATAAAGCCGGAATAAGTGATTCCGTGGGCAATGGCGGACCAAGCAAGCGGGCGAAAACCAGGGAGACGAATGGGATTTAAGCTGAAATTTCCTGGCAGGGATGAAAGCATCGATGCCAGCCTTAACCCAGGAGGAGACCTCTGATGCACAGTGTTCGACGGGAAGACTAAAAACATTGTTCCAAGGGACGTCGCAGAGGACGTCACGGAACGAATCCCAGTCTGCTCTTTGATAGCAGTAGGATAATCTGCTAGTCTGGGTTTGGCTTTCTTGGGTAGGGGTGGAGTAGAACGATATGTTGACAGAAACCACGGCGTGGTCAGAATTTCCGAGATGGCAGAGCTGTCTGGTGTTGCAAGAATTTGGGAAGGAAGTGAAGCAGAGGTCTAGCAGCGAGTCCCTTCCGTTAGGGCTATTGGAGAAACGCGTGGAGAAGTCCACCACTTGCGTAAGGGATTGGGAGATTGAGAAATTAATGGTGTGGACACCTGCAAGGTCGGTGATAGAGTTTTCCAGCCACTTAGTGTGGTAGGCGTTAAATTCACCAAACACGTTAGTTTCACATAGGGCTAAGATATAAGGTGAGTTAGTTTGGAGGAATGATTCTACGCTATAAAAGTTAGTGCGGATGCCTCGTATGTTAGTGAAAGAGACACAGACAGGTTTGAAAAAAAAATATTAAAGGCAGAGAGAGAAAATAAAAAACCGATTTGACATCTTACCGAGCAGCTCACCCTGAAATTTGAGTGAAATACTACGGAAGACATTTTTAATTTCGACTTTATAATTTTCAAAATATCTCAGGCAGTAAACTGCTACGAAATTTGTCAGTAACTCTCATGGAGCAAACAGTGGTTAGCGGGGTGGTTGGCTATCCAAACGGAATGTAGGTCGAAAAAGTTAGTAACAAAACCAAAAAAAAAACAAATTATTAAAGGCAGAGAGAGAAAATAAAAAACCGATTTGACATTTTAACGAGCAGGTCACCCTGAAATTTGAGCGAAATATTACGGAAAACATTTTTAATTTCGACTTTATAATTTTCAAAATATCCTGAGCAGTAAACTGCTACGAAATTTGTCAGGAACTCTAGCCGGAATTAAAACAGACTTGACCATGCACAAAAACGGACAGGGTGTAGGACAGTGGTTAGCTATCCAAACAGAATGTAAGTCGAAAAAAAGTTAGTAACAAAAACAAAAAAACAAAAAATTTTTAAAGGCAGAGAGAGAAAATAAAAAAAAAACATTTGACATCTTACCGAGCAGGTCACCCTGAAATTTGAGCGAAATATTATGGGAAGGAAAAAGATTAGTTATTACGCGACCTAAAATTATTATTATTGAAAATCGCCTGAAGACACCACTCATGGTAGAAAACTAGGTAGCGTAATAAGTCGTTTACAAATGGAAAATATTCAAAAGTTCTACAATATTGAACACTTTAATACAAATGTGCACTGGTTTAATTTTATTAAGACCGAAAACAAAGTCAATCAATCAATCAATCAATCAATCAATCAATCAATATATATATATATAATAAAACAAATTCCGATATTCAAATTTGTTGTATGGCCATTTTTTCTCGTAGAAATGGCCATACAACAAATCTGAACATCGAAATTCGTTTTATTTTATAACTGGCTCTGTAATTTTGAATATAAATTGCATTGAGCCCTCCATTTTGATCACTTTTAATATTAATTGAATTAATATTAATAGGATCGGGTTTTTTTGGATGTACCTACCTGCTTTTCCTTTTGGATTAAAGTTATATATATATATATATATATATATATATATATATATAGCAAGAAATTCCGGTAGAAAGAGAACTTTAACATTATATCTGTGCATGCCTAAAATGTAAACTGTTATTAAAGCCGGTTTTTATCTATTCATGAACATGCATCCCAAGAAACTTCAGTAAATATGCCCATACCTTGCATCCACTGAACAGGCCGTTTAATAAAACCACAGAAAAATATATGCATATTGATCGGGGACGTGAATGCAAACTGAAAGGTGCTTTCTACAAGATGAATGATAGTTTTGTTTTTTAAATAGTTTTTCCTTGCCTTTCACGTGTTTCTCATTCTATTTCCGTCCATTTATGCAGTTTACATTTTTTTTTAATATTCTTTCTGCAGAGGGAAAATATCCCTTTTGATTGAAGGGATTCATAATGAAATCCATTCCAGCCACGATTCTTTTTTGTTTTGTTTTTTTGCATCTCACTCACCTTTTTAGTGAGTTCAGCATATTTCTCACTCCTGATATTTTGTATACCTTTTTATTAAAGTAGTTTTTCTCCCCTTTTACTTTCTTGTCATTTGTTTGTTGATGTATCCTGTCTTTAAATTCGTTCATGCCACTGGCTTTCGGCATTATGTAAATATAACTCTTTTCCTATTCTTTGTTACTTATCTATGATTTCAGCTCTTCTCCCATTTCACTAATTTGCATTTTGTTTTGTTTTTCTTTTCTTCTCTGATTCTCTGACTTTCTCTACTGGCTGATTTACTTTACTTCCCAAATTCGTGCAAAAATCTTCTATTTCCACACTCCATGCAGAATACCTGGGAGTACGAGACGTTTAATGTGTGCAATATTAATGTCAAAGTTTATATAAATTAAAACATTTTATCTTATAGTTATTTTAAAAGTTTCTTCTAATTTCATTCTCATTTTTTCAACTGATTTTTACGCTCAAATTTTAATAATGTATTATACAATTTTAATAATGTCTTACACAGAATGTCTATAGAATTTATTGTGCACCTTAAAAAATATAACTTTATTTGTATTTGTGATAGAAATAATCTGTAAAAACGTTATAAAGTTTAATGTACATAATTATATTTATTGATTAAGTCTTTACCACAAAATTTGCAACAATTTTTAAATAGGAAAACAGATGGATCGGAAAGGGGTAGACCATTAGCATTCATGTTCGTTAGCTTTGACTCCATTAGATTTTTTTATGGGGACCTGTGAAAAAAATTGTGTGTGCAACCAAACCTAGTTCATTAGAAGATTTGAAAGCTAAAATAACTGATGTGATTTCAGGCATTACTATAAGTCAGTTGGTAAATGTTTTCCGTAAACTGCAAAATCGCATTACCTTTTGTATTGCTAATAGTGGAGGACATGTGGAACTTAAATAAAATTTCAACAAAACCTTACAAAATATAAATTTACATCTATCTAATCCTTTTTCCAAATTATTTCTATCGCAAATACAAATAAAGTTATAAATTTTTAAAGTGTACACGAACTCTATGGACACCCTGTATAAACACAACGTAAGTAATTTTCTATAGTTTTATTCAAATGTATCATAATCTTTATCAAGTTTTTTGATATATTTTTAACTTAGTCTAGCATATACTGAAAATGTTGATTTTAGAATGTTTTATTTTGATCATTTCATTCCGAGAAAGAAAATAAATCCACTAAAACGCTGAGAGTTACCGAATGTTACACTATATAAGAATGGAAAGGCACTATTAAAAAAGAAAGTACCTTAAATGCACAAGGACAATCAGTAAGAATTAAAATTTCGTTTAAATTTTTAACGATCAGAGTTGGCTAGGAAGCAAGAAACCAGAAGAAAGTCCCAGAAGCGAAAAGTGCGATAGAAGGAACAGTTACCATAGAACATAGAGTTACATCTAACCATTGAAATTGGAAGCTAAAATATAATATTTTTTTAATACGTTTTGTGCTTTAAAATAAATTTTGTCACCTTTAAAAATTTAGCTGACTGATCAGATCATTCCGTACCGGTAATAAACTTATTAATCTTTTTATTATTATCTTGGGATTGTTCGTTACCCGGAATGCGTACAATGTGGTATTCAGTTAGATTTTCAGACATTCTCATGAGTTGAAGTGGTTGCTTTTATATGAGTTTATTTCACCTTAAAGACCATTAAGACAGCTAATGAACTCGATCTACCCATTATGGCTTTATATCAGAGTTTGCATTCGCCACGAAGTGCCTTCAGCTCGTCTGTATTTTTCATCTCAACCCCATAGTTATGCATGTGTGTGTGTGCGCACCCACACATACATACACACAGACGAACACCACACACACACACCCACACACACTCACACACATTTGCACATATATATATATATATATATATATATATATACATATCGTTAAATCTTAAACAGAATAAGATGATATGTTCACCAGCAAAAAATAGCAAATACACACGATTTTAATTTAGTATAAGTTTGATACGATCCTATCTAAACAATGGAATAAACAAAGAGTTTTATCAGTTAAAGGTAAATTCACTAAAGATTATCGTGAAAATGAATAATAGTAGGAAAAATTCGTTGTTCATTGACCCTTCCACCATTGTTTTTTAAGGTTGAAATTTATAATATATTTCTCTAAAAATATATTTTATGGAAATAGATGTCTCAATTTTAGTAAAGAGTTTTCCAGGTTCCATGTTTACATTAAACACACACACACACACACACACACACACACACACATATATATATATATATATATATATATATATATATATATATATATATATATATATATAAGATTATTGTGAATGAAATAAAAAACAAAACCACTATTCATATATATATATATATAGTCATGAATTGAGTTCTCTCGAATTTCGATCTCACCTAGAAGTGATCGGATGTCTAGCTATACTGAAAAGAATTTCAATCTTGTTATAGATATGTATATACATGTGTGCGTGTATTTATAATAATATTTCATATATATGCATTTATAATGAGAAATCAAACACATATAAATAATAAACCAGTGAAAATAATACAACCCTGATGAGTCTTAAATCATAACTGTCCTCACGAAACATAAAACCCGGAATGAACCTACTCGGTTTAAGTGACATATATATATATATATATATATATATATATATATATATATATAATAAATGGGTTAAATGTGTATGGATTGTGAATATGTATATGCAGGTAACATAATAAATATAGAAATATATTTTATGTTGGGAGAGGATAACCTCGGAACAAAATAAAGTTCACTTTTTTATTGAACTCTTTAACAGCTCCAGAAAGATAACTCTTACTTCACTCTTAATTACCTGTTCATTTTAATATTAGCAGTAAAGCGAGGCGTTGCTCGAGTATAATGAAAGTTTTAAAACTAAGCCATGGTCCTGGAACGCAGACGGAGACTAAAGATTTCTTTCTGTGAAGTTTGGTGAGAATCAGATAAAAAGTGTGGATTTGTATAAAGTACATATAAACAGACACACACAGAAACATCTTGCCTTTTATATATTTATATTATCAATTTTCTGCACTATTGTAAAAACTGCAACCTTGAAACTTCTGAATACCGTTTCTTACGTCTTTCTTTATGAGTGTATCAAACTTTTTTGATTATCGATTTTCAGTATGTATCTGGGGTACTCGACACAAAACCTAGCTAAGAACACTCGCAGACGCTTATAGTACAACTGTGTAGATCTTCAAGAAAATCGGTTCAGCCGTTTCGGAGTCTATAGGTAACGGACACAAACACGCAGACACATACACACAGACATACAAAGTTCCATTAATAAATATGTTTAGATTTTGTGTCTAGCTACCTAGCTAAAATATCTATGAAGATAAGCAGATATATGAAGAGTAGATATATAAAGAGAAATCAATAGATAGATAGATAGATAGATAGATAGATAGATAGATAGATAGATAGATAGATAGATAGATAGATATGAAGTTCTTTGGAAATTAGCCATTTTTCAAATGCAAGTAATTGATTGTATTTGTAGTCAATTCTCTGGGAAGTTTGAGCGTTAATTTTATTCAGTCGAGCATAGATTGACGCTGTCCAAAATATAAAGTAATACACGCTGAATGACTATAGGTGCAAAACTCAATGTCATAAATACAACAATTAGGTATTCACAAACCATAATAATTCCATCAGACTCAAGTATAAATGATAAATATATCCACAAACTTAGTAAAAGGTTACATATTTAAATAAAAACGACCAATATTTCTCCATTGACGCACGAATCAAATATATGTTTAAAAATAAATAAATGATTTGTGTATCAAATATTCCAAAGTGGGTTGACATGTAAAGTCAAACAATCGAGTCAGTTAATTTCAATATACATTCTTCTTGGATATCAACAAAATAAAATGAAACACCTTTTTTTCTAAAATTAAATCAATTAGTAAACTTTCACATGTGATACACGTTTGGGCAATCATGTCTCTTACGCAAGATGACTGACAAGAAAAAAGAAACTCCGGCGAACCCGAAGGAGACTACAACTACCTTTAATTTTGTTGTTTTTCAATTTTTTTACTTTTTCAGCGCAGTATTATCGATTATTACATAAAGTTTCAGATTATCATTAAAAGAAAATTGAAAAAATTTCAATAGTTAAACAATTTTTTTTTTTTTGGTAGGGGGGTTAGTTTCTCATACAACGTTATAGTAAATCGACCCTCCATTTTGGATCCACTCGCGTTAAGGTCACTTTTTGTGGAGGACGAGTTGTTGCTCTTGTTTTTGTCTTTTTCAAGTTTTCTTCAGTTCTTACGATGACATCTTTCACGGAAACTCCAAAGATTCAGTTGTTGAATATGCGCAAACAAAAAAAGTTAATTGCACAGTATCGATTTACTCTAAGGTTGCATGAAAAACTGAGCCCCCACCTAAAATTGTTAAATGTTAAAATTTTTACAATTTTTTTATCAGTTAGAAAGTTTAGGATTTAATCGATCAGATTGCACTGAAAATTTTAAAAAAAAAATGATAATCAACAAATTTACAGGTATTGCTAATGTCGTACCGGCGAGTGATTCCAAAATGGAAAATCGATTTACTATAACGTTATGTTAAAAACTGATCCCCACTAAAAGTGTTTAAATATTGAAATATTTCTAAACTTTTTGTTCAATCGAATGTTTAGGTTGTAATTGATAAGACTGCATTGAAAAAAACAAAACATGAAAAACAACAAATTTAAAGGTTGGGGTAGTTTCCTTCAAGTTCTCCGTAACTCCTTCAATAAGCTACCGCTTTTTCAGCGATAGAAAGATTACCAACAAAAGCTACAGAACTCAGGCTGTCCGGCTATTCAACTCTAGCTGAGAAGAGAAGTGCCCTATTCATACCTTTCTTTTTTGTAAGTGAATATAATGAACACGACTTGAATTCGAACACAGATTTCCGACTTTTTATTCCAATGCGATTTCTAATACACCCTATTATTAAATGAAACATATTATAGAAAATGTTAATTTTTATTAAATAAGAATAAATTTACCGTATATTATGATAATACTCAGTTTTAATTACTTTCCTAAATTTTAAAGGATGAATCTAATCTATGTTTGAATATAATTCGCCATGAGAAAAGGATATTTCATTAAAACGTATTTTGCAATGAAAAGTAATCCTTCTGAAAAAATAGATTAAAACAGTATAATCGAGTTGTATTAATATCCGAATATCAGGGATATTCAATATAATATCGACTGAGATGAGTGTTAATTTTGGTAATATCGATTATATTGCTTCAAGACATTATCCTTGGAATTCATGTAGTGAATTAGTCATAGAATAATGATATTTCGACATCAATCCTCAAACTGTTAAAATTGATTCAGTTACCTGTGAATATTAGATTTGATGATTCCTGGTTTCAGTCATCATTAACGCACCTAATGTGAACACAGAATATAATTATAAACTACAATTACATAATAAAAACATAGGCCTTTTCATCATTATTCCTTCGGTCGGGTAGGGAGTCAATCAATCAATCAATCAATATATATATATATATATATATATATATATATATATATTTACAATTTTGTTCTGAAACATGAACATTTTTGTGTAGTGATAATATGCATTTATAAACCATTGTAATAATAAAATTATAATATTAAGCTCTACTCTCTATCGAGCACTCTTTATGGAAAGACAAAACATGAACAATGAGTTTTTAATCTACGTGCTCTTTTTGAAATATATATATATATATATATATATATATATATATATAAACACAAACTTATAGCTATACTCTTTTCGAAAACCCCTCTACGTATCTACGTGGATAGAAAAAATAGTTGTAAATAAGAAAGAACTATGTACATGAACATCAGCCAATGTGATTCGGACCGAGACAGCACGTAGCCTAAAAAACGCGAGACGAGTAATCAACTAACAAAAAACCGCTTAATATATAAGCAGAGCAGAATAAGTAAAGTATAGCTAGTAAGCCAATATACCTACCAAGATTTCACCTAAGCGGATCGTTAGGGAGCCAGCGTTCCCTGACGATCCGCTAGGGTGAAAGCCAACACCTCTCTTTGTTTTTAGAAAAAATTAATAGTACAATGTAAAATTAACTAATTAAGAAAAAAAAAATGAGAAGAATATCTATATATATATATATATATATATTAATCATATCGCCCTCGAGCACTGGAACGCCACTGATGTTCAGGGGGGCAACATAAGACTAAAAGGATTAGAGGAAAATGAGGAGAAAGACGAACCAGTTAGAAAGAAGCATGAGAAGGATGGGAATGCAGGTGTGATGACAGTTGCGAAGGTGAGAGAAAGGAAAGGATCTACAGGACAGTGTGGAAAGAAGTAGGGTCAAGTAGTTAAGAGATGAGAATTGACCTTGCATTTAAACTCCTAGGGGTTGTAGCCGTCAGGAAAGCAATAATAAGGAAACGAGTTCCACAGGCGAGAAGTGCGGGAAAAGAAGATGCAGGAGTAGAATTGTCATCTGCATTTGGTTGATCTAACTGTCAATGGGTGAGACCCAGTTGCCAGTGAGGTTGCACGAGTAAACACCGGTTGCGGAGGCACCAGTGACTCAAGCTCGTTGGAATAGAATCCATGGAAGTATTTATAGAATAGACAAAGGGAAGCCACATCTTGTCAGTGGGAAAGTGGCTGTAGTCGAGCCGCCAAACCGATACCTGTCACATTACTGATTCTCCTTTGGAGTCTGTCAAGAACACGGTGATGAACAGCAGAGACACCTGACCATATATGGCAGCAGTACTCCATGAATGGTTGATTTGTATATATGCAGGATGGTTTCAGGTGGGAAAAACTTCCTACACAGTGACCCAACCTTCATATATATATATATATATATATATATATATATATACTAACCTGAAATATCGATTCATTTTCTAAAATAGTCCGATAGAAACGTTGTTATGGATACCATGCATATTACTAAACTCATTAAAAAGTAATTAAACTTTTAGATGTATACTAATGCATTGTAAAATAATTTGATAAAATTACCTTCAAGCGATTAACTCGTATATGGCAGGATAAAGATCATACATCTTTGAAGATTGCGGATCGTGCTACAGTATCATAAATAAAAATTTATAGATACAACTATTTAATTTTTTAATATATATATATATATATATATATATATATATATCCAGGTGAAAAGGATCAAAGGTTTTACGCTTTTTATTCCTTTAGCATCTATTTTTTTATAAACAGTGCTCAATACAATAAATCATGATGAGCTTAACATAATCATATACTTATGAATTAAGTGTACATTGCGACACTGACATTTATATGTTTCCAGCTAGAATCTCGTCATCAGGCAATGTTGGATGTTGGTTGTGAAAATGATTTACATTTAAATACAAAAAATATGTTTGCTATTTATGTATGTAATTATGTTTCTTTTAACTAATCAGAATAAAGATGTATTTTGAAATTTGGTCAGTAGTTTCTACATACTTCTTCTTTCTTTTTCTCTTTGTTTTTTTTTCTTTTTTTCTCCCTAATGGGAGAGTGTGAACTTACTTTTAACCTAACTTTATTTTTCTTTTTTTCTTTTTATTCTTATTGTTTCTCCCTATATCGTATTACCTTTGATGTATGTATTCTAGTAACAAACATTTCCTTTCTTCTTTCTCCATATTTTAACCTCTTCTTATAGAAAACAGGAAAAGGATGAAGAAAGGAAAGTGCTTTTTATATCATGTTCAAATTTCTTTTGAGTAAATTTACTCTTTTTATCAGTACATATTTATTTCTTTTCCAAAACCTTTAATCTATAAATAACATTTCTATTTTCTTATTCTAATTAACTTGCTGCTCTCATTACCCTCTAATATCAATTTATTTATTATGAAAATGTTTTTATTTATAAAATTTTTATATACCAATTTAGTTATGTCATTTTGATATCTCGTCATTTTATATAAGCAAGGTGAAGTAATAAAAGAAATTGTACTTATTGGACTTTAGATTTTAGGAGTCAGTTGAAGTTATTTTGTTTTTGTTGTTGTCGTCGTCGTCTTCTTTGTAGACCGCGAGAAAGTGAGAATGAAGAAGAAGTAAAATAAATTAGCATGAATGAAGAAGGAGAATGATTGTGTGACGCGACTTTACGTCATGGTCGGCAAGTTAAAATTTCTTTAGTCACATCTTGCGTATAATCTATCTGCGCTCCCATTTGACTGATTGATTAAAACTCTTTTTCCCTTTTCTTTTATACCGATTCATCATTTTCACACTTGATAGGTAACTCTTTTTTCGTTTTGCAAATCGCTTTGTTTCATTGTTTAGAAAATAAATCACGAAATATGGAATTGGTCTTTTTCTTTCAGCATGGAGTCAATTCTTTTCCTATTTTCAAAATTAAATTTCACACTTGATTGTGAATTTTTGCTTTGGTCTGGGGTTTTCCAAAATGTTTTCAGTCATTGTTATCCATTTTTCTGGGTGTTCAAATTTACTTTTTGCCATTCAGTTAACTGTTGGATCATGTAGGATTTGTATCTCCCCCAACACCCCGCAGATTGATAAATATTGAAAATATTCCTCCATATGTTTATGCATGTTCATATGTATCCATTTCATTATGGTCGTTTAAAGCATGAAATAAATGGTAAATTTGTTCTGGTTGTTTAAGATCAGATTTCTTTTTCGCGGATTGCATTTTGTGTTTGCTTGTTGCGATCAATCTTTGTCCAATGAAGTGTCGCTTTTTTTCTGTGGTGAGTTATGTGTTCGATCGTTTATTGTAAATAGTTTGTGTGAGTTTGAAGTTCAGTGTTGTTTCTCCTGGGCTGAAAAGAAGAGTCAAATGTTGTAGTTGAGATGTGCTTGATTAGACGTTTCTACGAAAGTGTTGTTTACTTTCTAATGAGTTATTTTGGAATGTAGCATGCTCTGGAAAATTCTCGGTTGATTCGAGTGGTTGATATGGCTGTCAAAATCTTCTAATTGATTACAATGCTCCACGTTGAATTGATTTTCGTTTGGAATGGTCTGTTCGTTTCGATGTATGCGTGGATTTATCTTGGTCTTAGAAGACATTAACAGCGGGGAAAAACTTTGCAAAGTTGTTTAGTTGATTGATGCTATTGTGTTGATACTGACGCTTATTTTGAAAGAATTTTAGAAGATTCCTGGATTTAAAATTGATTTGATTTGGAGGTGCCAGTTATCTCCAGTATCAATAAATCGAACTTGCAGATGTCTTAGTTGTTCTCGCTAAATGATAAAAAACGTCAGTGAACCCCTTTTCTGGAAAACCTAAGAGAGATGACAATTGTGCTATCTAGTATGCTATTATTAAAATGTGCAATGATTGAGTGTTATATGTCGTGGTCAACATTTTGTAGAGGATAGAATTCCTCTGCGTGTCTTTTGCCTAGTCGCCATTCGTGTAGTGGGAATGTTGAAAAGATACTGTAGAAATGGACATTGAACGTAGTTCTTGTTAATAAAAAGGTCTCTCGTTTTTGTGCATAACAGTTGATTATATTTTAAAAAGAGAAAATAACGTTATTTTTGTGTGTAGTGTAATCAAATTGTGATTATCAGAATTATTCTGTGTGTTCTTTGAAAAGTAACCATTCCTGTAATGTTCAGAAATCTACTACGTGTTCCTTGCGGGGTAATTATTCATGAAGTGTTCAGAATTTCACAGCGTGTTATTTGCGGAGTTACCATTGGGTAGTGTGAGTGTTTTCTGCTGGGTCACCATTCATGACGGGTTCTCGGTGATATTTGTCAAATTGGCCTTGTGCCAAACACTACTGAAGTCCCCACAATTTAAAATATCAAAAGTTTGAAGGTTGGATGTCGAAATGTGAAATTAAATTTCATATTTAATTGTGAATTTTTACTTTGGTATGGGTTTTTCAAAAATGTTTTAAGTCTTTCCGATCCATTCTTGCGGGTGTGCAATTTTACTTTTTGTGTTTCAGTTAGCTGTTGGATATAGGATTTGTATAAACCATTCAATAGAGTCAACAGTGTTACTCCATTGATTTTGACGATGTAGTTTTTAGAAGGGTTAAGCAGACGATATTGTGGGTTGTTAAATTAGTTATCTTTATTGTTTTTAACAGAGATGAAAGCTTGTTATTGTAAGATTCGCATTCTGTCCTAGGGTTTAAATTCGGTAGCTATTTGTTTGTCTTCCTTGTTGATAGAGATTTTCTTGTTGCTGGGTGATTTTTATGTTTATGGACTTCTCTGTAGGTGGCTATAGTGTATGCATCGACATCGACAAAATAGTGGTTATTATTTTGTCAGATTTGATAAAATGTTAATCAAAATTGTTAATAGTAGTCAGCACTTTTTTCATATTATCTTGTGGTGTGGCGTTCACATACTTGATTTTACGGATAACAAAGATTAATTCCATTTCGAAGGCCATTATTTGTCCATCAAAAGGTAATGTTTTTTTTATCTTTAAATCCTTAATGTTTCTATCGTATTTCTTGTCGTCAGTATCGTGTTTAAATTAGAATAGTTTCTATTTCATACTATCGATGATATAAGAAAATGTATTAAATCTGGTATTTTAAAATTTTTTTCTTAAACATTTTTTGTTTATGGGTACTCATATTTGAGTAGATGTATATTTATTTATTTTATATCTACCTTCCTGAACATTCGAGAAATATTCTTGAAAAAATAAGTATTCCTCGGCAGAATTAAAACATAAGGCGTGACCTAGGAAAAAATTCGTCATAAGATCAGACGTACCTTGTTCGTTGGGCCACGTAAAATCTCCTGATCTAAAAGTGTCTGAAAAAAGCTTTTAAACAAACTTTTCTCCTGATTCTTGAAATATATATTACCAAGATTATTTCTCGATTATTCAGGCTGGTGGATGTAAAATAAATCGAT
This sequence comes from Ascarosepion bandense, assembly GCA_037127315.1. NCBI lineage: Eukaryota > Metazoa > Mollusca > Cephalopoda > Sepiida > Sepiidae > Ascarosepion > Ascarosepion bandense. Next base: position 2,926,824 of record JBBBDQ010001440.1, read on the forward strand.
ATAGTCTTTCTTTCATAATGATATTACTCCATTTTCAACATTTACGCCCGTCTCTGTCAGAAGTCTGCCAAGTCTTACAAATTAAACCTGGATACTGCACTTCAAAAATAACTCCAATATTTGATTGAATGTGGTAAAAAATAGCTGGTAATTTTGAATTTTTCTAAAACGAAGCTGCTCTCCTTTATCAACCATAAAGATAAATTCCTGTCTACCATTAGAATGCATGACGCTAGTCTCCTAGAAAGCAATGCACTGTGCCTCCTTGGTCTCATTCTCTCAAATGTAGAATGACTACATTGAATCCATAACTTCTTTTAGTGCTAGGAAGTTTGATTCACTGTGTCGGGTTAGGTGGTTTTTCACGTCAGAATCCATTTTACACATTTAAGGAACTACTATTCATCCATACATTGAATACTGTTGTCATATCTCGTCGGGGGTGGGGTGTTTGCTTTGCTTTTGATCTTGGGTTTCTCCACAAAATCCAAAAAAGGATCGGCAAAATAATCGATCCTGATTTAGCAGCTCACCTACGGCCATATTCTCACTGACGTGATGCGGCTATCTGATGTGGCTTCCTGTTCTCTTTTCTAGAAGTATTTTCATGCCAACTGCAGTAACCAGCTTTTGTCCCTGGTACCCCAACCACAAGTATTTATTCATGTTCCTAGATTGTAATCAAGGTTCTACCGCTTTTACGACGTAAATAGTTAAATGCAACCGCCTCTTCGACTCTAATCGTATTTTTCTCGGTATCTTTTGTGCAACTCACTCCCATTCTCTTGCTTCCCTGATAGCCACACTCTTTAAAGATTTCAATGCAACGTCATTTGCTGTCTTTTGTCTACTTCTGTTCCATTTTGTCTGTTTTTTTCTTTCTTCGATAACACATGTACATATTTTATTTTTTACTATAAACCCCTGCACACACACACACACACACACACACACACACACACACACACACAAATATATATATATATATATATATATATATATTTGGGAGTGTGTGAATGTGTGCGTCTCTTTTTATGGGCACGTGTATGCGTACTTTTAGGACTGAATTTCTGTTATGAGGATTTATTATTTACAATATTTTGAATTTAAATAGTGTTAATAAATCAACACACACATACACACACACACACACACACACACACACACACACACATATATATATATATATATATATATATATATATATATAAAGGGAGAGATAGCATCCACCTGCAGAACTTCATTTATGCTTCCTCAAGTTGCTTTTTTCTTCTGTGAAATTTTCCATCATTCACTCCCCAACTGGAAAACATGTATCTTATATATCTATAACATATAACAGTTCTGTAGTGTTTTCTCAATGACTAAAGAAATATTTCTGTTTCTTCATGATCTACTTAGTTGTTCGAATACAACTTTGGCTATCCTGATTTATCTTCGGATTGAATTGTCGAACGCTCCATCCTTTGATAACGTACTTCCAACTAGTTTCAATTCTTTTTTACTTTTCTGATTTTTTTTTTACCCAATTTGTAACTTGCACGTTAAACTTTTCCATTTGCTAATAACCACGCATTGCGTCTTCTTGGAATTCATGTTTATTACTTTCTTCTCACTTTCGGTCACTGATTTCTATAAGGCTTAATTTAGTTTGCTTTCTGTATCTACTATTAACATTGGGCCATCTGCATACCTTATATCCATAAGATTATAACCGACCATAATGAATCATGGTAGAACTTCTAATTTCCTCATGATCGCCTCTCCCTATAAGTTAAAATCTAATGTAAAGTCACATACTTTCTTTACACCTCTCTTCATTTTTTCATATCTACTGAATTAATTTTCTATCCATATACAATCTTTTGCTTACATTATAGGTTCAGAATGTAGCTAATATCCACCTCCAATATGGTAAGGTTATTATGTAGTTCCGACGTTTTTTGTGATATAATTTATCAAATGATTTTTCATAATCTCCGAAAGACTTACACATCTTTCTGCATTTGTATTGCTCTTACCGATATCTTGAAACTGGGTTAAAAATAAATGGTGTCTAAATTACTCATTAAAACACCTTGTGTGATAAGGATATACCGGCCAAATGAATGACACGTAAATGCTGCAATACGTTGACATATTTTCTTAAATGTACGCATAACTTTGCAGGTGTGGACCAGTTTGAACTACACCCAGATCGAGTAACCGAGTCCGCGGTTTGGCAATGTTTCCAAGTATTATATATATATATATATATATATATATATATATATATGTGTGTGTGTGTGTGTGTGTGTGTGTGTGTGTGTGTGTGTGTGTGTGTGTGTGTGTGTGTGCGCGCGCTCGCGTGCGCGGTCTGGCGTCTCTGTATATACGCGTAGGTCTAAATTCACTTCGTCTGCATCATCTTTCAAAAAAGAAAAATAACGGTCGACACACGGTACAAGAAGGCTGATTTTTTGCTACTTTTAGTAAATTATCATTGCACCCGCTGGAAATGCTAAATATTAAAACCAAAAATGAAATTCGTCTCTTTCACCAGTTTTTGAGCATTTAGCTTGAAATTCGTCTAAAAAATATACGGAAATGTCTAGTTTCCACAGGTCTTTTCGTTCAAACTGCCTTTCAATTTTACTATTTCAAGAATAAATCACAGTAAATTTAATATCTTTTCTATTAGATACATTGAACAGAAAATATATTGAAACATAATTCTGATTCTAAATCACCACAAGGAAAATATGTAATTTTCTTTACTGTTTGCGATCAGTAAAATCTGTGTAAATTTTTTTTAAAGGTTATAAAAAGGCCACTCAGTTGATAATACTTCGCAGGTCGTTTGTTAGATCATAATTAATAAAAATAAGAAATGCTTAAACGTGTATAAAAAAACATAATACAGCTGAACACATATTATGGGAAAATATTTAAATTTGCATTGTTTTTGAAAACCACCCTAAAGCTACAGTACTATCTCCCTTATTATAATAAAGTCCGTTATATATATTGGCCTCCTTTGCAAGCTACGGGGTTACGGCATTACCAGACTCCTTACTGAACCAATCCAGTCTTTTTTAAACAACCGCAAAATGAAGGCCGTTTTGAATGGGCATGACTATTGATCCTACAGCACGAATGCCGGTGTCCCCCAGGGCGCTACCCTGGCCTGACGCTCTTCCTTATTTTCATCAACGACCTCCCAGATGAGATCAAGTCCCAAGTAGGCATCTACGCAGATGACACCACAATATAATCCCGCACCAGTAAGAAACTTGGCATGGCGGACAGACATAATCTCGCAGCTGACCTTGAACGGTATCTAGACTCTGTGGTGAATTGGGGCAAGAACTGGCTTGTCAACTTCAATGTGTCCAAGACCAAGCTGTTGTCTGTCAACCATCACAGGCAACCTCTCCTGCCTCCCATAAGCATGGGCCAAGCGATTCTCTCTGAGTGCAATACACTGCGCCTCCTCGGCCTTAACCTCTCTTCTGATCTCAAATGAAACCGCAACATCGAATCCATAGCTAAATCCACTGCTAAGAATGTTGGGTCACTGTGTGGATCCAGGACGTTCTTTCCGCTTGAATCCATCCTGCATATATACAAGTCTACCATTCGATCCTGCATGGAGTACTGCTGCCATTTATGGTCAGGCGCCCCTGCCGCTCAACTCAGTGTTTTCGACAGGCTACAAAGGAGAGTTAGTAACGTGGTAGGTGCTGACCTGGCGGCTCGACTACAGCCACTTCCCCACCGACGAAATGTGGCCTCCCTTTGTCTGTTCTATAAGTACTTTCATGGCTTCTGCTCAGACGAACTTAAGTCACTGGTGCCTCCACAACAGGTGTTTACTCGTGCAACCAGAATGGCAACTGGGTCCCACCCATTCACAGTTAGGTTAGCCAAATGCACACGACAGTTCTACTCCTGCAGCTTCTTCTCTCGCACTTCCCGCCTGTGGAACTCGCTCCCTTGTTCTTGCTTTCTTGACGGCTACAACCTCCAGAAATTTAAATGCAATGTCAAAACTCATCTACTAACCACTTGACTCTCGCCATTCCCCCCGCCCCGCAGTTCCTTCTCTTACTCCCCCCATTGCAACTGTCATCACACCTGCATTTTCATCTTTCTATTGCTTCTTTATAATTGGTTTGTCATCCTCTTCTCCCTCCTTTAATTAATATTCTTTCAGTTATGTTGCCCCCCACCCTCGCACATCAGTGGCATTTACGCCTTGCCCGGGGTGAAATGATTAAATATATATATATATATATATATATATATATATATATATATATATATATATATATTAATCGATATACATCTTATCGTACGTCGATGGAAAAACTAGGATTTTCTTGCGTAACACAATTATCAGCTTAATGTTATCTAATATATCAAGAGGAAAATTTAAATAGACAAAAATTACATGGAGATAAAAAATTAAAATTAAAATTTTAAATTAAAGAAAATAATAAAATGCAAGGAGAATGAGTCAAAGAAGCGTAATTCATAATTATTATTAGTAATATCTGCGGAGTAATAAAAGAAAGAAAGAAAGAAAGAAAGAAAGAAAGAAAGAAAACGGTAAAGTAAAGGTGTGAGAAAGAGACAAAATTGTAGAGGTATTCGCATCGATCAGGGCTTAAGAATTTATTTTTTCTTAGGCAGCATGTGGTCATTAATTTAATTTTAGTAGTAGAGTAGGGTTATTTATAAGGTTTATGATGGCGAGTTTTTCTAAATGAGTTATTTACATCTGTCTTACTTGCCATTAGACGTTTTGATTTTAGCGACGCTATTCCAGATAATAGATGGGTTCTTGTTACTGGTTTTTAATTTGCAATAATATGCGAATAAAGTAGTATTTTTGCTGTATTTACTGTTGTTTCAAGACAAGATATTGGTGTGAAAGTGAAATATCTACATATTAGCAGTTGATAGAAAATTAAATCTGACATTATCATTATCATCACCTGAATAGATACAAGCTCTATAAACAATACTTTCGATTATATATTGGCCATTTAATGAGCAGGGCCTATTTTTTTGGGTAGCTGCAGTTATTTTTTAGAAAGGTCATTATTATTAGTAGGGTAACTGATATTATTTAAAGTGGTCCAAGTATTAATATATTATTAAGTTGTGCTATATATTTATTTATGTCTTTAACACAACTATAATTGATAAAACGTTGTATTTGCTAAATATTCTTAATGAAGGTGAAGAGTAGAAATATTGTTAATTAAATGTAGCAAGAAATTTCCAATGTTTGTTTGGACATTACGGTTGATGTATAGGCTAGACCAAATAATATTACGTTTTTATAGTTGCTACTTAATTTTAACTACTCTGTTGTTAAGAGTTTGGTCTAACTTAGCGTTGGATTTATTGTTTTTTTAAGTGTTAATGTATTTAATTTTTAGAAATGTCAAAATTTGCATATTGATAGCATTGGTACTTAAATGAAATTAGATTGATTGATGTAAGTTATTGATGAATCTATGGAAGTAATTTTATTCTTTATTAATATATTTATGATTATGTGAGTCTTTAACGTACGGTTTGTTCAGGTCAAAGGTAACATCTAAGAAATTTACAACTTTAAAGTTATTGTAGTCTTTATATATATATATATATATATATATATGAGAAACATTAAGGCAGACACGTTATTTCATGGTAAATCGGAAGTATGGGCCTTCGTCAGCTTCCGTCTTTATTGTACAAATGATTTTATACGAATTTTGGGACAAAATGTTTAAATTTGCATTGTTTTTTTGAAAACCACACTACAGTTCTATCTCCCTTTGTAAAATAAAGTCCGTTGTATATATATATATATATTCTAAACATATACTGTAAAATATAAGAGACACTGAATGTCTATTATGTTTAATAATGAGCTGTTCTAAGCGTCGTATTTAGGCGTTAATTACAGTTGAAAATAAAGACAAAAATTCTATTAATTTTATTAATTTTTATTAATATTAAATATGAGATATTCATTGTCTCTTATATTTAACAGTATATGTTTAGAAAATTATTTGCTGCCTCGATACACTTAATATATATATATATATATATATATATATATATATATATATATTAATCGTTTCAAATATAATTGCCGTTATCCTTGATGGTAGAAGTACACTCGTATAACATATTACATTATGTGAGTCTTTAGCGTACGGTTTGTTCAGGTCAAAGGTAACATCTAAGAAATTTACAACTTTAAAGCTATTGTAATCTTTAAATATATATATATATATATATATATATATATATATATATATGTATATATATATATATATATATATATATATATATATGAGAAACATTAAGGCAGACACGTTATTTCATGGTAAATCGGAAGTATGGGCCTTCGTCAGCTTCCGTCGTTATTGTACAAAAGATTTTATACGAATACAGTAGCGAAATTATTCAGTAAAATGTTCTTTTTACAATATTTGTAAGCTTTATTTGATGGAAGAATGGTTTATTAATAAGGCAAGGGCGATTTCCTCCAAGCACTTCGAAGCCAATCCAATTGTATCCCATATGAGTTTCATTTACTCCTTCACCGACAGTGAAGTCAATTCTCTGTAGACTGGAGACCATACTTCTTGCATACTGATAACGCAAATTATATTCTAATAATCTCTTATCTCACAGTACTCTCCTGTTAAACTATCTTCCTGTTCTTTGCTTCCATGTTTTCCATCATTTACAAGCAACGACAATCGTCATTTTTAATCTTCCAGAAAATACCGTTCATGTGTTATATTTTCTCATCTCTGAAGTGTACACAATCTGTTTAAATCCAGTAACACCTACCTTCTTAGTGGAATTTTAGACTTGCTTATGGATGACTCCCTGTATTCTGTCACTCCTTCTGACAATTTTCCTCCTATGTAACTCCCTGCACAACAGTGGTAGTATAATGCCTTGCATGGGGCGATACAATTATAAATAATGATTTTTAAAAAGTCCCAGTGTATTCTGAAGAATATTTTCTCATGGCACCCCTGTTACTTTTTATTTTTCGAACTGCGGTTCACCATTAAGAATGTGTTGCATAAGTTTAGTAGTTTTCTCGCCCCAAATGTACAACGTTCTATCAATAAAGTCTTCTTCTTTATATGCTGTGTCGTTTGAGGACGTAAGCGATCAAGAATTTTCACTTGCCCATATCCCTTGTCTTTCGGGATATTTTACCTCTTCGCGATCAACCTTTCCAAGCCTAAAAAGTATGTCTTGCGCTGTTTTTCTCAGTCTCCTTTTCCTTCTATTTGCTCTGTGAGTATTAGGTTGTCCAAGCCAGTCATCCTTATTTTGTGTCACAGGCCTACAAATGTCTCTTTCGGATGCCGAGTATGGTTTTCTTTTCGTGTATTCCACAACTTTCCACAACTTCGTCGTTTTCCACATGTTCGGTCCATGGCCTCCTTCGTATCCTTCTGTAGATTTACATTTCTGTTGCTTCGAGTCTGTCCTTCATCTCTGGAGAGATACTCCAGCATTCGCTGCCATATAGGAGAATAGATATCATATGACAGTTTCCTACCTCTCAATACTTTGCTTAGCCTTCGTAATGCGTCTTTGTCCATGCCAATCCGCCTTCTGTAGCACTTTCCATCTTCTGTTTCTGGAACCGCTGATCATCAATCATTTGTTTCTTTAAAAGTTTATGTTTAACAGTTTCTGTTCAGTTTTCCTTGCTGCCTACTGTAGAAGGTCCTGTATTTTTCTCTTCTGTGTCTGCTATCAGCACTTATCTTCTGCGTATATTGTAGCCGCCAATGATAATTTCTGAGAAGACTTATAATTTTTTTTCAAAATTCTTTTACTTTACAGGTTAAATAGATCTAGTGTAATGAGAGACCTTTGTCTTTTGGATTAATTTTTTAAATTTGTTTATAAGCCTACCCTTGCGTTGCAAATGACATCTCTTGTGGTTCCTTTTCAAGAAAAGTTTCCTAATTCATGCCTATGCAGTCGGATCTGTCACCACTTGAGTTTTTGTTAAAATGTTTTGTGAATTAGAGTAATAAGAAGAAAGACAACAACAACTACAACAAAAATAATAATAAATAAATAAATTAGATAAATACATAAATTGTAAGAGAAAGCCGTAACTATATTTACGCAAAATCAGTGATGATACCCTCAGAAAGTACACACGGTGAAAAATTGCGTAAACAACGTGATTAGGCGTGGTAAGCATTTCCTATCCGCACCAAGTAAAAACTATCATTGAAAAAAAAGGGGAATAAAATTGGGATTTATATTTCAAAAATACTCTTACCGTCCGTTAATTTATCTGATTATATAATCTTAAACAAGGAAAATAAAACCATCCAGTACGTAAAAACTGACTGAGCGAGAAGTCCACATATTCATGACAGAAAAGATCTCCATTGTATATTCTATTGATGATAAAAAAATAACAAAACATTGTGAGCAATGGTACAGATGTTTTTCATTTGAAATGTATACTTGAGCCAAAAAACGGCAAGAGATCTCGACAAACATCTTTTTTTTCCAACTACGCCAACGGTAAAGCAATTATCCGTTAACTTGCAATTAGATATTTTTTCAAATGAAATCTGCCGTTCCAAGTATACGTAGTAGAGGTGAAATGTTATAAACACGATAAATTAAATAGTACAGAATATTGCTTTTAACTTTAATTCTTATCATTTCTAATTTCATAATTCGTTTTTTGTACTGCGCCAAATATATATATATATATATATATATATATATATATGCATCTATTTGGAAATGGGTTATATTCGCAGCATAGTTTCAACCTACCGATATCTTCAGGTGATTTATAATAACTGATTTTTCCGTTTTTTAAACGTACAAACAGACATTTCTATAATCGCGAAACTGTTCGTACGTTTATTAACGGAAAATCAGTTAATATAAATCACCTTGAGATAACGAAAAGTTGAAACCTAAGTCGCGGAAATAATGCATTTCGAAATGAAAAATATCCAAATGTTCTGAAATATAATTTTATTCAACACTTTTTAATACAACTGTATACTTGTCTAACTTAAATATGACCAAAAACTAATTATATATATATATATATATATATATATATATAAATGAAATGAATTGTTTGAACACTATTTTTTTATCGATAGTCATATTTAATTTAAGTAGATATTTTGTTTTTTTTTAATGAAACAGTACTTAAATATGAGTAGCGATAAAAAATAATGTTCAAACAATTCATTTCAAATTGCCGGTTGCTTATAACCACGTTTCATTATAATTCGTTGATTTCCGTAATATATATATATATATATATATATATATATATATATATATATAAAGTAGGATCATTGGTAAGGTAAATTCCATAGGAGATTAAATCCAAACAGAACTCAATGTTAAGATTTAACAGAGTATTATAATAAAGAACATAGGTTGGATTTTTTAAAAAACCCGTTGGTAATATAATATTTCGCGGCACTCTTATTAACCGCACCTCAGACCAAATTCATACAACAATGAATGGGTCAAAATTATCCAGAAAATATCAAGTAAATAAAAAAGATGAATAAAAGAGAAAAAGAAAAAGAGCAGAGAAAAAATAGGGGAAAGGTGGTTAACTTAACAGTGTTTACTCTTACCATCTATATTATATCTTGACGTCGGCACGTCCTTGGCCTAGTTTTACAAAAAACAGTAGTTAAGGAAGCCAGTAAATCTTTACTTGAATATTTAGTCGTCTATTATTAAATGCATGACATTAGAAAGTAAAAAACAAAAAATAAGGGTTGAATTTTCACTCGAAAAATGAATTGTTAATTTTTGTAATTAATTCTAATAATAATAATACTATGAAATTGCATTTTGGTAGTAATAATAAAGAAACTAATACTGAAAATCTTAAAGTAATAACATTAATAAAAATAATAATATTTAAGATGATATAAATAATAACGATAAATGATAAAAATTTGTAATACAAAATAGTAAATAAAATATCCTATTCCAAAAACATAAGGACTTACATTAAACTGACATAAAACTTTAATAATAATAATAATAATAATAATAATAATAATAATAATAATAATAATAATAATAATAAAAACAATAATAATAAAGTGCATATGAAAACTATAATGATACAAATTACTTTTACATAAAAATAATGCTATTAAATCAAAGAAAAAATAATAAAAGCAATAATATTAAAGTACACATGATAACAATTATGATAAAACTTTGAGGGTATAAAGTATTTAACGGGAAATTTTAGAGCTTTTTCAAAATCAACATTTTAGGTTTAATTTCGAGCTTGTTATGTAATTCTATTCGAGCTTGTTATATAATCCTAAACCCTTTTTTTATGTCTACATTTAAAAATTAGTTTCTTTCCTTGCTGTAGTAATATGATTAACACACATAAACATATACCCAGAAACAAACATATACCTTCACAAGCCCGCACATATATATATATATATATATATATATATATATATATATATATATATATATGCGGACTTGTGTAGGTGTTTCTGGGTATATGTTTGTGTGTGTTAATCATATTACAATATATATATATATATATATATATATGTATATATATATATATATATATTAAGGTACATCATTTTTAATCTATACTAGATTTAATTAATACGGGCTATTTACTCCAAAACCAGTATAGATTAAAAATAACGTTCAAAGAAATAAATTATATATATATATATATATATATATATATATATATATATATATATATATATATATATCGTTCATTCAGTAATGTATTTGAACAATCTCAGCTACTGGCGTATGTTTACATTTTATGTAACACGCTCAAGTCCGCTTTTTTACAGAGCGCCCATATTTCAGAATGGCCGACTAATGTCATTTCGGTCTGGTTTCAATCCTGGCTGGAAGTAATCGGATGTCTAATCGTACTGATGAATTGTGATACAGCGGAACAGATCTCTTTGCGGATAACTGTATATGTATATATGCAGGTTTCATTAAAAATGATAATATGTTTCATTCTTTCATGTGATATTTATGATTTCTCGTTCTTTTGAGGATATTAGTTTTATAAAAATTAGCTAAATAATTTGTTGATCCGAGCTGTTTCTGCTGTCCATTTGGCTATTTTCGAAGATGGTGTTATGTTGTGGAGTAGTGTGTATGTGTTTTCTACCTATCCCGATAAGCATGTTGTTAGCGAGTTCGGAATTGATATTATTGAGGCTTCAGTTTTACTTTTTATCAATAATTTTTTCATTTTTGCTGAAAAGAAAATCGAACTTTATAATCTCAAATCTGCATTTGAAACAACACTTTCCTCAACTTCACATACGAGTTTAGCCACAAATATAAACTCCTGTTCTTAGAGGTCTTCGTGGTTTCTCGTAACAATAATTTCATCACTTGCCCATATAAAAAAAACACTAGTAAAAATTTTAGTCGAATTAATTTCACTAATCAATGTCTTCTTAGATATAAAATTGGTATTATTAAAATTTTCCTCATGAGAGCCTATGAAAATTCATCTTCTCGATCAATTTTATGCAAAGAACTTCATAATTCAAAACAAACACTTGTCAACACCGCATTTACAAATTATCTTGTTGACTACAACATTAGACTTTTTCTTTCAAACTTGATCGTTAGTAAGAGTAAACAGACTGATAATAACAATAACATTAATATTTTGTACAAAAACCAAATGGACAGTCAATATAAATAGAACCAATTTTCACTTCGAGGCATCATCCAAAAATACGCAATTCATATCGACTTAAATAATAATTAATTAATCAAAAATTTAAAACAGCTAACCTCATCAACAAGATAAAAATTCACCTGCACAATCAAAACTACAACGAATCAATATTATTTACGAATAAACAGACCAATTGAAAAAATGATTTATTTATCCTAAATTTGGAAATAATTATATTGAAAATGACTCGAAGAGTCACGCTGCGTCTCTCTGAACGGAGCTCAATTTGATTTCATTTAAACACACAGAGAAATCTCCCAAACACTATCCAGAATATACTTGCTGACAACACAAATACTATAGCATCATGACATGCAAAAAAGATTAGAAATAATGCACGCTTTATCGATTAAAAAAGAAAAATCCAAAACTCAATAATATCAACTACGCACATGTTAAAGACATGCTTACTGTGGTCTGTACATAACACATACCACTACTTTACATCATACATAACATCACATACATTCTGTTAGACATTCAGCCTCAAAAATAAATAAAAGTGTAGCCGAAAGCGCTCTAATAAACAAAACATGTCGACAATTTTTATATAATTCATGTAGTCAAAAGAAAAAAATCAGTAAATGACATGAAAAATTGCATAAAAATCTGAACTATAATACTCACACACGCGCGCGCGCACACACACACACACACACACACACACACACACACACACACACACACACACACACACACATATATATATATATATATATATATATATATATATATATATATATATACTAGCAGTATGTCTCGCTGTTGCTCGGGTGTGATGAAAGCTTTAAAACTAGTCAATGGCCCTGGAGCTCAGATACATCCTAAAGAATATTTGTGTGAAGTTTTGTGAGAATCGGCTAAAAATAGTGGATTTGTATAAAGGACATACAGACAGATAAACAGACAAACACACAAACATCTTGCCTTTCATATATGCGTATTATCGATTTTCTGCACTATTGTAAGAACTGCAACCTTGAAACTTCTGAATATCATTTCTTATGTCTTTGTCTATGAGTGCACTAAAGTTGATTAAAATCGGACTATTCCTTCTATAACCTCGATCTTTTCGATTATCGATTTTTGATATTTATCGGCGGTACCTCGACACAAAACCTAGCTAAGAACACTCGCAGACGCCTATAGTACAACTGTGTAAATTTTCAAGAAAAGGTAACGAACACACACACAGAGATACACACACAAAGTCCCATTTATAAATAAGTTTATATATATATATATATATATATATATATATATATATATATAACATAGGACACTTAGTATACAATCCAGAAAAATTCCGACAGAGACGACCTCAAGAGAACTCAATGTTCATTTATTTAATATATATATATGGGTGTGTTTAGTGAAAGGAAGAAAGAGAGAATAAATGAGAACATCTCCTATTCTTCATATCCCATTTAGACTATATTTATGATTTCATACAAACACTAGTGCTCAGTGGATAAAGTGAGATAAAAGAGTAGATGTAGAAACTATTGAAGAAATGGTAAAAGAAGAACGGGATACAAGAAATTAAAAGATAGCAATTTACGTGGCGTCTACATTTTTCGATCTTGTAGCAAATAGGGAAGGAAGTAAAGTGAAGGAAGCCTCACATACAGCAAGTGCGTGAAAAAAAACTGCTGGGGTAGAAATGCCGGTTACATTTAGCTACATCAACGGTAAAAGGGTATCATCAAATGTTAACCTTGTTGCACGCCTACATTCGAGTGGTGGGGTACCTGGGAAACAGCTTTACCAGTCAGTTATATCTCGAAAGTGATGTGATGTCCCAAGCGTGTATCGCGTATGGCATTTAACTGACTGACTGATACAATTCCTAGTGTGTGACGCGCGGACTTAACCGTGTTTATATCAGACTCATAAAAAAATCTGAAAAGCATCTTGTGCAATAAAGTAATAGACAGAAATAAGAAAGCATTATTAACTGGAAGTAGATTGTATACCATGTTGTTCTGCAGGAGCATAGTGTGAGCTCTTGCAGAACGTCATGGAAATATTTGTTGAAAAGTCAGAGTGAAACCACGTCACATCGTTGAGAATGTGACTGAAGTCAAGATGTCAAATCAGGATCAATAACATTGTAGATACTTTTTGTATCAGTGGATAAAGCCAGCCATTCATAGATGGACAACTAAAAGCACGGACAGTTTGAAGTTTTCTCTGCCATTCTGACGATGAGATTATAGTCTCGAAATATTAATATAAATAAACAGGTCATAGAAACACCCCCCGAACTTCCTTTATTTCATTCAACGCATTGTAACAGCCTTCAAGACATAACACATACAACAATTTTACGCAATGCTTCAAGCAAATTACAAAACTTTATTATACTTTTTGTAATTTGATAACCTCAAGATGAATAGCAGAAGAACACTATTTAATGTACAGGGCTAAAGATATTTTTATAAATGTGCAGGATAGATTCTGGCGAGCAAAACTTTCTGTTACGACACAATGCTCAAACCTTCATAAGTGTATCTGCAGATTAGGATTCGATGTGCGTTGTTCTATTTTAGGTTAGTTGAAAAATTGAAGTCAAGGAAATGTTGCTCTTCAGGAAACTAGCATCATCCATGCTGATGGCTGGCAGGACAGGTTTTTTTATGGTGGTTAAATGAAAGCACATTTATTTTTTTGAGGCATTAAAATTTACAATCCATTTCTTGCTCAAATTAACTTCCGATTGGAAGTGCGTTTTGCGATTTTACTTTGTCAGCCTTGGCAGATTTCCTACTGAAATGGGAGTAAACCTTGATATAATGTGTATATATATATATATATATATATATATATATATATATATATATGTGTGTGTGTGTGTGTGTGTGTGTGTGTGTGTGTGTTTGGGAACTAATGGCAGGAGGGAGATCATTGAAGCCTAAACAGCGTAGAGCCTCAAAGGAAGCACTGAGGGACACCAGTGTCTCTTTACTCCACCACTTCATCGTCATCCTTTTCGTCTTCCAGATTTATTTCCATCAATAAAATTATCCATTATATTTTCCTAAGGAGTACAAATTTGAGAAAATATCAAACACAAATTTTGCGTCATCATATTTTTATATTAAATTATAATGACATGAAAATTTGTTGTCAAAATCATTGTTCTTTACCATTTAAATTCTGCTATAATTTTCAGAAACCACATATTGAAAACTGAAATATTCTATTTAGAGTGAGTAAAACATATATATAATTGAGTAAAAAATAATATAAATAATTATTTATTTTATATATATCATGTATACTTTTGAAATCACAGTGTATTTGCTACACTATTCCCATGTTTTCTTCCTTTTTTTATTTACGTACTGGCTTTCCAAAGCATCATTTGATATACACATAGTATAACATATTTTAGATAAAAAAGAACATTTTTAATCAACATTAAAATCAAGACTTATCGTTCTGATACGTTTTTGCAGTTCTGTGCTTATATCCAAATAATTCCTTAAAAATATTCGTTTACTTTTTGCGATTTTGAATTCTTTGTTTCTCTATTCGCCAGGATGCATTGTGGGATGTTATTGACGTAATTCAGAATAAAAGATTCTTGCATGAAAAAAAATGCAATCTAAGATTAAACGTACTGAAGCAAAGAGGAAAGCAAATAAAAAGAGAATGTTTACTAAAGATATCAGATATCAAAATGTATACTATACTTATATGGGCAACTCTGAAGAATCAGGTTTAACTGCAGAATAGACAAATCTATAAAAAATTGCTGTAATTGAAAGATTTACAAGAACATAAATGCCTCATATTTTACAATATTCTCGAAAATAACTCATTTTCCGTTAATACTAATGTTAATTATTGGCCAGGTACTAAGCCTATTTTTATTTGCCTGTAACCAATTCATTCCAATATGTTATAGTGTGTAGATCCTTTATTCAATATATCATGAATTTCATAACTGTGATACATTTTGTCTGATTATATGTCAATATATTAACAAATATCTCTATAATTTTTAATAAAAAGTTTCTTTGGTTATTCATGTTTATTTAAGAATCAACATAAATATTTCAGATGCACTCTTTTGTATTTTTAGCATTCGTCAGTAATACCATTTCCCATTCAAATGAGCCCTCTAAATATCGGAAAAATGTTCGATATTAAATATTGTATAAACTACTCGATATTGCATAGAAATTTGATAGCTATATTTCTTTATATAATTTATTGCATTATAATACCTTGCTTAGTTTCTTTGAAACATCTTAGAAATACCCTAGACATGTACAAATTTTTGTGTTTGACGTTCTGAGACAAGGCTACCCAAAAATGTCTAATTTATGTAACTGCCTAACTGTAACGCCTTAAAAGCATATCTCTCACACTGAGCTCTTGCAGAACGACCTGATATACAGTCTACTTCCAGTTAATAATGCTTTCTTTTTTCTGTCCATTATTTTATTGCACAAGATGTTTTTCTGTTTCCTTTATGACTCTTATATCAACAGGGTTAAAACCACGAATCGCACTCTTTGAGTTTTATCAGTTAAGTGCCATACATCATACACGCTTGGGTCATCACGTTTATTTCGAGACATAACCGACTAGACAGAAATCTTTTTCCAGCAGTAGGGTACCATTTTTTTCTGTAGTCGACTTGTAGCCAACCAACGTTATAGAATCTAACTACCTTGCTATTTAACCTGTATCTGGAAGGAGGAAAGATTAATTCTTACCGTTACCAAGTGTATTTGCGAGTAAGTGAATGCAACGAATTCAACTAGGCTCTGCTGATTTCCTATTCCAAGCCGATATCCATTACGTCACAACACAATGAGGTTTATATCTGCCAATAAAAATTCTAGTAGATGTACTACTTAAATAAATTACGTCGATCTTATCGGATTTTTTAGGATGATTAATTGGCAAAGTGTAAACAAGGAAAACGTTAAAGTGCCAAAGGTTTCTTCGAGCGCACCTTGAGATTACCGAGATATATATTCTGAATAAACACAGAACATGAAAAAGAGAGACATTCCAAATCTCTTAAACATTGTATAATTGGTTCACATTTTAATGTTAATCCCATGTCTTCATCGCGAAATGCTTACGATAATAGTAAATTGAAATTAAAAAAAAAATACTTTCATTGCTATTCAGTCGGCACCCATATTGAACCACTTCATTTTACTGCGGCTCTGTAGGTTTCATTAGTTTATTCATACATTAACAAGATTCAAGTTCGATATATTTACGCTGATATGCTAAAGAACAAGAAATAGTTGCATGATAACTTCTAGAACCCATTTCCAACTAGAAAAATGCAGCATCACAACGTATCAACAATTTCCACAACTTAATTAAAAACTTCATGATTTAGATGAAATTATTTATCTTTAAGGATTACCAAAAGAGAAAATATGTTAAAATATTGAGATTTTGTAAATCGATAATATGGACTTATTAATATAATTCCTATTAAATAGCCCATATGTAGGGAAGAAGATGTGGGTCCGTATATTTTCAAAGGGCATTTGCACTTTATTGTATATAACAAACCCAAAGAAGAACCAGAACACGGCTCTACGATTTCCAAATTATAACCCTTATGCATTACACCATCAAAATATCAAAATTAACAACGCCTGCTATTTCAAAGCGGCCAAGCATCTAGGTATTAATCAGGTTAGGTTCGACCTTCGTACGAGAACGGGTGTTTCAAAGTGATCTAGACATATGTTACCCTATGCCGTCGCGTTAACGCTTACCATACTACTTTTAAATACAGGAACTTGCATTGTTATAAACCTCTTTACTACATCTTAATTTTCCATTAGACTTATCTCAGACAAAATCAATAGTCTCCAGAATACTCCTCAAAATAATTATGAGTAACAGGGCCTAATTTCAGGGTGCATAATCCTTATGTATTGACCCATATTTTTAGGGTTTATGAAGCCATGAATAGGTTCTTCAGTCAGTGTTGCATAGATTTCATTGCTCAATAGCACATGTAGGTTAAAGAAGCTTAATGAATTCCTACTAAGTTAAAACACCATATATCATAATGAGCAAGCAGCTACCTGCAAAGGGCTTCATTGATCAATTAAGTCATAGGTTCAGCACAAGAAACATAGCCTACCATTAGGTTGCTCTGTAACTCCTTGTAACACGTGGCGCATTCACGTCTCTCGGTATTCTGACATCACAATGTTTTATTATCAGATAAAACGTCTATATTCAAAGTTTAATTGCTCCATTTGTTATGAAACCAAACAATAATTGCAGTTAATTTGTTTTAGAACATCGTTTTACGAATTAATTGCACATACACACACCCACACACTGACACACACACTGACACACACAAACTCTGCTACCTGATTCCTGAATCGGAGCTGTTAAACTACACCACTAACACATCCAAACAAACAAAATCAAGTATTGCCGAGCAGTCAATCATCTAGACACTGAACAGTTTCTACATTGCATAAATTCGGTGATGTTGCAAGAACAGATGTTGCAAAAGATATGTTTTTAAGTCCGCGATATTCAAAATTCTTCTATTATTTATTATCAAGTTATTTTTAAATGCATGTATTCACCTTTTATTATATAATTTTACTTTGCAAACACACAATTATACACACACACACACACACACACACACACACACACACACACATATATATATATATATATAGAGAGAGAGAGATAATTGTGTATATATATATAATTGTGTATATATATTTTGTAAATATATATATATATATATATATATATAAATAAAACAGACAGTGAATATCTATTATGTTTAATCAGGAGCCGTATTTTGGCTTTAATTTCAGGTCAAATCATTGACAAAAATTGGCCAAGAATTGGATATTTTTTATTATGCTGGTTCTAAGCTTTCGGCTCACATGAGCCACCTTCAGAGAGGTTACAGGGAGGGCAACATAATGACAACCACCTTCAATGAGGATATATTGTGTTGACATACAACATTGTTATGTGAGGATAAGAGTCCCCGAATAGCAGACGCAGATTGTAAATTTGTAATGTTAACAGAACCGTACGTAAAAATGCAATGTAGTGTGTTGTGACTAAATTGAATTGTGATTTTATTGAGTGTGGATTGCGTTGATTTAAGGTTATCATCGCTTAGCAATGTTCTATGTCAATACAAGATAATATCTTTGGATTTCTTTATGTTAACCTTCCTGTAACTTCTCTGAAGCTGGCTAATGAGAACGGAAAGTTTAGCACCAGCATAATATAAAATATTCAAATGTTGGACAACATTGGTCTTTATTTTCACCAGAAAATAAAGCCAGTCTACGATGTTTAGAACGGCTCATGATTAAACATAATAAACATTCATTGTCTGTTATATTCCACAATATATGTTTAGAAAATTATCTGCTGCCTCGATACACTATATATATATATCTCTGTGTGTGTGTGTGTGTGTGTGTGTGTGTGTGTGTGTGTGTGTTAAAGCTGCTCTTATCTATCAGAAATGTGCTTCCTGTTAAAAAGAATGTCAGTGTAGGAAATGTTTTGAAAAGTGCTGGGCACTCCGGTTGGCTTGAGGGAGAAACGTGGCGAGTGTGGGTGAAAGGAAGGCAAATGAAGTTTGGTAAACAAGCAGCAGGGAAGAGATGAAGAAACAAAATCAATATTTCCGCTGATATCATTAGTACCCATGTGTTGAGGAATGCATCCTTGCTTAAAGGATATCGCCCTTTACATTCTTTGGGCTGCCAATTGATATTCGATAACTGGCAAATATACATCAACAAAAATGGTTGAAATAAGGAAATGGATGATTTAAATGATGTTCTCTCTTTGGTTAAAGGACCTCATCAGAAATGTGATAAATTGGATCGTTTAGATCTTTTGAAACAACATACATTACAGAAATGTTAATCCAATTGGTTTTAAATCTTGAAAACATGGAATCATTAAGAATTGAATTATTGCCAAAATTAACATTTAATATCGATCATTTAAAACATGACATAGTTATAATTACTAAATCTTTGTAAAAACTCTCAGAATTTATTTAAAATCCGCAATTAAACGATATCTTCATCTCATACGTTTATATGCATTATATATATATATATATATATATATATATATATAGCCGTATGAAATTTATGAACAGACTGTTTCATTTATTCTTCCGATATACCTTTTATTTAAATGTTATTTTCAGAGGATACCGCATTTCAGTCGATGCTCATTTTATTTTATTTTATTTTTTTTAATCATATCACACCACGCAAGGCGAAAACGCCACTGATGCGCAGGGGGCTACGTAAGAGTGAAAAGATTGGAAAAGAGAAAAACCGGAAACCACATCCTAAACAGGAAACAAGGGATGAGCCTCTTCACCTGTTCAGTAGACGTTGGTGGAGTGTGAACCGGGCGATAGTTTAGTCTATCTACAAAAATACATTTATTCTTTACATCTACAGTCCTTAATATTTCAGAAATTCTCTTTGAAAAATATGTGTTCTCTGGCAGCATTAGCACTTGAGTTCCTTGAGGGAAAACCCTCATGAAAACAAAAATATGGTTTGTAGAATAAAAAGATCATGTACAGATTTATATCACAAATAGCGCTTAAGTAAGAGTAACACACACATACATACTCATCCGCAGACAGATCTGTTTTGGAGCTCATCATTACGATTAGACATCCAATTACCTTTAACCCATGATTGAAACCCGATTGAATTGGCGTCAGTCAGCGATTCTACCTCTGAGCTATGGACGCGATAATCAAATCCCAATTATTATTTATTATCAATGTATTTTTAAATGCATGTATTCACCTTTTATTTTATAATTTCAATTTGCAAACACACAATTACACACACGAACACACACGCACACACACACACACACACACACACACACAAACACATATATATATATATATATATATAGACAAACATAATACATATTGTGATGGGTAAATTTTTGCAATTTTGTATCTTTAATTTCGCGCATGCATATTGTTAATTTTTTTGTCGACTGCATAGTATAGTCGGGTCAGTTGGCACCGTCTCTGAAAAAAGAACATCATGACGCGATTTACTTTCCCAGAAATTTGGACACAGCTTGCTGTACCGCTTGGCATTCACGCTGAAATCTCTCATATGGACATTTCAGAGTGTTTAGATGTAAATCTGATGATATTGCAGATGATTCGGAAAAAAACTTGGATGAATTTAATCGGGATTCCGAAGATTTGACAGTTTAGAAATCTCACTCTGATCGTAGTGATAAGAAAAGAACTTCCGAAATTGTTGGTGATGGTTTACACTTAACATGGAAACATATATCAGTTGCCTTGAGTTAAGAAGGTAGCTGCTAGGAGACCCTATATCTGGCAACAGGTCTCTGCACCATGACACAGACGCAGAAGAACTCAGTTGGGGCTAAGAGACAATTTCTGCGCCCACATCTGGCCAAAAAACTCCCAAGTGTACAACCAGTTGATTATTATGTGTTAGGCTCAGTTTAGCGTTAGACCAACGCAATCTCTTGTAAAGATGAACTGGTAGCAAGGATTATGAAACCATTAATCAAATTAATAACGGGGACCGTCCAGAAGAGAAGTAAGAGATTCTCAAGTTGTCTGGTTGAAGGCAATGGCGATATTGAATAAATTTGCACTTTAGCATTTCAAGATATTTTGTATAATTTTTTAAAAAGCATATCCATTAAAATAATTTGCTTGTTTTATTTTCATTTTGGGTAATTTAGACGTCGATTTATCGATCGTAGCCTATATAATAGGAATGCGTTGTATAAAATGCAATGTCGTAGGTTGTGATTAATTTGAAAAATAAATGTGTTTCTGTTTTTATGCAGCTCTTGGATATTATATAATAAAAAAATATAACTGATTATTTTTCTAATTTTCTATTTTTATGAGGTAATGTTTTGTTATATTCCCTTATTTATCATTCATGCAAGTATTTCCTTTTTCTTTTCATTTCTTTCTTTTTTTTTTCAATATCAACTCATTTTTTATAATCATTTCTTATTATTTATATTTATTTTTTCCAGCAGCGGCAAAAATCTCATTTCTACCTGTTTACTTATCGGCTTGCCTAATCTTACAGTGACTAATGTCATGTCGAAAATCTCGTAGTGAAAGAAAATATATGATGTCTGTAATGATTTTCTTTACTAATAAATAAGGCTGTGGAAATGAAGCTAGGTATAATGGAGAAGACAGATTTTGTTTTTCCGCTTTAACAATTCTAACTTCTTGTCAAGCGAGACAATATTTTGGATACAAAATATACTCCTGAGCAATTAATAAACATTCTTCAACACTAGAGTGATGATTATAATTTGTAGTAACACATTCAGTCAGTCAGTTAATTGTTAATTGTCATACCTCATACACGCTTGGGCGATCATGTCCCAAAAGAAACATGACTGACTGGGCAGAAGATTATCCCCTAGTATGTTGCCATTACTTTCCGCGGTAAACTGATTGTCAGCCTGTCACTAAACCCATAACTGAAGGCAAGGGACAAATTAATACTTATCCCAAGACATTAGTTTTTTAGTGAATGTTCTCCGATTTCTCGTTCCGAACTGATATCCACTTCCCCACAACGCACATCCTAGTAACATATTAAGCTGCGATAAAAGTCGTACTTATTTTGTTATAGTATTTACTGCTTAATGCTTTCAAAGAAGTTTTTCGTTAGAAACAAAGAAATGAGCACGGCACTGCTACATGATATCAGTCCTACTTTATTCACAGATAAAAAGGCCATAGAAATATGTATCTGCTGGAGAATGCATCATACTACACTTACTCATAAAACTCACGATCTGTGTACAAATCTCTACTTACTTATTAATTTTTGTCCTTAATATTGAAGGACATAAAAATAACATCACACAGAATGAGACGTAAAGCAGCAGTAGTTGAGGCGTGACATCAGGAAGAAACAGATGAAATTTCTATGGCATATAATAAAGAAAGATAGATAAAGAAAGTCTGATACACACTGGACTCATTAAAGACTAGAGAAACAGCGGAAAACAACGCGTATCTTACTTACTGATGTTGTGTAAATGGATAACAGAACAAGGTTTAGGAGAAAAACAAAATGACAGAATGTATTAAGAGGTAGAAGGGTAAGAAATTTTGGAGGAACACGATACCCAGTATCTCCTGTTCATAGAAAAACTCTTGACAGGAAAGGCGTTTTGCGGAAACAATTTTCCTAAGTGCTTCGTCTTAGAATTTTATATATATATATATATATATATATATATATATATATATATATATATATATATATACAATACTTATGCATAGTTTTCAGGGGGTATTGAACGCTTCTCTCAAGAAACATCTGTAAGGGCTGAACACAGTTTCCGTTTAAATAGTAGGGTTTTTTTGTAGCGAAATACGGTGCATGGTACAAGATCACACACATTTTACTGAAAAAGATTTTCAACGAATTGACAGTTTATATATATATATATATATATGTGTGTGTGTGTGTGTGTGTGTGTGTGTGTGTGTGTGTATATATACATAGACAAATATACATATATATATGTATATATATCCATCAATATACATATACATATATACATATACATGCACATCTATATATATATGCATTTACATAAATTTATATATATTTGCATACAAATATCAGCAACACTATATATATATATATATTTACATATATATATATATATA
Source organism: Ascarosepion bandense (assembly GCA_037127315.1). Lineage (NCBI taxonomy): Eukaryota > Metazoa > Mollusca > Cephalopoda > Sepiida > Sepiidae > Ascarosepion > Ascarosepion bandense. The sequence continues at coordinate 2,950,370 of JBBBDQ010001440.1, forward strand.
CTTATATATATATGTATATATATGTATATACATTCTGTTACTGATTCTCTCTATGTATATATTCATATGTATGCATATAGATACATATCTATATGCATACATACATATTTATATGTATACATAGACATATATACATACATGCATATATACATATATATATATATATATATATATATGTATATATATATATAAACTTAATATTAGTATCTAAAATGCTCTGTACTTGCTTCATCTCGCTGGTACTTTTAATTTCTTCAACGTAGAAATGATCATATTAAAACGAACTAGTGTTAGATAATTACTTTAGAAAATGACTTCATTGTAATCTTTTGTAAATTATACATTGAAGACGTCATTAACAGAGACTTAAAAGCCTCAATAAATGTATTGTAGTTTGTTTTCTATTTCTCTAGTCCCTTAACAATAGCTTGTCATATATATATATATATATATATATATATATATATATACTTAGTAAACCCCATTTTCGATTAATATGCAATTATAACTATTAAACATATTTGACAAGAAGTAATTGAATTGGTTTGCGACAGCAATCTTATCAAATTAACATCTAGAAAGCAAACAGATGCCGTGGTATAAAAACATTCTGCTGCGCTTATTTGCGTGCTATACACAAAATGAGAATATCGATGCAACAACTGGACAATACGTCAGATGCTTTGGATGAAATATTTTCATCATATTCTTCTTCCGCGTCAGTGTTCAAGTGAAAGCAATTGGTTCAAATACAGATCATTCGCTCTATAGTAAACTTTTAATTCAATGTATCAGTAAGTTTCTGGGAATATTGATCTCCATCATTTACACGAAGTCGATCCAGTCCGATTGATGAAATTGAACTTTTCATATGAAACGGATCTTGCAAGTTTCATGCTATTCGACCTATATCATTTCCAAATTCTCTCTTCTGTTGGGTCTGCGTATAAGAACGATATCTTTGTTTATTTGTTAGATTCAGCAGAATACTTTTGCAGCGCCGTTATTTATTTTTGTGCGTAAAATCTTACAGTTTGATCCGTAATGTGAGCTATGTTATGTACTAAATACCGCAGAGATTTTAACAGTGTTTTCTGAGATTAAATCGGTCAATGATGTTGATACAATGCTAAATCAGTCCCTCTCACAATTTGTTGTGAATAAACATAATCTCCATTAACTTTTGCTCTAAGAATTAAAATACAACTTCTTACTTCGTCTGCACAACCCTTATATAATAAGATATATGCTTGGTTATCGATATACACTTAAATATGCGTAGAATGCTTACCTTCTGCCGTATATTTTGAACAATCTACGCTTCCACTTAGGCCCAGTAGGCATTACTACATTTTTATCTCTCTCATACTTTCTCCTAACAGAACATACACTTTCTTACTATGATATTCATCAATGAAATGTATGAATTCGGCCAAGTGCGGACGCTTTCTTCCGAAGCGCAATCGGTTCCCATCAGCTTAACTTTATTTTTCTTTGTGTTTCTTTTCAAATGTATTGTATATCTTTGTGCCTAAAAACTTTTGTTCCAGCATGCATTTTTATTTCGTTTTTATTTAATTGCATATCTTGGCCAATCCAATACTTCTTTTACCCCTGAGAAATGTTCCAACATTACAAAATTCCTTATTACATGTGCTCACTTCACAGATTTAATTAAATACTATATAGTCAAATATAAAGGAAACGTGCATTGGAACCCATTTTCGTGTAGAATCAATGATGTGTTAGTTTCTGATTATTACTATGATAGTTTATGTTGTTGTGAGAAAACCTATGTGTTTAAGATAGGTGTGGATATATCTGAGTCTGTCAGAGAAAAATGGATGCGTGGAAGAGAGCAACTGTCATCGAAATGTAAGTGGTATCGGCGAGCTGTATTGAATTTTTACTTATTCTGAGTTCATTTTCTCAGAATATTACGTTCAGAAAGATACGAATACAGTTCTAATTTTTCCGCTCTTGGAATTACATTGGAGCTTAGAATGGGATTTTTAGACACGGGAGATTGACATTATGTGAGATATACAACTCTATATTCAAAAGACTGGAAAAGACAACAGGAAAAAATATTCCACTATAATTCAAGAAAGTTATATTACTTCAAATATGATGAAACATTTTAAATATGTAGACGTTTATGAATTTAAAAAGAGTGAGAGACAAATAAATAACATTTTGTTTCTCTGAAATATATGATAATACAACCTTGTGCAAAATAATTGAAACAAGTGTTTTAGTTTTCGTTATTTGACCATACAGTCAGTTTTAGACAAACTGGAACGACATCTTGTAATTTGTTTTTATTTTTTATTCAGATTAATTCACTTGAAGTGGTATGCAAAAATATGAATATATTTTCGGGGCGTATGATTAAATTTGTTTGATGTTGAAATATACTGCGTCATCGGTTATTGCATCAGATTTTTTCACGCCCAGACTCTGTTGTCTCGACTGTCGATTAGTTGTCCTACGGCCATTATCTACAATGAAAGTTATCACAAGAAAGCTTACGAAAATTATAACACAGAACGAACACACTGGTAAGCCTTGCAGGGAGATCGCAGATATTTTTGGTGTCAGCATTTCAAATGTCAATCGTTTCATTCAAGGCAAGGAAATAAACTGGATTCATCAGTCCAAACCGGAAAAGGTAAATGCATTCGAAAGTGAAAAAGAACGCTAAGAAACGACGTAGACGTTATAAAGTAAAGTACAAAATATTATAGGACAATACTATTCGTTCTGTTCCATTTAATTTACGCAAGGATATATATATATATATATATATATATATATATATATATATTGACGGATGTGCGTTGTGGTGCAGTGGATATCGGCTCGGAAAGCCGAATCGGTGAGCCGAGTTCTGTTTCCAGTCAAACACCATGCATTCACTTACGCATTGGTACTCTTGGAAAAGGTATTAATCCGTCCCTTCCCTCCAGTTATGGGTTAAATATCTGAGGTCTGAGGTTCATGCGATCCGTGGCAAACTTCTGCACCGTTTGTTTGTTATCAGCAGTTCAAAAAAGTGTGGATTGTCCTACACAAGCCTTCACCACTCTAAACAATTCTTTGTGTGGTAGTCTAACTAAGGTTAGACACTCATACGTCGAAATCGATGGGAGAGTCCATAAAAACATATATGTAAAAATATACTCAGTTATAATCTGAGATTAAAGACAGAATGGTTAAATAAAATAAATACAAGAGGAAAACTGTATTTTAAATCACTACGCGTTTCGTCCTGTTTGTTTATACATACGTAATTTAGAATAAAGCTCATTTCGTCTTTTTGCCTTGATAAAGTCCATCACAGGACGAAAAGCGTAGGCGATTTAAAATACAGTTTTCCTCTTGTCTTTATTTTATTTAACCATATATATATATATATATGAGTGTGTCTTTGTGTGTGTGTGTTTGTTTGTGTGTGTGCTTTCAATACTGCGCACATTTTGATCGTGATGATGAGAAAATATTTTCTGTTTCGTATGGCACTTGCAATGCATGCAAAATATATCAGTAGAAAGTAGTTTAAATAAAAATATTTTTATTTATTTAGCACATATAAAAAAAATAATATTAATTCACTAAACGCCAATTTAAAAAAAAATGAACTTAGCTGATAAACAAATGGAATCCGAGGAGAACTCAAGAACAAAATGAAGAACATCATGAGAAGCGAACGGGCTAAAAAGCGTTTGAAAATCGCAGATAAAATAAATATAACAGTAAGAAATGTATGAAATTGAAAGGCAATAAAGAAGAATAAATGCTGAAGAAAAAAAAAATGAAAAAAATAAGAAAAATAAAAATCAATGAATATTATATTCAAAAAGAAAAATGAAAAAAATATAAAAATATGAATAAACAAAAAGATAGAAGATTTTATAAACATACAAAATTTCCATCTCACCCTTTTACCGTTGATATAGATGAATGTAATTTGAAAAGTTTCCTTTCTTGCAGTTTCCGCATATGGAATTCTTCTGTTTATTTGCTTCTCTGATAACTCCAATCTCGAAAAAACTAAATACAACGCCCAGAAAGAAAAAGTACAAATAAAATGAATGTATATAAGCAAAAAAAGTACACACAAAATGAATGAATATAAAGAAAGATAGAAAAAGATACGAATAAATTGAATGAATATAAAGAAAGACGGAAAAAATACGAACAAAATGAATGAATATAAAGAAGGAAAAATACAAAACAAATATGAATAAATATAAAGAGTAAAGAAGAAAGTACAAACAAAATAAATTAATATAAAGAAAAAAGTGTAGGAACTAAGAAAATGACTATAAAGAAAAAGAAAAGGTAAACAAAATGAATGAATATAAAGTAAGAAGAAAAAAGTACAAACAAAATAAATGAATATAAAGAAAGAAGAAAAAAGTACAAACAAAATGAATGAATATAAAGAAAGAAGAAAAAAGTACGAAAAAAATAAATGAATATAAAATAGAAAAATGTAAAAATAAAATAAATTAAAATAAAAAAGAAGAAAAAGTACAAACAACATGAATGAATATAAAGAAAGAAGAAGAACCTACCAACAAAAAATGAATATAAACAAAAAAAGGTACAAACAAAATGAATGAATATAAATAAAGAAGAACAATGTATAAACAAAATAAAAGTATATGAAAAAATTTCTACACACAAAACTAAGCAAATATAAATAAAGAAGAAAAACGGACGGACAAAATAAATAAATATAAATAAAAAAGGTAAAAATTACATAAATCAAAATAAAGAAAGACAAAAAGAAGATATAAACGAATAAATGGAAATAAAAGAATAATAATAACATTTACAAACAAAATAAATCAATAAAAGAATAGAAAAGCCAGATTAGGAAACTTGGTAATGTAAAAAAAATGTTACATGCAAAAGCAATTAGAATAAAAAAAAAATGAATATAAAATGAAATGAAATAAAGTGAAAGAAAAAATAGATAACTAGAATTAATACAAAGAAGAACAAAATGAGTGTAAAATAAAAAATATTAAAGGGAAAAAGTGAGTAAAAAATGGCCGACAAAATATGTGACATTGAAGGAAGAAAAAATGAATAAACGCAAAAAATTTAAAGAAAAGCGACAAAGAAGTGACAAACAAATTGCATAAATGTAAAACGGAAAAAATTATTAAGAAGAAAATAATTTTGTTGAAAGAAAGAAATTGAGTGACGATAAAGAAGTACATTAAATGATAAAGAAAAGTAAGAGGAAACAAAGAAAAGTAAGAGGAAACAAAGAAAAGTATTGATAAGCAGATGAAATGAAAATAAATAAAAAATACAAATCAGAGAAAAACGGAAAGAGGCGCTATAAGAAAAGCATATTTTCACAACGAAAACATTAAATCTTTAGATCGAAAACAATGGGAGCGCACGACAAAACCGGAAGATTATTCTTCCCTTGGTGTTTGCAAATGAATCGCGCCAAAAAATTTACTTTCAATAATTCGATTTTACAACAATTACCGCATTCTTGTAGATATGCAATTAATTTTTTTCTTGTAGATATAACTCTGCTTATTTAAAGCCTATGCACATATAAACCCGTGAATCATCGTTTTTTTTTATTAGACATTCCGGAAAATCATTTTTCATACAACGTAATGAGTTCTATCTACAATGAACGACTGATATTACTGGATACGGGCTAACCTTTGTTTGATCTCTATTTTGCAAATGATATAAAAAAAAGTGTAAAAACGATAGTATAATGTAAATATATAAAAGATTTGATACTCTTTGCATGTCTCATATTAATGACTTTCGTTCACCCAGTCGAGTCAGTAAAATCCCGTTTTTGAAAGACCAATATATAACCAAATGGTTGATTTGCTGTTTTATAAAGGACTTCTTTATGTGCCTGGTTCTCTCAACACTTAGGTGATAATAGCTCTCCACAATTTCCTGCCTTTCGTAGTGCTTAATAAAGTATGGCTTTTTGTTATTTGTTCTAAACCATTTAGTTTTCTCTATTTTCCTTTACTATAGGATTGCATGATAACGCCTATGTGCCCTGTCTTTTCACAATATGGGCCATAATGACATTCTAAAATTAGATGTCTGTGTAGCTCTTGATAAATTTTATATTTCTGTCACCTAAAATCTGTACTGCAATCAGTTTAGTTAAACTCCTTGCATAGGTTATGCGTGGATTTCTTCTATGGCACTTGTCCTCGATTTGCCTTGTGAGTATCAGATTTTCCAATTCATATTTCTTCATTTATCGCCATTGAAAATTTAAATTTCTCCGTTTGGTTTCTTTGTGTGTCAATTTTTTTTTCTAAAACTTCATCGTGGTGTATATATTCTATCCATTGGTATCCTCATCACCTTTCTGTAGTGACACACTTCTATTGGTTTAAGTATCTTACTGACTGATAAATATGTTATTCGTTATGTCCTTTAATATTAGGGCAAAGTAAGTATATATTTTTATACAGCTCTCCAGGCGTAGGGATAAGAGTAGTATGATTCATTATCGTGGGTTGGCCATACATCTGTCCTTGAGTGAGTAAGTTTGATTGCAACAGACGTTAAACGAAATGTGCCACGATAAATGAGAATTTTGCAAAGCAAGAAGAGATAAATAAACAGAAATTGTGAACAAAAGATGACAACGAATTGAATTTCAGAGGAATGCCATAAGTGAGCTTTCGGAAATTCGAACGATATATGTATGAGTGCATGCATTGAAAAAAGCAGCATATAAGCGGGAAAAGAAAAGATCACAGGCAATATGAACCTAATGGTTAACGACACAAAATACTCCAGCAATATCATTTTCAAATGGCAGAAGCAGTTCTCTCGATAAAACGATGGGGTAACTCACATGAAAAAGGACGTCGTCAAATCTCTTAAAAAATACAATAAAAAGGAGCTATTGACAACTTAAAGTGTTTCATTCGATATCTTAATATATTATTGTCAAAAGATAACGTACACTTTCCAGTAAATCAAAAATAGAATCTCTTTTCCTTTTGTACGCACAATAAACGAATATATAAACAAGAGATTGGACCGAAAAATATCTGGATATTTTGAAGACTTAGATTGCCTATTTTTTATGATTCAGGCATCAATGTCGTTCAGGTTGGCTTCATGTGTCTCTTTAACATAAGTTATCGAAGAAAAAAGGTATTTGAAGTTATTTCAGATCTATGTTGATTTTAAGGAAAGCAGCATAAAGGGGTCCATCATTATCCCGAAAAAAATCATGTTGGTGATTCTTGGTTTAATATATAACTTGATTATATAATTTTCATTTTTTTCAAATCATTTGACCCCCAAGTAAATCAGAAAATCCACTAAAATGCAAAAGCTTGCTTTAGTAAATGTGAAAAATTGATTAAAAAGAGAAGACAAAAAAATAAGAATTGCAAAACAGGGAACACGTGTTTTCATACCTATTCAATTTTTAACAACTTATATTAAATATCTGACTCTGTGATAACAGAAGACCTGCTATGAAAAGGGAAATCTAATAAGAACTTTGGTTCTAAATCTCTGTGGGTGATCTAGCAATTATAGCAGCTTCTACACATTTTCCCTCAATGTATATCGCATGTTTTAATTAGAGTAGCATTTCTAAGTTTTTTTAACACAAAACCAGTCAAACGCAATACAGTGAACATCTAATGTATTAAGTTTGTTGCGTTGTAAAAATATCTATTCTGTATTCATACAATATTATAGTAAAAATCCTTATGGTTTCTCCTCTGCATTACGTATGACAATTATTACAGATGACATCAGTTTAATACGATGAAGTCCTAAAGAACGAAATGTTTCCTACGATTTTTGATAGATTTTCCTTTAGAATTGCTCTTGGTACATGTTGTGGATGCGGGGGAGAAATCACACAAATAAATAAATAACAAAAACAGATATGGAAATAGAAAATGTAAGTTATATTGAACAAAATATACAATTTGGGACACTGGTTAATGAATTCAGGAATACTACTAGTAGAAATCATTACATACAGTCTTGCAGTGAAATAGTAAGTCCGGGTAATGTGTCTATATCCAAACAACTCCAACTAACTCTACACCAACTTACTGACCAACTAAGCAACTGTTTTTTGCAACTCTACAACTACTGATCTCTGTATAGGCAGGATTATATATATATATACATATTGTCATGCGGAGACAGATCGGTTTCGCTGTATCACAGCTGATCAGTACGTTTAGACATCCGATTACTTTTTACTCAGAATTGAAACCTGACCGAATTGGCGTCAGTCGGGGATTTTACCTCTGAGCGCTTGGTAGCAAGAAGGCAGATTTTTAGCTTGTGATAAACCATGTATACATACGCCAGTAACTGAGTGTTTTAATTAATTACTGAATGAACGATACGTAAATGCTAGGGTAGCTACTGTTTTTTCATAGTTTTCCATTCTTCCAGATTGCTCAATCAGTGCGTAAGAGCGTAAATAGTCATCCGCAGATAAATCTGTTTAACTGTATCACAGTTTATATATATATATATATATATATATATATATATATATATATATATATATATATATATATATATATACAAAAGTGAAAGAACAGGTAGATTAAAACCCACTGCTAAAGAATTTACATTTATAAAGTGTCCTCGATACAAAATAGAGATTAAGGAAAATTAGAGAAAAATAGATTGATAATTTACAGACATAGATAAGGTCCAAAGATAAATAGATATTGTAAATATATATATATATAATGTAGAAAAATAATGTAAAGAGATCTGTTGTTTATAGAGATAGATACATAAATATTGAGGAAAGGTAGTTAAATAAAGAAATCGAGTAATAGATAAATAATATGATACATAGATTAAAAAATAATATGTATATATTGAAAGATAAGTAAATAGCATACATGAGTAAATATGTAGATAATGTAGAGAGCTGTATACATATTTTGCTAGTAAACATTTATATATAGATAAAATGTTCAAGAGATAATACACACACGTAGATATCAGAAATAAAATAGAAAAATCTGATAGATAGATAGATAGATAGATAGATAGATAGATAGATAGATAGATTATTAGCAGAATTAGATAGATAGATAGATAGATAGATAGATAGATAGATAGATAGATAGAAAGTAATTACGTGATTTCTGCTTTGAAACATAACGCAAGACAAAGAAAAAAATCCGATTTATATGGGGTAAAGAAAAGAAAATGATAACTGCATAAAAGAAACATAAATTAAAATAAATGCGATAGTTTAGAATAACAATGAAAATAGTCATGAAATTGAAAGACATTGAGACGCATTTCAAAGGATGAGCAAAATATTAAGAGACGAGAAGATTTTCCTGGAGACAATGAACAGAGATCTGGATTATATGGCAGCGAACGATAGACGATCTACTCAAGTATGTAGGAGGGACTCGAAGCAACAGAAATGTAGTTTTACAGAAAGATACTGAGAATAACATTAACAGAACACATGAGCAACAGCATGATTTTGGAGGGAATGCAAACGAAAATAAAACCCACATTTATCATCAGGAAAAGACAACTGAGGTTTTAGGGACAAGTAATGAAGAATGGGATGTACGTTGTGGTGCAGTGAATATCGACTCGGAACGACAAACGGATTGCCGAGTTCGAATTCCAAGTGAATTCATTGCATTCACTTACGCACAAATACCCCTGGGAAAGGTATTAATCCATCTCTTCCCTCCAGTTAAGGGTTAAATAACAGGACAGATTGGGTTCTATAGCCTTGGCTGGCAACCAGTCAACCGCAGAAAGCAATGGCAAACTGCTGCGGGATAATCTTTTATCCAGGCAGTCATGTTTCTTTCGAGACATGATCGCCCAAAGCGTGTATTGCGTATGGCACTTAACTGATTGAATGAAGAAATAAATCTTGGAGAACCTAATGTTCACGGGAGGGATAAATGGAAGGAGAGACTGCGGAAGCATCGTGAGAGCTACTTGAAGATCTTTACAAGGTGAGAGCTTGAGAGTTATACCAAGAGGAAATATATTAGAGCGATATGAGATGGAAACAAGTGGAAATCCATTATCGCATACGTTCTAAAGAGACACGGTACATAGAGAAGAAGATATCACAGGGACAGCGTGTTTGCTAAGTGTCCAAACAAAGCTGTTGTTTATCACAGAAAAGTTGTCGATGAATACCATCATGAATGGGGACATAACATATGAAACCCCAATCCTTACCATTTTTCTTTTTTAATCAAACACTACTTATTCGCAAAATTATCGGATTTTCATCGAACCGACTCTGACAAAGTTCGATCAGTATATTACCCGTAACAGTCATTTATTTCGGATTTGTAGTTTCATATTTATGACGTCTCTGGTGCTAATTCTCTGCCAAATCGCCTGTCCTTCTCTATAAGTATCTGATGGACCTGGCATCAAAGCTCTTATCCTGGCACTCTCAAAGGCTTTTTTAAACTTTACGCATATCGTCTTTTTTATTTTTACTTTTTTGCTTTTATTTGTTTCGTAAATGGATTTTTCCTGACGCTTTTAGTGTCCTCAGTACATTCCAGCGCTATTTTTGCTGGAATCTTTATCGTAATATGACAGATTGCATCTCATGTATTATGCAAACGACACGGCCAACCCATAATTAATCCACGATGTACGGGGCAAAGCAAATATTGTCAAAGTCGAGCACAATTTCCTCATGATTAATAATATTCAGCTAAGTCAACATCGAGTGAGTAGGCACCGATGTCCGATAATTAAGCTGGGAACATCAGAAGAAAAGAAATCATAAGCTGACAGATTCATATATCTTAATATCTCTTTTTTATCTTGAAATATCGATGGAACACTTTGATGTTTAGTGCCCTTGAAAAACATAGTACGTGTCATCCTTTAGCTATTTTCCAATCGTATATTTATGTATTGATGTGAATGATTGTGAGTTACGCTTGTAAAAAGATATACCTGTGCATTCTATGTCATGATTAGTTTTGTTTCAGACACAAGGTCAACAAATTTGAGCTGAAAGCCAGACTCAAAGTAGGCCAAGTAATCAGGCTGGGAATCGTTTTGAATTGCCGAAGTTCAATCGCAGCGTCCGTTGTCAGGGCTTTTATTCCTCCGTTTGGGACGGGGCTAGCCTTGTTACCTGGCGATTTGGCCATGCATAAAAAAGAGAATTGCTGATTACACTGAAATAACTGTGGCCAAAACTCCGACTCTAAAATTTATTCTGAGTCAAATTCCGTTCAAGATTGCGAACGTTGATATCCTGTAATTGCCTGCGAATTAATGTGTGAAACCTTGTTTATGAAAGACGTTATTTTTACTGCAGCATGTTACCCAACAATCGTAACCTTTCAGCAACAGTCATTTTTTCTTGATTTCTTTTGTTTTGATTTTTGTATTTTAAAAACTGATAGATCTCCATGATGGTTAAGTTTGCGAGATATTTTTGTTTTAGCTGGTCAACGTTTCTAGAGAGATTGTCCATTAAACCTGAAGACCACTTTTTGAAAATTTCGTAATGTTTTATTTACACAAATAGTTGATTAAATTTAGTTCTCGTGGTAAAGATTCTAACACCTTAACAGCCACACACTTACAACTTTGACGAGAAAACGTGTTATTCTTACAATAATAAATTTAACCCGAAAGATAACAAGATTAATAATAATTATAATTTTAGAATACTTATTGTTGTGATGTGTAAACCTCGAAGGTAGTTACGTGAATACTCCTTTTCCTATTGTCCAAGGTTTGCTCTACTTATACGTGTATCTCCTTTGCATACCAGGCTACACCTCTCTAAACCTGATAGGTTTGAAATCCTTAGTTGCTCTAGTGATTATTTTGAATATTATCATGGTCTTTATCGCTCTTGTTTGTTTTTTATGTGCTCCATTTAATAGAAATATTGGTTGAAATCCATCTTTCCCTTTTAGGTCTGTTAACTCATTTCCACTTCCTACCATTTTCTTTTCTGTCTCTTCTGGTTTCGTATTTCTACATCTTCAGGCTCGAACCTGGTTCCAAATTGATTAGCCTGAACTAATTTTGGTTACCCCTTTTTTATAATGCAGCTGTATTATGTCCTGCTTTAAGACGAACGTTGCTCTTTCTTACTCTGCCTATTTTTTTTTTGTTCTATACTTTTTATTCTATGGCGTACGACATAGATACTGACGCTCTAATTTCCCTGCCTACTAAAATGATGGGCTTGGCTTTCAATCTACACGAGGAATCGTTTGATAGCTTAAAAGTAAATGAGAGAGATATGCCTCTATATTCTCATTAAAGTGTGAAAACGCCGTTGATATAATTTTTACTGTTTGGACCATTTTTTTCGATATGCAATTTGATTGTGGGTGATAAGGTTAAGTTTTATATAGTACACGTCCTATAACCAAAACACTACATTTTAATCGCATAATTCCGCTGCCTTGTCGGTGGCAATGGTCTTAGTTACATGGTTTCTTGCAAATATTGTACCACGTATTTTTCTTTCACAATGGCATTTTTCCTCGCAAAGTATGACTTTTGGCCAGCCAGATAATGAGTTTACTAAGATTAAAAATAAACCAACATCTTTAAAGTGGACAAAATCCATGTTAATCCTTGTCATTGGATCTTCCTTGTTAAGCACTGTGTGTAAATTGGTTTGTTTAACAATTTTAACTTCTGTACAGTTGGGACATCTTTGTACGTTCTTCCAGAAAGTGATAATTATTTTATTTGAAGATTAGGCCTGTTTTATTGAAAACTATGGATTTATATTTCTCTTACATGCTGTTTGCCACAGTACCTGCATTGAACTTCTTACTTCTTTGTCCTATACGTCTTTCTCCCTTGTCCTGTTGTTAGTCGAACAGCTTTATTAATTCAAACTGCTGCACGAATTCTATAATGGATTCTAAGTTCAAACTAACACCTTGCAGCCTTTCCAGTATCTTATGTTTAATGGTGAGTCATACAGGCCTTCTATTATGCATAACTGGATCAGCTTATCTTCTGTGATCATTTAACCACTGCCAAGTTTCAGAATTTGTAGTGCTTAGCATTTTCTTTTAATCGGTTAAAAAATTGTATGATATACTCATTCAGTTGTTATTTCATCTCAAGAATATTTGATTTTTTTAAGCAATTACTATCGTCTTCTTTGGTTTAATATTCTTTTTATTATTTCGACGATACTTGGAAAATTAGACCTTTTAATTTTTTTGAATATGCCCTCGTCGAAAATGTCTTTACTCCTTGATATCCTACTGTTGCGAGGAACATATACGATCACAAGGATATATCACTCTCATTCCTTGTACGAAGGCTAATTTTTTTTGGTAGGCATTCTTTTTAAAGAAAACAATAATCTGGTGTCACATACAAAGAATGTGACTGCTTTAAAATTTTTGCATATTTTAAAGCTATTTTTTTTGCATATTTTAAAGAAAGGTTGATTAAGTCAGAAATACATTCACCATGATTTCAATTTATAACTTTTCTATAATGAAGGAAATTAAAAAATGTGACAAGTTAAGATATTTTAAACTGCAAATGCTTTTTCCGGTTACCTGTATTTTGCCAGCGAAAACACACTGCTGTCCCTTTGGGATATTCTCTGATTTGCTAGCGTGTATTGGCAAAACACACTACCATCTCTTAAGAATATTCTCTATCTTGCTAACGTGTATTGTCAAAAACACACTGCCGTCCTTTTGGGATATTCTCTAATTTAATAGTGTGTATCTGCAAAAACACAATGCCGTCCCTTTGGGATAATCTCTTTTATGCTAGCGTGCATTGGGATAACACGCTGCCGTCCCTTGGAGGTATTCTCAGTTTTGCTAGCCTGTTGTGGCGAAAACAAATTGCCGTCCCTTTAAGATATTCTCCATTTTTCTAGCATGTATTAGAAAAAGCAAACTGCCTCCCTTTATGATATTCTCTATTTTTCTAGTGTATAGTGGCAAAAACAAACTGTCGCCACATTGTTTTGCTAGCGTGTATTGAAAAACACACTGCCATCTCTTTGGGATATTCTCTATTTTGATAACTTATATTTGCAAAAATACACTGCCATCCCTTTGGGATATTCTCTATTTTGCTAATGAGTATTTGCAAAAACACACTGCCGTCTCTTTGAGATATTTTCTCTTTTGCTAATGTGTAGTAACAAAAACACACTACCAACATTTTTGTAACTTAGAACGGTTTTCCAATATGTACTTATATCTGTTAAATGTCAATTTTTGAAAAATCAAGATTTGGTTTTCTTTTCGCACTCTCTCTGTTTATTCGAAAAGATGATTTTGAAATTTAGTAGTGTACACCATTTCAAAACGTATGAAGCCATCACTTGTCCCAGCTATGTGTTAAAAAATAAATCTTATCTCTACAAATATCCTTGTTTTTCTCGAAAACATATATAATATTACACTCACTTATGCAAAACAAATTGCTATTTCAATTCAAAAAATATGTTTCAGCATGAAAAAATATAAAGGCGATGACAACCAACCAGAAAAAATATCAATACATCATTAAATAAAAATCCTATTTGTTTTTCCTCCAGGAAAGTGATCATAATTTTTCACATAATCTTAAATTTTGTTTATTTAAAGCATACTTAATTTTTGTTTAGTAATGCAACATATTACCGTAAACTCTTTTCCAGGAAATGAACACCCGAAAACTTTTGCTATGCTATGCTATTTTTAATTGCATTGCAAATTTCCAGATGATCTCTATTCATTCCGCCTACCAGTTGGTACATTTATGTGGAGTCGAATCACCTGCATTTCACCTGTATTCCGAATAAACAGTGAAAGTTTAACTCAGCAGTTTTTTAAAAATATATTACCAGGAATATATTTTTGCTGAAAAATAAACTAGCAATATATCTGACTATCGACAATTCTCTTTATTCTAAAAAAATGCGTTAATCTACAGAATGATGTCTTACAAAGAATACGTATTCTATTCATACAATTTTATTGTAAAAAAATTGTCGGCAATAAATGATCCATTAAGACTGACAAGCCGTAAAGCAAAACCTAACCAAACAACACCCTCCAAAAAAAGGAAAGCAGTTACATTTTAACAAATTAACCAAACTTTAATTTTGAATAACTAAATATCGTAAATATTTTCAGATTTTTAAGCATTGTCGTGGACAAAGACGCATTTCAAAAGCTAACCAGAATATTGAGAGACAGGAAAATCTCATTGGGAACAAAGAAAAGAGAGCTGGATTGTTGTGCGATATCTGTCCTTATGTATGGAGGTGAATGTTGGACGATCTCATCAAGGGTGAAGGAGAGGCTTGAGGCAGCAGAAATATGGTTTTACAGAAGGCTTCTAAGGATATCACGGACTGAGCATGTGAGCAACGATGAATTGATGGAGAGGATGCAAACGAGAAGAAAAACCATACTTAGCAGCAGAAAGAAACAAATGAGGTTCCTTGGACATATAATGAGGAAGGAAGATCTGGAGAATTTAAAACTCAAAGGACGGACCGAAATAAAAAGAAACAGGGGAAAGCATCGCAAAACATACTTGACAGGTCTGATGAAATGAATGGCGGAACTGAGTTTGAGAGAGATAGCAAGAAGAAAAATATTCAAAGCGACATTAGACAGAGTGAAGTAGAAGACAATGATAGCCTATATCCTGAAGGGACATAGCACATGAAAACGAAAAATATATCTGGCTATAAATCAAAATCTTCTTTGCTTATTTTGTTTTCAATACTTCTAATATCCGAGATGTTGACATGCTATACCGCTTGGCATTCGTGCCCTAAACTCCAATAGGAAGTTTTCATTGTTATTTGGGTGTCAATATGTGGACATTACAAAGGATTTTAAAGTGGATAGTGGAGTCTTATGATAATTACGAAAGTGTATGGATGCTAACTTCTTGACTCTATTCATCTTCGAGCTGGGAATCAAACTCAGCACAGAGACTTATATATCAAGAGTCTTGAGGAGGTACTGCTTTTTTGGTTCACGAGAGGTGCTTCTGGAAGACCTAATACCAGGCAAGCAAGAGAAATGAGGCTTCTGGAAGACCTAATACCAGGCAAGTAAGAGAAATGAGGCATGGGTTTCGTTCCTTTTTTTAATCATTTCACACCAAGTAAGATGGTACCACCACTGACGTGCAGGGGGCTACATAAGAAAGTTAACGTTTTAATAGGAGGAGACGAACCAGCTACAGGAGGTGAAAGAGAAAGGGCAAGAGAAGGATGTGAACATAAGTGTGAAGACTGTCGCGAAGTAGAGAGAAAGGAAAAGAACAAGATACACGGGGAAAGATGTGGAGTTAAGAGGATAATAGATGGGAAATGACTTTGATATTCCTGGAGCTTGTAGCCGTCACGAAAAGCAAATATATAGAAAGGAGTTCCAAAGGCAGGAAGCGCGAGAAAAGAAGTTGCTGGAGTAGATTTGTCTCCTGCATTTAGTTGATCTAACAGTAAAAGGGTGAAAAATTGTTGCCAGTCTGGTTGCCCGAGTAAATTTTTGTGGAGGGGCACCAGTGACCTAAATTCGTCAGAGCAAAAGCCATTAAAAAATTTATAGAAGCCACGTTCCGCCAAGAAGAAGGTGGTTGTATTCATGCTGCCAGGTCGGGACAAATCATATTACAGTTTCTCCTTTGGTGTCTGTCGAGTACACTGAGACAAACAGCAGGGGCGCATGACCTGATATAACAGCAGTTTTCCATGCACGGTCGGATGGTTGATTTGTATATATGCAAGATGGATTCAGGCGAAAATCTTCCTGGCCCGATGCAGTGACCCAACTTTACTAGCTATTGATTAAATGTAGTGATTCTACTTTAGGTCGGAAGATAGGGTAAGGCCGAGGAGGCGCAGTGTATTGCTTCAGAGAGACTTGCTTATGGGTGGCAGGAGAGATTACCTGTGATGTTTGAGATATTCTGACAATTTCTCCGACCACATGACACGTTACTTCTGGCTACCTTACTCTCCAAATGAACTGTAGGCAAGGATTATGGCAGCATTCATCCACTTAAACAAGAAGACCATTCCAAAAGAGGAAGAGATTCCGAAATCTCCGGAGTCTGCGGTTAAAGTAAATGGCGATTTTATTGAACTTTATTCGTTACTATTTCAAAACATTTGGTAAATATATTAAAAATTGTGTTAAAATGAATATCTTTGAGGTTTATTTTAATTTCTGTGTAATTTACACGACAGTTTATCTCTGTGTGGGTGTATTACTTACTATTAAATCACAATCAGTCTTGCTTCCAGCAGAGCCCTCAGAAAACAAATCAGATTTAAAGCATGGTTATGAGGCGAAAACATGATTATCATTTCCTTTCGGCAAAAGATCCATGTTTTGATAACTCGAGAATTTGTTCGCTTTCAATGAAAATGGGAAAGTATAAAATTCATATATATTCTCTTTCTGTCGGGTTTGAAAACGCTTAATAATGTTCACCATTTTTATCTAGTCCGTTTAATGAATATGAAAAGGCATTAAATGATTACATTCTTTGAACGTGGAGATCTGTGCATCAATACGCGAACTGAACTTAAGACATTCAAACAGAAAAACACTGATATATATATATATATAAAATTATGAATTAAAATAACATTGCGACATGAAATATCTATATTTCGAGATAGAATTTCGTCGTCAGGCTGGGTGCTAGATGTTGGTTGTGAAATTGAATTACATTTATAAAAAATAAATGCCAGGGAACTCAATATCGTAAAAAATGTGGTCCTCTTTACCTGAATATATATATATATATATATATATATATATATATATATATAATTCTTTTCTCACCAGTAACGCGCGAATTCATTCGGAAACAAATTGCCCTTTAATTTGTCACTAGAATCACTTTAGACCAACCAGCTTCTGGCCATAGTACTTCGCGAACGATAACCTTGCTATTTTGTTTTTCTTGCTCATCAATAGCTTTTTCTAAAACAGTGTGCAATATGTTAATTTTGCGTAATTGTCTTGACACAGTTTGTCTTGAAACCTTGATGTCGTATTTAATGCTTTGAGGAATGTTTCCTGAGGTTCTAAAAAGGTCTTTTAATGCTAGGCAGTGCATTATACTGTCCTACCTGTCAGTTGTCTTTCGAGGTTGGGCAGGATTCGTTTTATTGGTTGTGCTTCCCGTGTCATTATATACCTTCAAAACTCTGCTAACAACACTTTTTGAGTGGTTTACAGTATCTGTCGTACAGTATTATTATCATTTCTAAGTTTCACAATTTCCGATATAGTAGTATAATCATGTTTCTTTGTTGAGGCATGGCGGAAACTGCTACAGTAATATTAAACAACCGTCAGACTCTTTATTTTTACTTATTAGAAAAGCTGATGATGAAACTTTAACCTTAAATTTTTGTTCATTGTTTCATAATTTTGGACACCTTAAAGTAGTAAATTTGTGATAAATTTCTTTGTATTGTTTTCTGTAACATGAAAGGGAGCAACGTTGTTGGGGAGATGAATGTATACTACGATGAAGATTTCAAGCAATTTGGGTGAATACTTTTAGAGATACCGAAATTTTCATTTTTCCTAATTTTGGACGCTACTGCAGATAAATTTGGCTACTTTAAAATAATGAGTGGTTTATATCAAATAGATCAAAATTTATGGTATTTCGAAGGTCGACAAACTTTAAATATTAGCATTTATCTTGCGGCGCAAAGTAGCTTCTAATTCCAAGCGCCTCAATCACCTTTAAAATATTCACTTTGGGCGTTCACACATTTCACCCAGCAGTTCTGTCATTGAATGCAAAATATCTGAAACGCCGTCTGTGGAATACTGTGGAGCTTTTCTGGTGATTTTCAGCTAATTTCCTCACGCGGCTGAACTCGTTTCCCTTTCAGCATGGTTTGCAGATTCACAAAGAATCAGAAATCACACAGATGGAATATGAGCGAGCCTGTCAAACGTTTGCATAATCGTATAAATTGGCACAATGAGCGACGGCGCAGTCGTGGCAATGTTGAAAAATCTGGCGTGTTTCAACACACATCTCGGAAACGATATAAAATCTCTAAGTAGAATTTCTTACTGATTGACATTGTTGTTCATTTTCAGGACGCATAATACAACGTGAGGCCAATAAACAGTTTAACATTATGTGCTGTTAGAGTCTTGGTGTTTATGGATGCTTCCATTGGGAAGACTAGAACTTGTTTTCAGGATCGTAACAATGGCATTCATTTTTCGTAACCAGTGGTGGTAGTCTTCATGGATTTTAGATCGTAATTTACACAGTCTATTAACTACTGAGCGATTTTCATTCACAGTGGCTTCTGCTGCTCTAGCATCGCCGCAGGACGAGCTTCACTGACACTCGCCCCATGCGGAAATCAACTGTTAAAATGGAATGCGATGGTTCTGTGCTTATTTCAAATTTCTGAGCAATTTGCTAAATTTCTAGACAATGATTTTCAATGATATAACATGCTAAAGCTTCCCAATCGCACTGTGTTTTGGAATAACCCGCTCTCCACAGAGATGCATGTATGTATCAATTAGTTGTTCAACTACATGATCTGAGAGTTGTCCAGGGTATCATCGTTAAAATCATCTTAAAACATTTGATTGCTTGAGCTTTAGTATCAACAAACTTTTGGCAAAATTTGAGGCAATGTTTCTTCTCGATGCATTTGGTTATCTTGCGTGGAATCGACATTCCGACGAGTTCACACTGCACGTCCGTAATCTAGGCGTAACAACGGAATAGTAGTGTGACATAAAAGCAAAGTTTTCATGCATGCGCAGGAATAATGGTGTTTACATCTTTTACAAGAATTTTGTCCACGTGGCAATAGTTTGGTGGAAAAAGTATAGTCATGTGCTTTTTGATTTCATCTCGTATTTTGTTACTCGAAATTCTCTAGACTTAGATCGGATTCAAGGCTTTCATAGAAAAAAAAATCAAAGTAATAACATTCCTGTTCATTACATGCAATTAATTAACGACTAAGTAGTCAGTCAGATAAGTGCCATACGTAAAACTCGTTGAGGCGATCATGTCTCGAAAGAGACATGACTAACCGGGCAGAAGATTATCGCACAGTAAGTTGCCATATGTTTCTGCGGTAGACTGTTTGCCATCCAAGGCTTTTTAAGGGTATTTGCGCGTACGTGAATACAATACATTTTACTGGCTCCGCGATTCCTCGTTTTGAGTCAATATCCACTGCACATCAACGACTAAGTAGACGAGACAGAAATAGATATAAGTCTCAAAGTAATCTTTTGAATATACCCACCGTTTGTATAATCCACCGACACCGCATTAATGCATTTACAGACGCCCACCACACACACATTTATGATAAATTATTTATATATGTTATGAGAATATCATCATGAAAAACTTCAATGTATTGTAGAATAATCTATCTAAACATGAAATATATATTTTGACGACTTCTACACTATTACTGTTGTGACCTAAAAGACACGAAAAGAAGAAGGTAGGTTGAACCAATGTATTGGAATTACAGAACATATACAAAATAAGACAATTATTCGTCAGCAGATAGAAGTTTCTGTCTGAACTCTCATGTTACACTGCGTCTCGAGTGCCTCCATTGGAAGTCTCGCAGGTTAGTATTTATGAAGGAGGAAGAGTTCATTCCAATGTAGATAGCGTACCATAACAATTACTCTGATACTTGTAGAGCCTTAAGTTTGTACGTGTCAGCATCTTTTAAGACTGAGGATCTATAGGTGAAAGCACACTAATGGTTAAGTCACCTAATTATTTTTTGGTTGGCTACCATCTTACAGACAACTCTAATATGATACTATTCATTGCTCTCCACTTACAAAAAAGGCTACCGACAATACCTTAAAACTGTAAGAGCTCACTATCGAGCCTTTCTATATTTGGGACACACTGGGCTTACATACAAGGATCACATTGCAAAGGCTAAAGCAAGGTCGAATCAAAAACAATATCCTGAAGAAAATTTAATATAATCAAATATGGTGGCCATGACGGTACAATCCACACCAGAGTCCTACCTCTTTGTTACCGCACAAAAGTATATACGTAATTTTGTTGCAGATCATCAAACACAAAGAAAATCAGTCTTGTGTTAAATACCGTTTGTAGATAAATTACTGGATGTCTCCAGCCAACCAAATATGTGACCTCTACTTGGTTAGGGGTATTAATTGACCTTAGAAAAAAATAATTCCACTCCCAACTCAAGAATTTTGAGCAGAACATTGACGCTTGTCATCCGCTGCATGTTTCTGAACAAATGACAAAAAAGCTCACGTCAAGACATAGATTTCTGGATTAAGTCTAACCACTGAACAACATAGCTTGTAGTTAACCTCTATTTTTATGGTACGACGTGGAAAACAAGCTATTTTTCAGTCGTACAGGAGTCCTCCAACTTGGCATCCCTGGCATCTGGTCTGTTTATTTTTTCTCAGATTGCAAAAAAAAAAAAAAACCCCGTTGAAACATAAATTGAGGTGAAGGGAATATCCAGTTCTAGACATGCAGCTTAGCTTTTAATGCCATGCGTGGATAAACAATTTACAGTTTGCCAATTTTTAATATAAAACACTTTTTTCATTGTGTTAAGTCAAACAGCATTTCGACCACCTAAGTTGTGCCTCTCTAGTTAAATAGTAAGATACTTTCTATAAGTTCCCAATAGACTAAAGTAAAATGTTTGTCGTTTCCCAATGGTTATTGCCTCAGAGAACTATCAATTCTGCATTCACAATAATGACCACAAAAAATATGAATAAATTCATTAAATCTCTCTTTGATGATTTTCTGCTCAACGGTTTCTAATATTCACTAGTTCATTCGATTTCTAAAGATCATCTAATTAATACTTGAAAACTCTAGACGATAACTAGCCGTTCGTTTTGTAGCAGCCTACTAAAAACTCTTCAAGCATAACATAAGCGTACCAAGATGTGGAATTACTTAGTTATTAAGGATTATGTATGTAATTATTAATAATGAAAGTCTGATTGAATACTCGTTATATTATATTTATTTGCCCGTGTACAATGAATTTTTAAATAGTGGGAGATCAAGTTCTTCGACAACCTCTGTTTAGTTGATCTAAATAACGAGTAACGCTTACCTTCTACTAACTGTCTATACGAATTATGCTCTGAAAAAATTAAAGTAGGTCATTTGCAGACATCTCCGTCTTCAATGAACATCATTTTAGCCTCTGAGCGTTATGTTCTGCGGCCATTGTTTCTGCACAATTTGTCATAAAAAATTAAGATATTTCTTTCCATTTCCAAATATCAGTGTAACTTCTACCTTTCTGAAAATTTTTCCATTATCTGAATGCTCTGCCCATTGTATCCTTAGAAATTTTCAGTGAAGTATATCTCTGTCGCTTGCTGTATCTTCAACGCTTTTTTTTTTTAATCGTCTCACACCAAGACAAGGCATAGTGGGTTACATAAGAAAAGCGTGACAAACAAAGGTCACCGGGGTGTAGTAGAATAGGTAAGAGATGGATGGAAATACTGGTGGGAAGAGAGCTGCTTGAGAACAGAGCGGATATGACGATGAACAAAATATATGGGGTGTCGAGGATAGGATGGGAATCAAGGTCATAAGAGTTTGCAGTTGACGTTGCATTTAAACTTTAGATATTTGTCTGTACGATAGGTCTTTCTTTCTTTTTTTCTTTCTTTCTTTCTGTTATATTGAATGCAAGGAAGAAAGAGAGATTTTAGTGAGCCTTGAGTTGCAGTTGTTTGTTTGCCATTATTTTAAATGATGGAATGAATTCTTATCAACCTTACTTCGTCTACGAGTGACAATAGTAATAGTATCTTCAGCCAGGATGAATTAACTACAAAAGTTTTTTCTTCACGAGACCAGCATTATAACACGCGAGTACTGGAAAAGGGATTATTTTAAAAGATACATAGTAATTTAATTGAACAACTCTAACAAACAGAAAACGAAATAAGTTTTGGGAAATATACGTGTACATGTTTTCGATAGGATTTCTTAAACGATTATTATTCGAATGTGTCTTCACCTTTGATGACGACTCCCTTTCACGAATGGAATTGTTGACACGCCGAAACGACGTGGTCCTTATTCATTTCAAATATCACCTGGAGAATGCACGCATTCAGTGAACCTACACTATTGTGAGAATGTTAATCAGTTTCCCTTTCAACAAAACTTCAAACGAATTTGGTGGTTACAAGTTTGGTATTCACTCTTCTAAATTCCGTGTCCCATCAGGATGTAGGCAATCATAGCCTTCCACATCTTCCTATCACTATGGCTCTTCGTAAGATTTCTCTTATTACCCCACCAAAATCCTGCTTTGCGATATATTTGCTCAAGCCCATGAAGCATATTACGCGTTGCTTTCTCTGTTATTATTTCCTTCTATAAGACCTGTGAGTATCAGATTCTCCAAGCCATCATTCTCCATTATATATCCCAGGAAATTTAGCCGTCTTTTGTAGATGTCAAGGATTACTTTCTTTTTTGTTTGCATCTTCTTCAAAAGCTCAAATTTCTGATATATTCAGTCCATTGTATCCTAACCATCCTTCTGTAGAAACGAATTTCGATTGCTTCACGTCTCTCTTTTATGTTTGGGGAGATTTACCAGCATTCACTGCCATATTGAAGAACAGAAATCCCAATCTAGTAATGTATTCTTTTGTTTCCAGCGAAATTTTCCCGTTTCTCAATAAGCTACTCATATTCTGGAATGAAGCCTTCCATGATCGTTAAAAATCTCTGACACCCATTCTTGAATGATACAGACTTTGTGAAAATGTGATGAATCCTGTAGAACCCCACTCATTTGGACGCGATACTTCATTCATACAGGACTTAATAATTGTTACCAGTATCTCGATATATCTAACATTAATTTTAGAACAATGGAAGAAAAGTGGTAAGCCGTAAGTTGCGTTACTCTACAATTCTAAAACTATCGCAATTGCTAAAATCTTAGTCTGCTTCATAGTGGAGACATAAAATGGATCTACAGACAACAATTTACCATTTCTCATGTTAGACATTTAGTCTTAATCAATGTTTTTTTTTCTCTCATAAAAGATAATTAAAAATATCACAATCATTATGTTTACTTTTTGGTACAGATAAAAACTTTTCAAGCGATTAAGATATAAATTGGTTTACTCTAAGTACTGCATATATTGAATATCATCGTGTGACAAAGTCATGAGAATACACTTCGAAACCTGATGTTTTTTGGATGGAGGCTTACGTTGATTTTCCTGCATCAATATTAATAATATTTTCAATCCGTTTAGTCAGCTGCTAGGTCCATATAGTGTCCAGATGTTTAGAATGTTTTTTTCTAATTGATACAGTTGAAATATTTGAGCATATATCTAATCATTTTATTCTATTTTTCAACCAAAAGATATTCTAAGAGATTCTCAAGGTCGATGCCTACTGAATAAACGTTTTTAACGTCCTAAAAGGAAGAGTAAGAGCTGAATGTTATAATTTCACCCGAAATTTGTTTACAATAGACTTGCAACATATACATTTTTGGCAATTTCTAAAACACTATCTTCGGCGCATATTGCAACAGTTCCTTCTTTTCTTTCTATTTCTCATGCTTGGATTTTACCTGCAACGGTAGATCTGAAAGATATAAAATATTTTAATTAATTTAAAAAGAGTAATATACTGATAATTAACTTGCCTCAAGTATTTCTTGCATCTGTATATTCCAAGATTTAAAATTTGTTTATCGGAATCACATGAGTCTAGTGAAACATATATAACTCATTTGGAGTAGATAGTCTAAACTATCGCCCGGTTCACATGTTTATTGAACAGGTGAAGAGGCTCATCCCTTGTTCCCTGTTTAAGATGTGGTTTCCGGCTTTCTCTTTTTTAATCTTTTCACTCTTACGTAGCCCCCTGCGCATCAGTGGCGCTACCGCCTTGCTCGGGTTGATATGGTTACAAAAGAGGTCTTATTATTATTATTATTATTATTATTATTATTATTATTATTATTATTATTATTATTATTCCCCTTGATTTCTGGTGTATACTCATTCCTTTCCGACTCCTAACATTTTTCACTTAACATTTATTGCATAGATTCAATGCTGTTTGCAGAGACAACTATATAAAAAAGAAAGCATATTTTGCTTTGTGGTCTCTGATAACAATGTTTTGGCAATTAGCTTTGATTTATTTGTGTGTATTGTAATTTCTCATTGAATATTACAGACCTATCTTTTTGATTGGGTCTGGGTAGAGTTAAATTTCTTGTGGTTTCTGTTCTGTAAATGTTAGAAATTTTGAAATGCAGATATTGTCCAACTCTGTCATGCCGGGCATTATATTCAGTGTGTGCCTGCCAATACCATGCCACCTGATACAAGACGGTTAATTTTTATGGATATTTATCACAGAATATGAAATTTGAGCTAACACAATTTTTCAATGTGTATGTTTGATAATATCTAGTTAGCAAACACTAATCCAACGCAGCAAATATAAAATCTTCGGTTTCATCTTTTAACGTTACCCTACGTAGCCACTGTTGAGAACCGGGTTATTTCTACATCAGCTTGACCGGAAACAAGTTTACCATGCCATTGTTTGTCTCTAATCTATTGCATTTGATTTTGCTTTCTTTTTAAGTTATTTGTCGCGGCAGTAGTTCCGTAACATTTTACTTGTATTTCTTCACCCATATGAAATTTGATTTTGTACTGTTGGCTTCTTTTTATTGAATACAGTTTCTTTCGTCTTTCATGTTCTTTGACAAATATAACCATCACGTCTTTTGAAGTTCTTGATATCTGTGAAGGCCGATGTTTATAGCGTTGTAACACAGTTCTAATTGAACTAATCCTCTCACTACTTCGAGTTTAGGAGAACACACAGAAGATTAACTTTAGCCTAGTGAGGAAGCATGATGCAAGTGAGAAGCTTTCTTCTTTAGAGATATGGTACAGTTAATGATGTCTAAACTGCATTGCTCCACGTATACAGACGGTCTGTTTAGGACTGATGTTCTGGTTGTTTTTATTCAACACGGTATTCAATAGCAGACGCACACGTCTGTAGCATTCTTTTCTTAGTTTCTCCTTCATCTGTGTATGCTGTATTCCTTCTACTTTGCTAAATCTTTGGAACTTGTATGTTTCTTTTTGTACCAGTTCCCTCATCTGTGCTGCAAAATCGATATCTGTTGAGTGCATTTCTATAATTCTTCCATTCTTGAATGTTATTTTTACACAATTATCTAATTAAATCCATAACTATAACGACACTGAAACATTTTGCATTATCCAATTCATTATTGTTCTTGGCAAACTGAGTTCATACATGTAGAATAGTTGGTTAAATACTTTCTTGTTTACATTTTATCTATAGCTATTATTGTTTACTTCCTTCAAAAGTGTTAATAAGGGCAGAAAAATGAATGTATGGCAAGAAGACTCTTTGCAAGATTCTCCGTCGGATATTTATGCGAGTGTATGTGCCAGTACTTTTGGTGTGATTTTGGTATATTGCGGTTTTTACATTCCCATGCTGTGTTTGAAGGACATTTGCTATTCCAGAGGAGGGTTTGTATTTTTTCAGAGCCTTAATGATCCTAGTGTGTGGCTCACTATCAAAGGTTTCACGATTGTCTATTTATTTTTTTATTTTCTCTGCTTGAACTTCATCCACATGCGTGTTGAAACATTTGGATTTCTTGAAATGATATTAAATATCAAAAATGCACATCTGATTCTTCTATTTCCCGCTTTAACCTTTCTTAGAAAATGGCTCTTTTTAGTCTGTTGTTTGAATGTTTTTCTTTGTCTGCCATCAAACTTCACAGCAGCCTCTAAAGTTGGTGCATATTTGACATTACTTACTTCTGTCAATTTTTCTACTGGTTTGTCCATTAACATTGTTTTTAGTTCCGTGCTTTATATTTACAAAACATTTTATTGAACTTTGTCATATTAAATTATGCGAGTTGGCCTCTGTCTAACAATTCTTAGTTAGTCACTCTGCTGAGTATTTAAATGATGTTGTTTTTTGTTTCTGTGATTTCAGCTCTGTTGTTTTTAAGAAATTCAGGCCTGATGTTGTCTGATTCATCTTAAGTGACATAATCTGAATGACAGCAGTTGTTGATCGCGCAGGTAGATTCTTCTGTTTTATTTCATACGTAATTTGTTTTATTTATTGAACTATTATCTGTCGTGACAATCATTTTCACTCTTACCTCTTTATTAATTGAGTGATGGGCTATTGTATGCCGTCTTATATCTATCGGATCTTTTTTTTGCATTTGAAAAACGATTTCTTTATTTTTGTGTTTTAACCTTGGCCCCCAAGTGGCAATTTTGTTCAAGATACCAGCTCTATGATGACTCGAAAAAAACTAAAGATCTCGTCATACCCATGAAATAGTGATATGCTGAGTTATATTCAAATATCAATTATTCCTCAATTTTTTATCTAGTATCTGCATTCAGCAAGGTAAAATAAGGATATAGAAAGGGTATTGACTATATGCTTTAAATTGAATTGGAATAGCTATTACGAGATGGAATGTCAGAGGTTATCTCAAAATAAAAATTAAAGTATGGTAAAAAAAAGTCAAGTAGGTTTAAGTAATCTAAAATTTAAAGTAAAGAGAGCGAACTTTAAAATTAAATGTATAAAAATGTACACAGCTTACATATATATGCCAAGCAAAACCAAAGTGCCTTCGACCAAAAAAATGAAGACATGTTTGACTTGATGACGAAAATAAGAGTGATTATAACCAACATATATGGTATATTATCCCGCCACTACAAGGTAGTCGAAGTAAATGCGTATGTGCAAAATAACAATATGTAAGTGCGTGAATGCGTATGTGGGTGTGAATGTAAAGATATGAACGTGAGTACAACACTTTTATTTCAATTACTCGCCATACATAAAAAAAGGAAAGGAAGAAAACTTTACTACTGACCTGTTGATATATACAGGCAAACATAGGCAACTCTTTTTCTGCACACATGATTTGTTAAAAATTAATTATTTAAAGTATTTACTACTGTTTATCTTAAGACATTTTCAGAGTTCGATAAATAAATTTTCATTTTGTTTATCTCCTCAACCTTCTGATCTGAAGCTCGGTTATATTTGACCCAAGGCCATTTTAATAAACATGATCGAGCCTCTACAAATTCATCAAATAACTAAAGAATTCATTACTTAAATAAAACTACAACATATTTTACAGTTGACATCATTTCTAAACTCTTCATAGTACAAGATACAAAAGATAATATTTTCACTCCAAAAAGTTCGTGAAAAAGAACATGGTCGGATTAGCACGCTAAAATTAGACATGCAACCAACCAATATATACACCGACTAATGCACATTATTGTTATTTTTATTATATAACTCCAACAACACACTGTTCGGGAAGATAAATATGATGAGCAAAAATATTTGAATAAAAGAAAATGAATTAACCATAAAATATGCAAAATCTCATTCAGAAATCAGAAAATAAAATTACAGATTATACAAACGAAACATTTTGGATTATTTAATAAAAGAACATTCAATTAATGTTTCAAATTCTAAAACAAATATTTGCTTTTTTAAAGCACAATTCAACTTTGCTTGAGCGACGAAGAGATCCGTGACTAAGTAGTCGAAATCACGTCGCATCTGTCGACGTTTTATCATGCCAAGAGGGCCAGTGATTCGATTTCTGGCGAAGAGCACATTATTCATTATAAGAATTCGTAAATATTCAGTGCGGTTGATGAAATTAAATAAAGGGAACCTCTACTAAAACAGGGTATCCATTACAGCTAACAATTAAGAAATATTTTTTGTCAGATTAATAAATATACCCATTACATCTTTGTGTACAAGGAAGATTTAAATACTTTTTTCTTAATTTTTTTTGTGTTCTTACATTTTTTTCGTTTCGTAAGTGTAAAAGTGTTAAAATATTTTCTATAATTTTTATTGTCCCAAGTGCTTTCGGTCACCTTTTAGCAAATTGCAGCCTCACCCAACACGTGAAGACTCGGAATATAAGTTCTTATTCAAAACAACACAAACATAAATTACAATGTAACAGTCAAAACACGTGGTAAAAACAACACCAGAGACAAAATACCATTAACAATATTTATACTAAAGTATTTTTTTAATTTTTTCTTGTTTTATTATATTTTAATGAGTACTAATTGGTTTATGATCAGAGAGATGTACCGTGAGTCCTCTTGTCAGGCATATTACATGGCCAGTGAAGTCAAAACCGAGCGTCGACAGTTCCATATTTGAACACAATCTTCAGGCCATAAGGATTTTTTTAAAACATGCTTTTACATTGTTGACGTGTTGATAACAGTTTGGTTTGGTTTGGTTTGGTTTAAGTTTAACGACACATCAACCATTTTGGTCATTTAAGGGTCATTTTTTTTTTGTCGTTAATATATTTTTCATTCAAAAAAGTTTCGTTGGCAATATATTTTTAATTTTAAAAGGTTTCGTTGGCAATATAGTTTTCATTCAAAAACGTTTTGTTGGCAATATATTTTTCATTCAGAAAAGTTTTGTTGGCAATATACTTTTTCATTCAAAAAACTTTCTTTGGCAATCTATTTTTCATTCAAAAAACTTTCGTTGGCAATATATTTTTCATTCAAAAAAGTTTCGTTAGCAATATATTTTTCATTCAAAATTTTTTGTTGGTAAATACGTTCATAGCAATTTGACCCCGATTTGGGGGTTAACTATTTACCCATAGCTGGGACCCTAACATGTGCTACCACTCCGGGTCAGGGTGGACCTGGGAACAAGAGCAATGAAGAGGTGTTTCTATGCTCCTCACAACCTCCTAATCAGAGGCCATGCTGCCGGATGCAGTTTACGGTCATACCCAGGACCGTGTTGACAAGAGTGTCCACTTTTATATGTACATAATTTCTGTATCGTGTTATTGTGTGATTCTGCTGATATGCATAGCATACATTGAAACTATATTTTATTAGACATGCACAGACAAACATACACTCACAAATACAAACAAACACATATATAGTTTTAGTACAAATAATTTGTCGCTTAACTGAGCAGGTTCATACGGACTTCGAAATTTTGTGAGGACACTGATATAATGTTTTCATTAGTGAGGGCTAATTATTCTTCTGAGTTAAAGTGACACATTATTTGCGCTGTGACTATGAATGGTCTGTCTTTATCCGATATCGAGCAGCTTGAGAGAAAAAATCCTTTATCACTAAAACTACTAAAAAACAATAACTTTGGCGCCCAAAACTACCGCAATTCACCACTATATTTAAATAAAAGTAAATGAAATGTAATGTAATTTAAGGCATAACATCTTTAGAAAATGAAACTTCTTGCTACGCTGGTTCTCCCATTTTGCCATTGACAAACTCAATATATATATATATATATATATATATATATATATGAAAACTTATTTATAAATTTAACTTTGTCTCTGTGTGAGTCTGTGTGTGTGTGTCCGTTACCTATAGACTCCGAAACAGCTGATCCGATTTTCTTTAAAATTTACACAGTTGTACTATAAGCGTCTGCGAGTGTTCTTAGTAGATTTTGTGTCGAGGTACTCCCGATAAATATCGAAAATCGATAATCGAAAAAAATCTGGTTATAGAAGGAATGGTCCGATTTTACTCAAATTTGATACACTCATAGACAAAGACATAAGAAACGATATTCAGAAGTGTCAAGGTTGCAGTTCTTACAATAGTGCAGAAAATTGATAATATATATATATATATATATATATATATATAAGGCAAGATGTTTGTGTGTGTGTGTGTGTGTGTCTCTTTATCTGTCTGTATGTCTTTTATAAAAATCCACAATTTTTAACCGATTCTCACCAAACGTCACAAGCATTTTTAGGCTGAGTCTTAGCTCCAGGACCATTGATTAGTTTTAAAGATTTCATTACACCCGAACAACGCCGGGCTATACTCCTAGTATATATATATATATATATATATATATATATATATATATATATATATAAGTTGTCAGAGTTGTAATATATATATATATATATATATATATATATATATATATATGTAACAGAGATTGTAATATATATATATATATATATATATATATTACAACTTTGGCAGCTTACTTGTTTAGGCTTTAGTTTCGACAATGCCTTTGACTTGATCTATATGACTAAACCTGCATGAGATTATTTCTACCTACTTCAACTCTTATCTTCTTATACATTTGAGTAGTTATTTTTAGAATTACCGCTTCTAATTTGATAATGCGTCGTTAGCAGAAACACATTAATTACCATTAAGTGCTTGTGTTCTTTCACAATGTTTAGCAACGGTATTCGTTGAGTGTAAACTTGGAACAATTGTGAATTCTTTCGTTGTAATCACTCCGAGGCAAACACGACTCAACCAAAATGAATTTACCGTGAAAAGTTCTGTTTCCCATTAGGATCGCAAAACACTTCCTTCGCTCTCTATTTCTCGTATTCTGAGCAAACAAGCGTATAATTGACTAAGAATTAAGACAAAAAATTCATTGGTTTGTTTCTTTCAGAATTTTTCCATTATTAAGTGCATTAACTACTTTTATGTATGCACTGGTCTTTTTTAATGTCTTATCGCTTTCCAAAACAGAGAGAAGGGATTTGATGGTCAGTAGAATATCTTGTAAAAATTGATGCCAAAGCAAAATTAACAGCGGTGTCACTAGTTCTATATTGTTGTCGTTACATTGAATATAATTCAATTAGTGATTATCAGAAGTCACTTAATGCGATAGAGATTTATGGTTGTATGAATATTTTTTTCCTTTTCTTTTAAGAATTGTCTAATGCATGTAAAACTGTTCTCTGATGAATTAGCTAATTTTATTGTGAAGGGAATAATCCGGATGTTTACGATGTACAATAAAGTCGGGTTAAATTAATTCTGTATCGTAGACTTAAGTGCATCTGATGCAAAGGAAATGGATGGCTTATTTATAAATGTCTTGCAATTACCTACATGTATGAGAGAAAACAGTTCAGAATTACCTTTTCTGGGGTCATATTAGAAATCTCTGATTCTCCTCCCACCAAACACATTGATTGAGAAATAAGTCGCAAAATTGTTTGGTCTGCTTATTAAAAAATTCTCGAATGATAATTTTGTTTCCAATACTATCTGCTGTAGAATAGAAATTTACCTGCGCCAGCTATACTTGCAATATTTTTTAATCTATTATTATTATTATTATTATTATTATTATTATTATTATTATCATCCTCATCATCATCTTCATCGTCGTCGTGATCATCCTAATTCCTCTTTTGTTTAATGTAGTATACATATTTTCTTCCTGATCAAAACTAGACAGCTAAGTTCAGAAATAGTCTCCAGATATTTCCCACCTGTTAATCATTTGTAAAAAATAGAAAAATAAAATTAATAAATAAAAAGACTAAAATCAAACACATTTTATAAAGCTCTTCATAACGCGTGAGCTTTACTTATGAGTTCAATTTTTTATTTATTCAAAACGTGGACTACCTGGGACTCCAAGAATTTCTGAATTCATCGCAACTCAGTAACCTTTCGGAAAATCCTCGCAGAGTAAATAATGGCAGTTTTCTGGAACTCTACAATGTTGGTCTGATTTCCAATTCCTCCAAAGAGCTTTATCAGTTGTATCTGTGGTGTTCGAAACGCTTCCATTACTATAGTAATTCGTTTCCACAACTGTGTTCCAGAGATTCTTCAGCTTCATAGCCTAATCCTGGTTTTTGTCTCCCTTTTCATTTTCTTTGGAGTCCACTCTACTACTATTACTACTACTACAATTTAACATTATTATCTGCATTGTTCGTGAGAAGTTTAAAGTTATCGATTATACCTAATTACGTCTCATTCTACTCTGATAATAAGGTAGTTTGAAATAGAAATAGGACGTAATCGAAAGGAAATAATGTTTAGGAAAAAACACTAACATTTTAATTAAGGCCGCATAGAAATATATCTATCACACTATAACGTAAGTTTCGAGTGCAGCGATATATTTTATAAATTTTATATAATGTTTTTATAAATGTATTTTTAGATAATTTGTTGGGGTATAAAATATAATTAACACTTTTAAAACGGAAAAGATATATATTCTTATATCGAAGTATATACAACAAAGGGGCGTAAGAGCGAGAATAAAAGAAAAAACAATTAACCAAAAAATGATTTATTGACAATATATAACAACAATGAAATAAAAAAAAGGATGTTTGTAGGATACAAAACTTATACCATCAATCAACTAACTAAAACACACAATGTAAAATTGCACACACGCAAAATCGGATCGAAATGACAAAAAAATAAAAAGTCAACTAAAACAAAGTACAATTGCACACCCGGAAAAGTAGATTCAAACGACTAAGAGCATTTTGAAAAAACCCAGACAAAGACAAATTCAGTTTGAAAAGCAAACTTCTAGATCCTGATTGGGTTAGAAATAGAAAATTCATATGCGAGGTCAATCAAACGTTTTTTTCATACGTAAAAATGAAAATATGTGCTAGAGCCGGGAACATGAGAAACTTAATTATTTAAACCACATTCCGTGACCGGTCAGCGGCAGTCCAGCATGATAGTGGTTAGCTGACGAACCACCTGGTAATGTAACAAAAAAAATTCAAATTCAAACAAAATGGGAGCGGTATTTGATAGCATCTCACAATGTAAGGAAGAAACTTCAAGCTGACTTGGTCACGTCTCGCCTTTACTTCCAATTTTCTATTTATTCATTTTCATTCCATGCTGTCAAAGTGAACAACAACAACAACAACAACAACAGGACACGCTAAGTGTTATTTCTTTATTTTCTTCTCAATCTGTCGCCGACCTATCACAAAGAGGAAGGAATATAAGTGTTTACTGTCTGCTACTATCATTATACGCCAGGAACACTTACTTAGCTAGTTGCTTCTTCTTCTTCTTCTTCTTCTTCTTCTTCTTCTTCTTCTTCTATGTGCTCTGTCGTTTCAGGACGTAGGCGATCATGGCTTTCCACGTCTCCCTATCCCTGGTGGCTCTTAGCACACCTTCGCTTTTGATACCATACGACCCTCGTTCCGTCATCTACCTGATTAGGTCTTTCAAATATGTTATCCATTGTTTTCCCCTGTCTCTCCTTCTCTGTATCTGGCCTGTTAGTATCAGATTCTCCAAACCCTCCTTCCCCACTGCATGTCCCAGGAACTTCAGCTGTTTCTTCTTGATGCTCAGTATTAATTTCATTTTGTTACCATCATTTCTAGGACCTCATAATTTCTCACATGCTCGATCCATGATATTCGCAGCATCCTTCTGTAGAACCACATTTCAGTTGCTTCAAGTTTTTCCGTCATCTTTGATGATATTGTCCAGCATTCACTGCTATATTGAAGAACTGACAACACATAGCAATCTAATGCTCTCTTCCTTGTTTCTCGCGACATTGTCCTGTTTCTTAATACTATACTCAACTTCTGGAATGTTTCCTTTGCCATGCCAATTCACCTTCGAATCTCTGTGTCGCACTTATCGTCTTCTGTGATAACACTTTGCACGTATTTAAATGTTTGTACACGCTTGATTGTAGTATTCCAGACCTGTATTTGGCATATTTGGCTGCCTTTTTTACTGATGACAATGCATTCCGATTTCTTGCAGTTTATTTGTAGTCCTTTCTTATCAATCTCTTCAGCTACCTTCTGTAGGATGTCTTGTAGTTTCCTTTCCGTATCTGCTATCAGCACTGTATCATCTGCGTACCTTAGGTTGTTTAAATTGTGGCTTCCGATGACAAATCCAGGCACAACTTTTAGGGTCCTCAAAATATTCTCGCTGTACAAGTTGAACAGATCCGGTGAAAAGGCACATCCTTGTCTTACGCACCTATCTATCTTTATATATCTACTCAATTCATTACCTATCTGTATACAAGCGCTTTGTTGCCAGTAATGATTCTTGATTACTCTTTAGTTTTTCCCAAAAATGTCAAGATTGCCAGGCATCTTCATCAATTCTTTGTGGCGTATTTTGTCAAACGCTTTCGCATAATCAATAAAGCACATGTATCAGGCCTTCTTCATCTTAATAATAAATATTGCATTCCTTGTTCCAGTGTCTTTGACGAAACCGCACTGTTCTCTGGCATGATTCTGCTTCTTGCTCTATTCATCAGCATTCGGACGATCAGTTTTATGGATCATTAAAATGATAGTTCGCACTAGTTTGCACCTGGCTTCTTAGTTAGTGCTATGAAGATCGACCTGCTGAGGTCATCTGGTATTACACCACTACTATAAATTTCATTTATTATTTCTGTAATTTTCTCTATACCAAATTTTTACAAGTCTATCAGCAACTCTATGACTATGCCTATCTGGTCCAGCTACTTAGTTTCCCTTCTGTTTGGCTATTGCAGATTCCACTTCACACTTTAATATTTTGGGTCCGTCCTCATATTTGCGTATTATTGTCGTAGAAAAGATCTTTTATATATTCTTCCCATAGCTGCAGTATTTCATCTTTCTCCAAAATGATTGTTTCATCCTTAGATTTTATACATCCTGTCGAAGAGCAGGTTTTTTGTCTTGTCAGTTCTTTTATTTTATTATGCATGTGTGCTTTATTACTCAATCTCTGTACTTCTGCACATTTGTCATTGAGCCATTCTTCTTTAGCCGTTCTGCATATTTCTTATTGCCTTGTGTAGTTCCCTGTACTCCATTCCATGTATTGATATCATTTTCTGTCTCCTTTTCACCATGTCCAGAAACTCTTCAGTCAACCACTCGTTTTTTTTTCTGCGCCTAATTTCCTTTGGGGCAACGTTGTTTGCTGATATCACTATTGCTTCCTTTAGCCAGACCCACTTCGAGTGTCCTTTTCCGATTTGTTCTTCGTATTTAATTTTCACGATGTTAGTGTATTCTTTCTGTAGTTTGAGGTCATCCACAAGTGCGTTGTATATCGGTTTTGGTGCTGCATTAGGCTTCTTTAATCTCCGGAGTTTCACCTATAGTTTGCAGATGACTGGGACGTAGTAGCTTCTAAAGTTAACGCCTGGATAGACTTTGCTTTTGCTTTAAACAACTGCATTTCTGAATTTCCTGTTTATGGTTATGTAGTCTATCTGGTTTTGTGTCACCTCTTGGGCTTCTCCATGTCTATAGACGTCGTGGGTGTTCTTGAAACCAGGCGTTAGTTATTACCTGGTCATTTACTATGCACCATTGGACCTATTTTTCTTCTCGTTCGTTGCGGATGTCTAAACCAAAGTGGCCAGTTGTCATATCTTCCCTCTTCTTTCCTACTTTGGCATTCAGATCTGCTATGATGAACCTGATTTCTTGGTTTTTAGATTGAGCCTTGGCATTGTCTAGAGTAGAGTAAAAAGATTCTATTTCTTCATCGGTGCTTTGTGTTGTTGGTGCATAGATAACTGCAATTATTATGTTGAACGGTCTCCCTTTCAGTTTGATCAGGAGAACTCTTTCGAAGAACTGGCAGTATCCCAAAACAGATGTCTTCATTTTTTTCCAGTATTAGGCCGACTCCTTTTTCATTATTTTTGCCTCTTGCTTATATTATCCTATGGTTGTCGCTGCTGAAGTCTCCATTATTTGGCCATCTGGTTTCGCATATTCCCAGAATATTGATTTTCAGTCTGTTCATTTCCTGCTTGACATTCTTTATTTGTTCGCAGTTTTTTTTAACGTCCTGACGTTCTATGTCCCCAAAGTAATCCTTTCTTTGTTGAGCTCAGTCGCGGGGTAACGGTCCTGAGACACCTATTGCTCATGTCGTTCCTTCCCGGGCAAGGGATAGATTTTGGAAAAAACTGTCCCCTCTTACGCCGTTGTTGCTAACAGTCGCCGGATGACGGTCAGGTGACACCTGTTGCCTATGTCGGTCCTTACCACGCGAGGGATTGCTCTTTTTTGAAGCAACCACCTTCATGCAGTTATGTTTAATATATTTTCGTTGCATAGCCATGATTATACGCAGGATAAATAGATACTGGAGTTGTATCCTGTTGCCTTCTCCACGGTGTTTATTGAGACACCACATCTAGTTATCTGGCCGTTGACTCATCAAGAGTTTCTCCGCCATTTGTAGGTTTAATTTTTTTCTTATCCTACCGGGTTGTTAACATCCCGTAAAAAAATAACATAAAGAAAGGGGTGGTGGAAAAAAGAACATAAATATTAAGTATATACTTAGTATAATTTCAGACAAATTGTCATGTAAAAAAAATTGTCAAACTTCTGTGGACATTTTAAATACTTACATTTCCCTTTGAATCATTTCAACTACAAAACTACATGCATTCTTAATGAACATCTTTCTTCTCACAAATATGTTACAGTGTTCAGTTAAATAACTTTTACTTATTTTTCTTTTTACAACTTTGTCATTCAGTTGAAAAAAATCTTTACTTTAATATACAGACGAAATATTTTATCCTTCCATATTTCAACACCCAACCTTCAACTTTCTGATATTTGAATTGTAGGAGGTTCGCACGTGTTTGGTATAGAGCCAATTTACCAAGTATCAACGTGGCCCCTTGTATTGTATTTTTCTGTTTGTTATATTATGAATTATTAGGTTGTGTACTATATAATATATTCTTTATTCTGTATAATGAGTGTCATCTTCCATAATAATAACATTATATATTATATAATAATTGTAATGTAGGCTGTGACTATGCTTATTCTCTAGGCTATATTACCAATAGGCTGTTTTGAATAATGTATGATGTTCAATGTTTATTCATTGTTATTTTTTTCTTTATTTATGGTTGTGCATTGTAGTCCAGTGGATATAAACTCTGAATGAGATAACAGCTGATCTGAGTTGCAATTCCTGTTGATTCTATTTCATTCCCTTCCGCCCAAATACACTCGGGAAATATATTAATCCGTTTCTTCTCCAACAGGCTATGGGTTAAATAGGAGCACAGATTGGGTTCCATATCTTTGGTTGGCAAAGACTCTACCGCATAAAGTAATGGTAAACTACTACTGGAAAATCCTCTGCCCATTCATTCACATCTCCTTCAAGATACGATCCCCTGAGCGTGTATAACGTATGGCGCTTAGCTAACTAACTTACATATTTCAAACCACCAGTGGACAAATTGTTTATATCCTTATCTTCTATTCGCTAGTTTTTATTCATGTATATTTTATGTACATTTCTTAAATTTCCGTTTTTATAGAATTAATAAAACACTTTCTTCTTTCTTTTCCGTTACTATATTTTACTGCGATCATGTCGGATATTTTCACTGTTGTGATTTTCTAACTTACGTTTCTAGTACATCTAGTTTGCTATTTATATACAATAAAGTTATTCTTTTGTTAAATTATTATTAATCTTATGATCTGCAATTTATTGATAAAACCCCAAAAAGATTAGATACTTATTTTTTTAATCGTATCACCCCGAGGAAGGCGGTAACGCCACTGATATGCAGGGGGCTACATAAGTGTAAAAAGATTAATTAGAAGAGAGTGAATCGGAAGACGAACCAGTTAGAAAGGATTAAGAGAAGGATGGGAATACAGGAGTGATGACAGGTGCAAAGGTGGAGAGAAAGGTAAAGATATAGAGGGTAGTGATGAAAGAACTAGAGTCAAGTGGTTAATATATAAGTATTGACATTGCATTTAAATTCTTGTAGGTTGTAGCCGCCAGGCAAGCAAAAATATGGAAGCGAGTTCCACTGGCGGGAAGTGCGTGAAAAGAAGCTGCCGGGGTAGAACTATCGCGTGCATTTGGTTGATCTAACTGTGAATGGGTGGGGCACATTTGCTAGTCTGGTTGGACGAGTAAACACCTGTTTCAGATGCACCAGTGACTTTAGTTCGTTGGAGCAGAAGCCATGAAAGTATTTATAGAACAAAAAAGGGAAGCCACATCCCGTCGGTGCCGAAGTGGCTGGCGTCGAGTTGCCAAGTCGGTACCTATGACATTGCTGATTCTCCTTTGGAGCCTGTGAAGAACACTGAGATGAACAGCAGGGGCGCCTGACCATATATGGCAGCAGTACTCCATGCACGGACGAATAGTTGAAATTTATTTTCTTCGAAAATATGCCACACGGAACCATTTCTTTTCTTTTTCTTGAAAATAAATATCTTGCTTTGTATTTCGACTATTTTTCTTAGCTCTAATTTTTGGTTAAAGTTCAGTTTTTGTAAAAATAAACCTTTTTTTTTTCATTTATCTACCATCTGACTGCATTTTTCTTGTTGTCCAAATCTTCAATAATAATAAAATGAAAAAAATATTACCCGAAACCCTATCAAAATAAATGATTTCAATTAACAGGTTCGAAGTAATTAATCAAATTCAGGAAAAAAATGAAAAACATTAGTTTTAAAATATTGACTTTCATGCAATGGGCCGAGACAAACGGCCAAATGACAGTCTTACAATGGAGTCCTTTCCCTCAGATAAAAGTGGTGTGAATTCGAGTGTACTGTGGAATTAATTCTATAGATTTTTTATCATCCTTAAATACTACTCAAATTACTATTACTATACCAGCTACAGTTGCAGATAATTCTTAAACTGGGGGTTTTCAATTCACAATAACTAGCCTCTTATTTTTTTTAAACAGGTGCTGGTTTAACTTCCAATACCTTAATGCAGCCCAGATTGCAATAAAATATAATGTTTTAAATATCTGACAATGTATATATTATTTTTCTCCTGACAATGACAAACACTCGTTTATAGAAAAAGAAGAAGACACATATTTATTAAGAAAATGCACTTCTGTTGTTCAATTAATTCCATGATGAAATCATTTTCTTGACACTCTCTGCTTATATAGATTCTAATTGATACATTATGCATATTTTTAAACATACCTTTCTACAAAAAGAGATTGTATATAATAATTATTGGCCGAACATGTATTTAAATCCGAACACCTATTGTATAAGAAAGAAATTCTCAACGTCATGGCTATATTAGATGGATCCTGTTAAAAAGTGGTTTATTATATTCCATAAGCTATTCAACAAACAAATTAAAAACCAGCGACCAAATCGCGATAAAACAGTCAGGGGGAGCTTAGAAACAGTATTTGTCGTCTGTTTTTCAGCATTTTTAAATTAATTTAATGAACAGAAGAAAATAACATGCGGTCATTTAAAAAGCCGTCATTCTAGTTGGTGTATTCTTTTGACGTTTTCAGATGCATTATATCTTCTGCATCTTAATCGCATTTATCAAGTATCAACTGAGATAAAAGATTTAAATTCTTATTTCATTAGTTTTAGTTTATTTAAAGGAATGGCATACAATGTGAGTCACCAGGTCATGGGGAATTTAAGCAGTAAACAATAGATAACTGATTAAAATTCTACTGAGCCACAGAAGCCATCTGGTAAAACGTAAGAACAAGAAAAAGTTTATGTAAAGGACTAGCAAAATAAATGCTTTCAATTAACGCTTTCGAAGTAATTAATCTAACTGATGAAAGGTGAAAAGCCGAGGTCCTCAATAGTCGCCATCATTTCTTTTGTTTTTCTATGGAAGTTTCTCGGAAACTAAATGCGTCGAAATAGTTTCGGAAGTTTTTGATTGAAGAAACTTTTAATTT
The DNA here is from genome assembly GCA_037127315.1 of Ascarosepion bandense. Classification (NCBI taxonomy): domain Eukaryota; kingdom Metazoa; phylum Mollusca; class Cephalopoda; order Sepiida; family Sepiidae; genus Ascarosepion; species Ascarosepion bandense. The sequence continues at coordinate 2,991,122 of JBBBDQ010001440.1, forward strand.
CTGAACAAGACATAATTAACTATTCCACGAAAGACTGAGACAGATAAGTTCATCTCAGGAACAATACAGAACTACATGCACATTATGCTGTCTCTAATTCCTGCTTTTAAAACCTAAGATTATAAAACAACGTTTTCTAATGAGGAATTATTTGGCTGTATATTCTGCTAGTGTTATGCTTACTTAATGCTCTAGTGCATATTCTGTACGCTATTTTGCATGTGTAGTATGCTTTAATATAGTGCGTTCTCATTTATACTGTGTTATGTCGGGTGCTGTATTATAAAGGTGTGAGATATATTATTTTAATAAGTGCCGAATGCTATACTCTGCATTTGCTTAGTGTTTTATCATACGCACGGCATAATGTATTATTTATGCTGTGTTTTTGTTATGTTTGTTATATATTATGATTGTAATATAATAACAACTTTAAACAGTAGCATATGAACCTTTATTTGAATAATTATTATTTAATTTTTATATAAAAAATAGGGAAGACTGGTCTTTGTCTCATTTGAAATAACTTAGGTAAACTCATTCGCGGACCCAATGCAATATCTCTTGCCTCAAAACCTCACATTCTTACTTACCAATCTCACTAAGAGCAACATAATACTGCAGGGTTTACCCGAAATTTTAATCAGTCCCATATCTAAAATTGTCTGTGTGGCGTGGGGAACAACAACATAAAAAATGAAAAGTTCGATGAATATTCATACAATGCATAATCCCATTTACAAGTAACTAAACAAAATAATGCTAGTACCCCCACATTCTTAACTGTGTTAAAAATATCAGTTAACAGGACAAAATCTATGCGATACGTAAAAAAATGAATTAGTTATTCAACCCAACATAAACACAAATATACACTCATCTAGACACGAAAACAAATACAAAAAACACGCTCGAAAAACGAAAAGTACCCAGTATCTATCAGGGAATCAACACTTCTTGTCATTTCACGAGGGTAGGTGTAGAGAATTTTACTAGAAAATAAGAGTATAGATAGAGAAAGGGGCAAATGACCTTAGATAACAAATTATAATTGGTGTCAAAAACTAAAAAAATCAAACCTAAACAAACATATAATAGGCAGAGGTGGCATATAGTATCTCAAATATACTTATGACAAACTGGCATTAAAATATTACTATATGTCGTCTCGAATGATGCGCGCAAGACTCATCCAGTTTTTTTGCCAAATTCTAATCGTCGCCTTTCAGTCCTGATTATGACTTTTAGCTGATGCTTAGAAAAAACTCAGTTCAGAAGAGGTACACTTCTCGTCTCCATAGAATTTTTTCAATCCCATTGTCTATATCACAACTTGCATAATACCTAGTAAGCACAAGAACACATAGTGATCAGCCTTAGTTAATGAAGATACCCTATTAGTAGAAAAAGACCTGGCCTAAAAGACAAAGAATATGTGAGGAGGTATGTGAAACATCAGACGTAACTGGACGAACTACCCAGTTCACTGAAGAAAGACTTTTGTCAAACTAGAGAGACTTTTGCATCACTAGCCATTTAAGAGATGCCTCAAAATTAGTGAGGCATTTCAACCCAGTTACCCAAAGCAAACCTTTTGCTTCGTCAGGCCGATCTCCTCATTCAGATTATCTTGAACGGGCCCCTCACTAGTATATATATATATCAGGCGTATATTATGAGTACATTAAAAAAACATCTGGTCTAGTTTAGAAATTATTGAGAATATTAAAAGCAGAATAGGCAATATTATTTGTTTTGAAATGGCGTGTCGTCGTCAGTCACTTTCCCACTGACGTAAAATTGATTCCCTGTGCTTTCTTTGTAGAGACATTTGTGGTTATTTTTTGATACCTTCATCGCTATGATACCTAAAGTAAATTCATGCGTGGTACCATTTTGACAATGTCTCGTCGATACGCACTTGAAATGGCTAGAACTGTATACTTTATGTTAATATTTAATTTTCTTTTGTGGAACACTTTTCCAGTTTCTTGCTTCCAAGCCAAATTCGAGATTCAGCAATTTAAATGCAATATCAGTCGGCTATCTACAATCTTGATTAGTCTTTGATTATTCTCACTTCCTGATGTTACTCTTTTTCTTGTGCTTTCAGACTCAGATCCCCCTTGTCTTTCTGTGGATTTACTGCCTTCTATGAGATGATATGAATTTAAAATGTAATATTATGGTAATATTATTTTCATAATAAATATTGTATTTTGGGATGGATGTTAATGAGTTATACTCACAGAATATTCTAAAGTATGAAAAGTATTAAGACCGGAAAAGTGATCAGGAAAGTCTTATTTAAAATTGATATCAATGAATTAAATACAAAGATTTCCCCAAAATAGGATTTCCCCAAAGAAAAAGATTTCTCCAAATTTCTTCTCTTGAAAGCACGCTTACAGGAGAACAAACGGTTTATTTAAAGATAAAGTCTACTCAATTGTAAAAATAGTTGTTATTTCAACGAAAAAATGCATATGATCACAATGAAACTTTTAAAATTGTAACACATGGAATCGGCATTGGACCTCTTGTCCGTCTTTTAATAAAATATCGTTAAATGTCCATTCTTAAAGGTGGTTCTTGTTATTATTAGATGTGCTATTAATTCACAAATTAAGCGCGCTATAATTGGCAGGTGCAATAATTCTGGACAAACTTTGACGAGGTGTCAATCGGGAAACACGAACGTTATCAAATTAAAACTCTAATTAACACCTAAACGGAATGTTAATCATTAATCATTTAGAACAGTTAACGAAGTAGCATTGATGAAAATGTGTTTTTGCGACCAATTTGATTCCATTTATATTCCAGATTTTCTAACTAAAATAAATTAATATCATATCGGTGATGGGGTTATTTATACAAATAAATTAAACGCTTTCAACTTAATTTGTCATAGTCGAAGGAGAAGAAACGGCTAGCAGTCAAGAGAAAAAAATCAATATGTATATTCATCCGCAACAGAAATAATCAACGGCGTTGTATCAAATAGGTAAAATCAGAAGGAAGCTAAAATTAAACTGTTTAGGAACAAATGATAGAAGATGTGACAGAAATATTGGAACAGCACAAAATACATTTTAGAAACGAAGCAAATATTAAAACGCTGGTAATTTTTTGAAAAACAAAAGTTGCTGACAGATGAAGAAGAGGCACAAAGGGATATGACTGAATGATTGTTTCGTTTTGTACGCATTATCAGCAGGTTATTTCAATCATTATATATTTTCGGACAATAAATATTTTCACAATTTACTTTATTCGGGGCATTGTTCTCACCTTCGTTGCCATTTCTACGACGTTTCGTCCGTTGTACACGCCGACCTCCTTCAGATGCTAGGAATTTCGAATCCAACTCTTTATTACGATCACTGGGTTATATCATTCTCATTCCTTTTGGTAGTCATGAGTTATCTCCCTCTAAGTTATCACCCCGTAAGTTACTTGTTCATCATTGCATTAGCCTGGTATTCAACACTTTGGGTTAAATCAGTGGAACTAACCAACATCTATATCGTTAAGGACACATGGCTGCCATACCGTAGATTCATTCTCCACCACCGAAACTGTCTCTGTCATTGTATCTGGAACCAAAGTACGACTGAAATCCGACTGCATTCATTTTCTTTCAGATTCTCCCAATATCTGCCACAATTATGCAACTGGTCATGAAGTGTACACACACTTTCTCTCTCCATATATATATATATATATATATATATATATATATATATATATATATATACAAATGAATAAGGAACGAAGATATGTTCAAAACATTAATTTAAGACAGTGCCCAAGATAGAAATAGAGCGATGAATATTTACTATAAATTATAGTTTAGAACATGTTCAAATTATATTCTACTACAAAGTGTACATTTTGTTTCGATATTGAAAGGGCAATATCTTTTTTGGTAGTAAACGCTAATTTTTAAGGGAGGTAGAAAATTCACTTTGTTCATATTGGTAATTTTTTGTGTGCAAAGTGAAGCGGCTAGAGAAAATAAGATATCAGAATAGGCATTGAACAAAAAGAGAAAACGGGAAAGAAAGAAAGAGATAAAAAGAGACATGGTGAAAAGGTTCAGACACAGGCGCCAGGTTGAACAGTAGAAAATAAAGTATGGTCATATACAGCATTTGAGGACCCGGCTTTTGGGTTTAACAAAGAGGAAGAAGTAAGAAAATCCATAGGGGGAGGGGGAAATAAGAGATGTGCGAAGAGGAGGTGTGAGAGACAACATAACATTGTGGCCTGGAATTGGCATTGGATAAACATAACTGCATTAGGGAATTATAAGGCTACAAATGTTTTGACGTTTTTTGAAAGGACAGTGAAATCATGTATATAGGCGTAGAAGTTATTAAATGTTTTTTTTTTCATATTTAAAATTAAAGGAATTTTTTAAAAAGAATTTCAACCGAAAATTTAAAAATAAAATCTTAATTAGGTCACAATTTGTAATATGAAATAAAGATAAAATTAAAGATAAAAATATAAGCAGAGAGATCATATTGTTTAAAGTGAATATCGTGGTACTAAGATTAATACTATAAAAGGGTTATTGTTTCTAGAGATCTGAGCTTTAGATTTTGTAATTTTAGCATGATTTACTGTGGTTTCATGCCTCTGATTTAGTAATATATCACTCTTCGTGTATTTAATGATTTCCATTTTTACGTGTAGACAATGTCAACATGGTTCCTTTACCGATCTAGCTGTTCTAACCTGTTTGAGGATTTTCCATTTAACTTTGGGTGTTTTATTTTTGTTTTTTTGTATATATATATATATATATATATATATATATATATATGTGTGTGTGTGTGTGTGTGTGTGTGTGTGTGTGTGTGTGTGTGTGTGTGTGTGTGAACATATGTGTCTAAAGAACCACTTTTTTACTTTAGATTGCATGCCGGGTCTTATCGAGTTTAGATAACCGCTTTCTTGAAAGCAAATCTTTTAAACAAGCAAACTTGCCAACAAACTGATTTTTCCTTTAGAAAAATTCTTGCTAGCCTCTGCTCTCCATCATACAAGCTATTTGGAATGTGGTTATATTCTTTTTTTTTTTACTAATGATGACATTCACACACAGGATCGGAACACATGTTTTGGTTCTATTCAAAAGAAATGTCATTTCTTAGATTCTTATGACAGGACATCTGGGATTCTGTAGCACAGACACTGGAAACACCCTCGCAAACGATCCTGGTTTTCCACACGCCGACCTGAAATCCTCTGAATGAACAAATTTCAATTGCGTCGTTATTTTGAATTTTGAATTTATTTTGCGCTTAATTTTGTGCACGCTGCCAGCCTCGATCTGACTTATTGAGGCATGCGTCTCATCATTCCAGCGCTGATGCTCGGGCGGTATGACTCCTTATTAGTCTGATCGTACAGTTAGTCTATTCTACTTTAGCCCTCTCAGATCTCTGAGATAATTCTCCAAAATTCTTCCGAATTAAATATTAGGAAGAAACTGGCCAATCAAATTTGAAAACATGAATGAGTATCTCATAAATCGTCACTCTGATTCACTTTTGAAACTATATTTGTATTAAATCAAAACAGTTATTAATGGACAAATAATTTAACTGTTATTGTGGTATTTCTATAACTCAATGTATTTTTCATTTGCACACAGTTCGACAATGTACATTGGTTAAAGCGGATATGTTGATGGTGAATTTAAGAAAACATTTGGCACGAAATCCAAAATATTGATTAAAAAAGAAGCTGATGTATTCCATGTATGCAAGGTAGTACGTCACTTTCATTGTCTATTAGTGTTCCTTGTTCTTACCTTGCTTCGTCATGTTACTGTCGACATTTCTGGCTTTTGTTTAACATTTATTTTTTGTCTTGGAGGTCCTTGAAAAAGCTTTAATTGACTTGCAGGCATCTATGTCGGCCATTCTTTGAAAGGCTAAAATAATTTTAAAATGTCATAGCTTCAACGTAGACCTTCAAAATGTAAATGATATGCAATTGGTGTAATTGGTAGGGATATTCGGATTCAGAAATCGTAGAGCTTACTTTGAATTCAAGTTGGAATCGTTACGTTAACTTATAAACAAATACCATTGGGTATAGATTAAATCCATCTCATCCCCATAGGTCTGGGTTAATAGAAGGGAATCTCTTTAGAAAAAAAATTATTGTTGCTCTTAAAACAAATCAATCGTGAATAACAAAAATTTTCTTACAATCCAAAATATGATTTCTTTGTGTCAGTTTATATAGTATTCTAGCTTAGTAACCAGCTTCTTCTTGTTGAGTGAAATTAATCAAAGAAGGTGCCGTAGTTTTCATTTACCCCAAGTACTTTCGAACTTTTATTTAAAAAACATATTTGAAAGAAGATATGCTACCTAAATTCTCATATTCCAGTTGTGGCTAACAGCTTCATGAACGTTGCTTTTTTATGCTGTAAATTTTCAGGGAATATTTTCATACTATCTCTATTATATTGTTTTGAAACCGATATTTTAAATTGGTTGGGAACTAAAAGTAAAACATTGCTAACAATCAATACCAGAAAGGCGCAGAAAAGAGTGCGATATATTAAAGATAGATTGGTTTCAGAATTTCTCTCTTGGAAATACCAATAATAAACTGATTGGCGTGTTTTCAATACATACAATGAGGATGAAATGTTTTAAAGATTAAGAAAGATGCCAGGACTATTCAGATAGAGAACTAAATGATGGGTATTTTTTCAGCAATAACTGTCCATTTTCTGAAAGGCTATACTAGAGTGGTGATTCCGCCGTAGAAGCCTTTGCCAATATGCAAAGTAGAATCTGCAATGTTATCATTTTTGAACACTCACCTCAGTCAGCGTTCTGAGGAATACTCCTGATAGGTACATTGACTTACGTATTTAAGCTCAGTAGATTGTGAGTTGTGGGGCAGTGGATATCCTCTAGGGACGAGAAATTGAGTTCTAATTCTATTTGAATTCGTTGGGTTCATTTATTCATTTCGTGAATGACCTTGGAAAAGGTATTAATCCATCTCTTTCCCCCAGCTATGAGTTAAGTAGTAAAACAGACTGGGGTTTATAGCCTGGGTTGGTAATCAAACTACTGCGGAAAATAATGGTAACCTACTACGTAATATCTTCCGCCCAGTCAGTCATGTCACTTTTGAGATATGATCGCCCAATTGTGTATCAAGTATGGCCCTTAACTGACTGAGTAGATTGTCAGGTAAGCAGAAGATTTATCATAAAAATTTATTCTATCGCAATTTTTGTCTGCTCAACATTCTTCCAGATTTTTATTTTCCAGTCAACTTTGATCTTCCAAAATTAAAATTCAATTTCAATCGTCATTATCCTTATACATGTTTTTATTATCCTTTTTCCTGTATTGTGTTTACCTTTTCATATTCTTTCATGCTCAGAACTCTTTGCATCCTACTGGATTTATCGCCTTGCATTACCGAGAGTATTATGATATAGTTATATATATGAAGTGAGAGATGTATACATGACTAATTAATATTAACGTTTAAAGGTTGGTTTTGTAATCCTCTATTGTTAACATAATTTTTTCACTTCCATAATTTTGTGTCTCACTAGAGTATAAACGCTAATGTTAAAGTAAATTTTCAATTAAGGTAAAACAAAAAGACAGGCTGAAGTATATACTTATCAAGATATTAATAATCATATATGAATAAGATCTGGACTAGCAGATTTTACTCATTAACCTCTAGCTTATGGGAATCTCCACCAGCTTCTTTGTTTTCCAAGTCAACTTTTATCTTCACGAATTTAATATTAATCTTTACTGTCGAGTTTTTTAATTTATTTTACTGTTCTCCCTTCTTAGTGATATACCCTTGCGTCTTAAAGATTTTATTGCTTCGCTTGAGGTGTAATAATTAATGGAACTGTCAAAAAAGAGAATACCTTCTCGTAATCTGAACATATATTCCTGTGAATGTGTTAAATATTCGGGACGTCGAAAGCAATGTTCTCTGAATAAAAAAAAATACACGTCCTGAACTGAATACTGAGGACGACATGGAGAGACCACGTAAGCAACGCAGAAATCTTCTTAACATGAGGTAAAAATTTAACATGCAGAAAAAATGAGATAAAATTAATGTCATACATCAATGCAGAGAAGAAAAGAACGATTTATAAAAATTCTTGTACAAATGACTGGCAGAATATGGAGGAAAGTGATGGCAAAGTGTCAAACGTTATTTGAGCAACAAAAGACAGATAGCTACTGGATGCAAATGTCACAGAAAAGATAAACTCGTTTAACTCATTTTAAATTAATTTTTTTAAAGACTCCCCTTAGTAACGTTAAATTAAGAAAGTAAAAATCAGTAACTGCCAAAAAATTGATTATTTTTTTAAAATTTTAATTCCTTACATCATTGGAAAGAGATCAAAGACTTTTCATCAATCGAAGCAAATTCCCGTCGATGTTTAAGCACAAGTTTAATGGAAACCAAATAACAAATAACAAGAAAAAATATATTATTGATCAGAATTTCTGCAATTTCATTAGAATCCTGATTTAAAAAAATAAAATGGCTTTCGAAAAATTTTATATCTCTGCGGTGAATATTGTTGATGGTGGCTTGATATATTTTTAAAGATATTCCAAACTGTTGGAAATCAAATCTATTGAACATTTGCTTACATATTTCAAGCGCATGAAGACACACTTATAACGACTTATCAAACAATTATAATCCTTTGGAAGATGGCAGAGTATTATTTTTTAAATAGCAAAGAATTAATACAATTGACACTACTCACCCAAAGAATATATAAGTCATGCATCTCAGGTACCTAGGCTATATATTCAATGAATCTTAGTAATTCATATATTCTATGCTAGGATAGTTATAAAAGAATATCACAAGTAATCAAAAAGTTGAAAAAAGAAAACATAAACTGTCGATGAGAAATGTTTAATAAATCATATATTAATTCTTTTTATAATATAAATTTATGCAAACACAGGTGCACCTCTCAGACAATGATGATGCCTAAAGAATTTCCTGCTACATTCGTTTTCCGAGTACAAGCTTCTGCAAGGACGCCTAACCTATCAATTTCGTAGACAGCTGATCAGAAAATTTTATCCACAGAAACTATACACCACTGGAAGAGCTCATAATCTCTAATGATCAATCATTTTTTGAACGACGCCGAGCTAGGAAAACCATCGAGAGCCTATGTCTACGCAATTGCACTCACAAGGCTTGGATTAACCAGCAATATGGCTGTCAGGCATTTTACATAGACGAGTGGTTTACGTGCCAGACATAAGGTAGAAATTATACCTTAAAAGCACATATGGGTTCGATTCACATACCTGACAAAATTTTGGATGTCCGTTGTAGTGCAGGTATACGTTGAGGTGCTGTGAATATCGATGCGGAACGACAAATCGGGGATAAGATTTCGAATTCCAGTTGAATTCCTTGCATTCACTTACGCACAAATACCTTTGGGAAAGGTATTAATCCGTCTCTTCCATTTAGTTATGGGTTAAATAATAGGACAGATTGGGTTCTATAGCCTTGGTTGGCAACCAGTCCCCCGCTGAAAGCAATGCCGACCCACTGCAGGATAATCTTCTGCCCAGTCAATCATGTCTCTTTCAAGACATGATCGCCCAAAGCGTGTATCACGTATGGCACTTAACTGACTTTATTTATTTATATATATATATATATATATATATATATATATATATGTGTGTGTGTGTGTGTGTGTGTGTGTGTGTGTGTGTGTGTGTGTGTGTGTGTGTGTGTGTGTGTGCGTGTGTGTGCGTGTGTGTATGTATATCATCGCGGAGAGATTTTATTTGTTCATACATGCAGTAATGATAATAGCAATATTAGTTTCTTTCCTTATCAATAATAATTCAGTGTTAATTGAACGGATAGACAATATTGCAGTTTGAAATCCATAAAAATATATTTCTTGATGTTTTCTCTTTTTCTAGTCATTATGGGTTTCCTTTCTAACATATACTTCCAAGTATGTCAACGCCTTGTTTATACCATTAGTATTGTCTGCGATTGACATACCATATTCACTTTAGTTGTTGCTGCAGTTGGAAGTATTCAAGTGATGTGATTTCTGATATCTGTTACATTTCTTTGTTAGTGATTCTGTAGTGATGTCCACAATGTTTGTAAAAAGATAGTATTTATTAAAACACAGGATTTATTCACATCAAAACCAAGTTAACATTTGTTTCCCAAAAGCGTTTGTGAATCGCTGATAGTTTAGATATTTTTGTATGAATTTAGTGCCTTCCATGACATACATACGAAAGTATCAATCTGATGAGAAAATTTAAAGAAATGACACGATTTTTCAGGCAAATTATTTTAATTTATAGCAACTGCAACCACCGCCAAGTAATTTCTGTCCATTTCTTTATCTCTTATACTAAATGTGTTATAACTGATTCACACTTCAATGTATTTGACGCATTTAGTATTTACTTAATACACCACCTGAAATTTTGGGACAGATTCAGGATATATCCCATCATTGGTTTTATGCAAAATGCATATAATTTTTACTTATGTTATATTTCTTAAGAGTTGTTAAAGTTGATATGTTTTTATCGAAGATATAAATACCTATACCATTATCATAGTCCCCGTCATAATGAGTAGATTAGCTTTGGGAATGGGCAGAAGCAGAATCATTGTCTTCTATTAGATGCTTTGTATCAAAAGTATATGGTGATACTAATATTAACAATCTACTCTTATATTCAGACCAATTTTTTCTTAAGTACGCAATGAAAGGTTAAACAGATATTCGTCATGTAGCTTGGATTCTTATTTCCACAGTATATATATATATATATATATATATATATATATATATATATATATATACAAACGTATCCTCCTATTTTACATTATAGGTCTCTGAGACCTCCTGAAGTTTTATATTTTAGGTTTAAACAGTAAACGTTTACCAACACTGTCAACAACAGAAAACGATTTAATTGAATAATTTATCTGCCTTATAAATTATATTCATTTCTGAGATTTTTGATAACATAATAGGTAAATGCAATTTTAATCCTCCATCACAATTATAGTTAAGAATACGACCATATCGCGTTATAAAAGTGGTTTTCATCCAATCAGCGAAGTAAAGTACAACGAGCTCGGTCATTAAGAAAATATATGACCGTTTCGAAATTTAACAAATAATAAAATAATGATAGTAAATAAGAATTCAACATAAGGTATAATTTAATTAAAATTAAACCAACATTAATGAAAATATTATTAAATATTTTGATGAATGCGACACGGTAATAAATTAAGTTTCCTAGCAATCCAAACGTTCGAAAATAGTTGACAATAAACTAGAAAGCCGTAAGCCGTTTAATCAAGAAGATTTTATATTTGATGAGAATCTGCTTATTGAAAATATTTATATTTACCAAAAACAAGAAACAAAAAGGAACAAATAGATCATATCTTAAATAGATCGTGTATAGCACACATCTATCTATCTATCTATCTATCTATCTATCTATCTATCTATCTATTTCAGACTGTTCATTATCTATCTATCTATCTATCTATCTATCTATCTATCTATCTATCTATCTATCGCCAAGTAAGGAATATTTGTTTTAATGTAATGTAAAGAAATGTCCACTAAAAGTAATTGGAAATATTCGTTAGAAAAGAAGAAAAATCCAAGGGATGCAATACAAGGTGGCCATATATTCTTGACAAATATGAAATCTTCAAAATTATAATTTTTAAATTTCTTTTATCTCCACAGATTAAAATGTTCTTGTCTGAAGAAGAAAGAAATGTTGCTTTTTTTTTTATCTGGAGAATGTTTTAGGAAATGTTCTAACAGAAGACGGAATGTGCGACACTGAGATCCGGAATGCGAATTGGCAGGGCAAAAGGACGCATTTCAGAAGCTGAGTGAAGTAATAAGAGACAGAAAAATTTAGCTAGTAACAAAGAAGAACGTACTGGATTGCTATGTGATGTCAGTTCTTTAATATGGCAAAGAATGCTGGACAATATCATCAAAGATGAAGGAGAAATTTGAAGTAACTGAAATGTGGTTTTACGGAAGGATTCTGCGGGTATCATGGATCGAGCATGTAAGCAATAATGAGTTTTTGGATGGAAACGAAAAGGGAATTAATACTGAGTATCAGGAAAAGACAGTAAAAGTTCCTGGGACACGCAGTGAAGAAGCAAGTCTTGGAGGAAAAAGAAACAGGGAAAAGCAGTGGATAACATATTTGAAGGGCGTGAGTAGGTTGATGACAAAACGAAAACGTGCTAAGAGCTACCAGGGATAGGGAGACGTGGAAAGTCATGATCGCACACGTCTTGAAAAAACAAGGCACATAGAAGTTCAACAGATTGTACTCAATAAGAAACACAGATGCACATATATGACTGAATGCATGAAGAGTGAATATGCAACAATTGACGACAATGTTATTGCATCGAGTTCACGCGAATCTCCTAAAACGAACAAATCTTTGAATCTCAAATAATCAAGATCATTTTGAAGATGAAATTTGTTAACATTCCAATTAAAAAATGTTGTTGAAAACATTATTCCTTCAAAATAAGCCTTTTTGGCAGATTTTACAGAATTTAGGGATACCTTCTATAATATCAATCTCCGATTAATATTATAGAGCCAAATAAGGAATATATATCATGGGAATGGTGATAAAATACATCTCAGTCCTAGGTTAGATGATAAACTGTATCCGGCAGCAAGGCCTCTGATAGGATGGTTTTGAGTAGAGTATATCAGATCTTAATTACTTTTGTTAGTTACCCAGTTGGTAGCACCAGTTAGTGTCCTAGACATCTGTAAATAGTTAACCACCAAAAGAGGGTCAATACGCTGAGAAATTATAATCGTCCTCTGCTAGAACACTTCCTAGGTATTTAAATTTTTGCACCTTCTTGCTTTCAGTATTCCCGGCCTCTCGTTAGTATTTTGGGTTTCTCTTTTTACTGGTGACCTTATGTCCAGATTTCTTTTAATTTATATGTAGTTGTTTTGTTCGGCTTTCTTGAAGCGATATAAATGTAGTTCTAAGAATGATCCGAAAAATATCGTATAATGGAAAATTGCAGCAACGTGTATGGAAAATGGAAACGAAATGTCACATAGTTGTGATCACGATGAAGCAGAAATAATGAGAAAGATAAAGAAGAAAAAAGGTTAGGTGACTTTAACCCTCACAGGAAATATTGAAGGCAACAATGACAAAAGTAAACAGAGAGTTGCATACCATAGGATTTTGGGAAAATGAATAGGAGAGCAATGACAAAGAATGCTGCTGAGAGGCAAATATTGCTGAGATTTGAAACAAAGATTCAGGCAGGAGTAAATGCATGCCAAATAAGGTCGGGGATACTAGAATCAAGCAGGTACAAAAATTTAAATACCTCGGAAGTGTTATAACAGAAGACGGAAAGTGCTACAAAGAGATCCGAAGGCGAATTGGCATGGCGAAGGAAGCATTACAAAAGTTGAGTAAAGTATTAAGAAACAGGAGAATTTCACTAGAAACAAGGAAGAGAGTACTGGATTGCTACGTGCTGTCCGTCCATCAATATGGCAGTGAATGTTTGACAATATCATCAAATATGAAGGAAAAATTTGAAGTAACTGAAATGTGGTTCTACAGAAGGATGCTGCGAATATCATGGATCGGGTATATGAGCAACGACGAGGTCCTAGAAATGATGGAAGTAAAAAGGAAATTAATAGTGATCATCTGGAAAAGACAGCTGAATTTCCCGGGACATGTAATGAGGAAGGTGGGCTGGGAGAACCTGATACTAACAGACCAGATAGAGGGAAAAAAGATAGGGGAAAGCAACGGATAACATATTTGAAGGACCTAATCAGGTGGATGACGGATCGAGGGTTGCATGGTGTAAGAAGAGAAAACTTGCTCAGAGCAACCAGGGATAGGGAAACGTGGAAGGCTATGATCGCCTACGTCCTGAATGGACAGTTCATATAGAAGAAGAAATGCATGTGAAGGCTTTTTCTTGGACAAGTAAAACTTGTAAAAATATTCTACGGATAAAAGTTAAATACAAAAGTCAATTTCCCTAACATAACACATTTTGTTCCTGTTTTTGCCGTATCTCTTCAGGACATAAACGAACATGACCTTCCAAATGTCTCTATTCCATATAGAATTTAACCTACCGTCTCTTACCGCTTCTCCCAAACCCTGCTCAGCCATCAATCTGCTCAAGATCATGAAGTATGATACACGTTGCTCTCCCCTGTCACTCATTCCACCTATGCGCTCAGTGTGTATAAGTTTCTGCAAGCGCTCCTTCATCATAACTTGTTCCAGAAACTTCAGCTGTCTTTTTCTGATGTTAATTCTCATTGTCATTGTCGTTTCTATCCTCTGAAAAACTTTATCGTTGCTCATATGTTCAGTTCATGGTTCCATCAACATCCGTCTGTAGAACCACAGTTCGGTTACTTCCATTCTTTATTTAATCTTTGCTTAGATTTTTCAGCATTCAATGGCATATTGAAAAAAAGATATCCTATAGCAGTCCAGCATTCTTTTCTTTGTTTCTAGCGAAATTTTCCTGTTACTTAATACTCTACTGAGCTTCTAGAATACATGCTTGGCTATGCCATTACGCCTTCGGATATCAGTATTGCACGTACCGTTCTCTGCATCTCCCAGGTATTTAAATTTTTGTATCTGCTTGATTTTAGTATCTCCAGCCTCTAGTTGCCATTTTTGTTTCTCTTTTTGCTTGTGACCGTACCTTTACTTTTCTTGTCATTTTTATGTACTTCTTTCTTTCGGCTTTCATTTAATATTTCTTGTAAATTTACTAAAATATTTATATAATCGAAAGAAAAAGTAAAATAAAACCTCATAATTCACTTACGTTTCTTCATTAACTTTTGTCCTAATAAAACTGCATTCGCACTATTAAAACTAAGGATAATTTACCTGAGATCAAGAGTTAGCATACATGTCGAGAAATGTTGACCATATTCCTTGGGATAACAATAAATTACATCCTTCAGTAAGATTTTGTTCAGCAGATTGGAGGATTTGATGTGCTTGGAAAAAGACTTAAGTACTTCCAACGTACACACTGACCCAGGGTGGTTGTACCTGTTAAGGACCCATTTATGGGCTAATATTAAGCACTAAACGAAAAGGCCATGAAAATATAAAATTATATTTTTTATAGTAAAAGTACAAACAATATATTTTATATAAAAAGGAACAAGATTGCATATTTATAACAAAATGAGCAACAATACATTTTATAAGATAAAAAGCAATATATTTTATGTCCATTTCAAGGCATACAGTTGAGTTCAAAATGAATTTGGTGGAAGACATAATATTGTGTGGAAGACATAATAGTGTGTCCAAATTATTTAAGATTTCGGCATTAAATAATGCGTAAAGCTTGACATGCCTCTCAATGAAATCAACCAATTCGCCAATTTTGACAAACTCACTTTCTTACCAAGATAAGCATTCTGACCATGTAAATTCACATGCGGTTTGAAATTCAGTTTTGCCTTCTTCTTCGAATGGATGCTAACAAAACCAAGAATGCACACTGTACTCTGCTATTAATAATTAGCTGCAAGAAAATTAAACATGTATATATAATTTCGTAGGATCCTCTTTTATTCTATAGATGTAGACGATTATGGTTTTCCACAACTCCTAATACCTAGCAGCTGTTAATAAGATTTCTTCTATAACACCTTCTAAATGCAGCTCTGTCTTCCATTTCTCCATCTCATCAAATATCAGGTCATCCCATAAGTTTTGTCCGAATTGAACTTCATTAAATTTGCATAAAAGTTTGTAGTATTTTAATATGTAAAATTAAATTAAAACCCATTTTTATATATTTACATACTTTTAAATTAAATAAATTTTATTTTACAGATAAATAGTATAAATAAGAAATACTTTGATTAAAGCCATTTTAACATGGAGCTTACCAATTAGCATTTATGGCACGTAATGCTTTTTGATTACAAAAATTAAAACTCTGCAAGAAAAGCTGCTCGAAACAATCACTCAGCTCCTGGAAATGAATGCTTGAATGAAAGAACTTGCAGACGATGTTACGTAAAATTCAGAAGTGGAAATCTCAGACTTATGGAATATGGAAATCGAACAAGACATACAGTTGAGTTCAATTATAAGATTCATTAGGCAGCACTTAAAGACAATCCTGTATTATCACTTGAAGAATCGTGAATAAAGCTTACTTCAAGTCATACAACTGATCATCGTCATGTTTAGCAGCTTGAAAAGCCTCCTAAATTTGGAAAATTTGTACATCATGGATTGTCTGATTGCAATCCTGAGTTGACATCTGCTCTTTATTCTATTCTCGCGAACACATTTCACCCTTTTTGATAGACTTGTAACCGTTGAAAAAAAATAAAAAATGGATCTTCTATCGAAATATTAAACATCGTAAACAGTGGAAAACGCCTAACCACAACTGCGAAAGAAACTTCATGAGTTCTCCTCTCTGTTTGGTGGGACTGCAAAGGCGTAATTCACTTTGAATTGTTAATTACTAATGCAACAACCAATGCTCAAGTCTACTGTCAGCAGTTAGAGCATTTGAACCAAACTTTGAAAAAAGACACATTTTAGGGTAAGGAAAAGGAGTGATATTTCATCATGAAAATGCACTAGCTGACACTGGAAAAATCAGATCAAAGAAAATCGAAGAGCTTGGTTGGAAGAAATTCCTCACCCACTTTACTCTACCGAACTTGCATCTTTAGACTACCATGTGTTTCGAAGTTTACAAAATGGTTTACAGGAAAAAACTTTCCCAAGCCAAGAGAAGATCGAAACTGACATTGCAGAGTTAATCGCTTTAAACCAAAAGAGTTTTGCCTTAATGGATTTAATAAGCTTAAAAATATATGGAAGGAAGTATAGAAAAACAGGGAATGTACATTGATGATTAAATTTCGATTAAATACAACATTTTGATCAGACAGAAATTATGAGATCGCCTGATATATTACACGCTGCTTTCCTCTGTCGCTGTTTCCCTTTTTCCGACCAGTGAATATCAGATTCTTCAAGCCCACCTTCCTCATTAATTGTCCCAGGAACTTCATTTGTCTTTTCCTGGTGGTAAGTATTGGTTTCCTTCTCGTTTCCATCCTCTGTAAAAACCCATCGTTGCTCAAATGGCATTCTCATCAACTATATTTTTACAAAGTTAACTCGATATCCTCAGATGATGTAATGGCTTGAAAGGAATATGTAGTTCAAAGCCGGTTAAGTATCAGTTGAATAGAGAAAGCATCACCTGTGAACTCTTTCAAAAAATAACCTCGGACAGCATTTCTGTGCCACTCTAAAAAAAAATATGCACAATATGCATGGTAAGGAAGTATGAGCACAAAGTAACATTAAGGGTTGAGATGCGGAATATTAGTTGTTTGTAAATGTCATCAAATATGCTTTATCTAAGGGAATGATTACGAAATCTAAATACTAAATGTAAATTAATATATATATATATATATATATATATATATACATACATATGTACATATGTGTATATATATATATATATACATATGTATATATGTATATATATATATATATATATATATATATTAATTTATATTTAGTATTTAGATATAGTAATCATTCGCTTAGATAAAGCATATTTGATGACATTTACAAACAATTAATATTCCACAGATATATATATATATATATATATATATATATATATATATATATATGATTCAATAATATGTAATTATTGAGATGTAAAGGTTAATATATATATGTGTGTGATTGTGTTTAGGAAGAGAAATGTGTATAATTAATAATATGTATAATATATATATATATATATATATATAGAGAGAGAGAGAGAGAGAGATAGATAGATAGATATAATACGATTGAAAAAACAACAGGTTTAAAAACTAAAATTCTCTGGAATTTAAATTTTTAAAAATTCTCAGTACAACGTAATCGTATTAATTATTTTTTAAATTAAAATTAATTTAATTTACATTGTAACACGGATATCTTCAATGCTTTTGGTGAAAATTATTTATATTTGAAAATAGAAAGCAATACATTTGCTTATTAAAGATTTAACATGGAGGAGGAAACATAAAATTTAGATTAGATAGATGTGTTTAATATAACTAATCAGAATATAGGTCGACTTTTTAAATTTAAATATTATTTAGATGTTATGGGATAGTGTACATTCATAAACTACGGAATTTACAGTTAGACTGCTTTCTTCCGATAATGTCAATAATATTAAAAATAAACACACACACACACACACACACACACACACACACACACACATATATATATATATATATATATATATATATATATACACGAGAAAAAATCCACCGGGCTATACTGCTAGTACATATATATATATATATATATATATATATATATATATATATACTAGCAGTATAGCCCGGCGTTGCTCGGATGTAATGAAAGCTTTAAAACTAATCCATAGTCCTGGAGCTCAGACTAGTTGAAAGTTGGCACGAAAGGCTAGAATGCCATAGGTGTTTCCAGTTAAAGCGAAACCTTAGACTGAAAGAAAAATTAATGGATGTAAGTCAAATTTTGATTTCCTGGTATCGATATCAAATAAGCTTTTTAGTCGTAAACTGAATTTTGAAGGCTATATAAGTCCTCTCAGTAAATGGTATCATGGCTGAGACTAAGAACTACAATTGTACCTTCTTAGAGCAAAAACTATATATTATCGGTTTTCTGCACTATTTTATGAACTTCAACCTTGAATATTCTTAATATCATTTCTTATGTCTTTGTCTATGAGTGTATCAAATTTGATTAAAATCGGACATCTCCTTCTTAACCCGATTTTTTCGATTATCGATTTTCGATATTTATCTGGAGTACTCCCACACAAATCCTAGCTAAGAACACTCGCAGACGCTTATAGTACAACTGTGTAAATTTTCAAGAAAATCGGTTCAGCCGTTTCGGAGTCTATAGGTAACGGACACACACACACACAGTTACACACACAGACAAATTTCCATTTATAAATAAGTTTAGACACTTCAACCCTCCTTCCTGCAAGTTGTCAATTGTTAATATCAGCAAATAGTTTCTTAAATTAGTAATCAAACACTTTCACCAAAATAACACTATAAATAAATTATTGAACAGAGAAACTCAAAAAATAACCTATTCAACCGCCAAAAATGTTCAAAATATGATTAATTCACACAACAATAAATTACTTAAAAATTTCTACAATAAATTTCAAGAACACAGACCTTCTTGCAACTGCATCAACAGAACCAACTGCCCCATTGAAAATATGTGTCATTCTGACAAAGTAATTTATGAAGCCACCATTTTTCCGGAAGAGGACTCCAAAAAAAAAAAAAAGTATATATTTAGGGATAGCCGCAGGAATTTGGAAGCAAAGATTTTATAATCACAAACACTCATTTTCCAACGCCCCCTTGAAAGACCAAACAGCCTTATCGAAATATTAATGGTAATCGAAAGACAGAGAAGAAATTGAGGAGCATCAAACATGCTCATATTCCCAAAACATTCAGGGACAGATTTAATCTATGCTTGGAGAAGAAAATAGCTATAATCAATTATAAAAAACCAAATGATCATTTGAACCAGAGAAATGAACAAATTTTTAAATGTAGACATAAAAATAGACATAGAATCACTTGACAAGATCAAAATTAAACTTAAAATTTTGATTTTGAAAGAAATCCAGGTTAGATCCGCCACAAAAATTTTATATCATTATTACTGTCATAGATACTATACTACTATTGCTTTTATTATCATTATTATTATTATTATTATTATTATTATTATTATTATTATGTCATTTTTCATCATCGGTTTCTGCTATGGTCGTACTACCAACCAAGTCTGCGGGAACCTAAGGCAGGTTGTGGCGTGTTGTTATGGCTCCATTTCGTTTTTTTATATCTCCCCTATCATCCCTAGCGTTACATAGATAAGGTTTTCCTTAGTTTGTGAGCTGTACTTAACAAGACAATTTTTTGTATATCTCTTAAGCTGGGGTTTCCAGAGATTCTTTCAATGTGTTGTTTTGTTCCATTTTTTATCATTCCAAGTGCACCTACCATCACTGGCACGATTCTTATTTTCAATTTCCACATTTTTTCTATTTCAATTTCCAGGTTTTATATTTTGACAGTTTTTCAAATTTTTTGTATATTATGTTCCAATCCGCTGGACAAGCCACATCAATTAAATGGCAAGTTTTTTTCTTTCTGGTTTTTAACAATAATGTCCGGCCTATTTGCTTCAATTTTTTATTATTATTATTATTAATCTTTCTATTATTTTTTACATATCTTTTTTATTCATTTAATTTTAATTTTTTTAATTTTTAATTTTTATTAATATTAATTTAAGGTTTCTAAATATTAGTTTCTCTATTACCACGTTATTATTACTACGAATATAATGATATAATACTACTGTTATTATTAAGAATAGAATTAATAAGAAATAATAACAACTAATTTCTCTAGCATAAGTTTAATCCCTTATTTTTAAAATTTAAATTTGAATGTCATGCATCTAAATATAGACAACTAGCAACCAAACTCAATATTCATGGTTTTTCTTAACGACGGTTTTTTTTGTAAATCTAGGCCAGAGAAACCGTGTGACGCTAAGATCTAATACGTTAAGTTAAACCCCGTTTCCCATTATTCTTTTCTTCCCTTTTCTTTCTCTTTTCATTTTTTTTATTTATTGTTTTTTCAATATTTACCTTTTTTATTTCACTTGACTTTATCTGGATAAATTTCTGTATGAATTTGGTTTGACGAGCGGTGAGCTGATAAGAGAGTCGCGAAATATATTACCTATGGATTTGCAAAAATATCTTACTTTTATTCTTGATTATAATACGATGTTAAATTTAACAATAAATTTTAACATTGAGATTTAGTTTCCGTTGAGATTTGCCTTACCAAATATCAAGGATTCTACTTTATATATATATATATATATATATATATATATATATATATATATAATCATTTCACCTAATGCAAGGCAGTACTGTCACTGGTGTGCAGGAGGCAACATCAGAGGAGAGTAAAGGTTTACAATGGAGAAGAGCGAAGAGAAACTACATCCGAGGAGGAACTGATCACAGTTGATGCCAGATAATGGGCATGAGATGTAGGAGAATACACGTGTGCAGGTAGTTGTGTGAGAGTAGAGTGAAGAAGGGAGAAGAACAAGATTCAGGTGATGTTGAGGAAAGGATAAGAGACGAATTGAAGTCACGGTGATAAAAGATGACATCTGACATTGCATTTAAAGCCTTGGAAATTGTAGCTATTAAAGAAGAAAGTATACTTTAGGAAGTTCCACATATGATAAGTGCGAGAAAAGAAGATAAAGGAGTAGAAGTGGCGGCTGCATTTAGTTGTTTTGACTGTAAAAGTTTAGTACCTTGTTGCCAGTCTGATTGCTCGAGTAAACTGTTATAGAGTGGCCACATGGGAACTAAGTTCATCGGAGAATCCCGTCGATGAGAAAGTGGCTGCAGTCGAGCTGCCAGGCCGGGACCGCTTACATTGCAGATACGTTTTTGGATCCTATCGAGACCACCAAATATATAGCAGGGGATATCCTGACGAGATATAACAATAATATTGTATGCATGGTCGATGGTTGGTTTGTATATGTACCAGATAGACTCAGGTGAGACATAACCTTCCTAGCTGATTTATCTAATGATTCAATATAGTATTTCTACCTTAGGTCGGTTTTGAGAGAGAGGCCAAGGAGGCACAGGGTGTTGCTTTCGGATGGACTAACTAGATCCATGTTTATGAGGGGCAGGAGGGACTGTCTATTGGGGTTGACGGATAGCAGTTTCGTTTTGAAAGCATTAAATTTACGAGACATTTCTTACTCTAGTCGGGGTCCCTCTTAAGATCAGCAGCGATGTAAGCTTCGTCCGCCTTGTCAGATTTCTGACTGAGGAAAGGGTAAATGTTGGGGTTGTCAGTGTAAATTATGATTTGGGAGTAGATCACAACAGGAAGATTGTTAATGAAAATCACAGAGAACGTAGGATGGAACCGTGGGTGACACTCTCGTCCATTTGATAGGATCTGGTGGCCTTCCCTTTCAAAACGACCTACATTATACGGTTTGACTTAAACGATTGAATCAGATCTTTCAAACGTCCAGTGATGCCATAGACCTGTAACTTGCCCTGAAGGCCGGCGTGCCTCACCCGAATTAATGCTTTGGAGACATTAAGGGCAACAGCTCGAACTTCGGTGTTCTTATGGAGGACCTGGTATATGAACATGGTGATGGTCGTTAGAAAATCAGCAGTAGACCTGGAAAAGCGGAAGACATACCGTTTGTCAGAGAAAAGTATATATATATATATATATATATATATATGGATCTGACGAGCCGCGTAAAGAACATCAACGCGGTGAAATATGTATTATCGAAGGTAATAATCGAAAATCCTTTATAGAATATTACTCTGTTAAATTAAATAAATGAATTTAACATTGAGTTCTCTCAAGTTCGTCTCTTTTGGAATTTACCCGGATTACATACCAAGTGTACTATGTTATATATATATATATATATATATATATATATATATATATATGTGTGTGTGTGTGTGTGTGTGTGTGTGTGTGTGTGTGTGTGTGTGTGTGTGTGTGTGTGTGTGTGTGTGGTTTGTTGCGTCATATGTCACTTGTTTTCATAGCTCGATTGTAACATTTTCTGCAATGGTGTTATCACCTTTGTTATTCCTTAGGTATGAATTATTTCATGCTTTTCAAAATCGTGGGCAGTTTCAAAATTTTTTTAATGACGGGTAATGATAAGTAAAATCGATTCCACGGCTATGCTTTTCAAAAACCGAAATACAACTATTATATTTTTCTAAAGATTCTTAAATATATGCAAAAATATCAATAAGAATAAGGTTATCTTACAAAAACACTTCTGAGAGTTTCCTTCTCTCTCTGCAAAATGAGATGTATGGAGATTTAGATAAAACTGAAATCTAAAAATGACATTTACATAGAAATTATCAAAGGAATTTGTATGAACTTATTTCTTTTCTTTTTTAATAACTGTGAGACCTAAACGTATTTAATTTATACATTATGCATTATTCATTTTGTCTCAGGTATCCCTTTAAAGACTTTTGAATAATATTATCAAGATACACATTTAGCTAAAAGCCTCTACTTACATATTAAAACGCATTTCTTGGGCGTCGCTCAAAATCTAATATCTGGGCATTTGAATACTTCTAACTATAGCAGTATTTTTATAAATTTCAAATTACTGTAATAATACTTATTTATTTATTGAATGTCTAATGCTCCCTGTATAGAACCTTAATTTAATATATATTAATGTATTGGTCACTGTACCAGAGTATTATATTAGGGGCATTTAAGCTTGAAGTATCTCGATAATAACATTTAAAATAGTTTTTCCTAGTTATATTCAGCAGCCTTGTTAAATGGTTTGTAACATGAAAGATATGCAAAACAGAAATGGTTTTGAATTTCACCATTATTGGCATATTATAAAGGTTGTGTACTATTCGCAGAAAGCAAACATTAAATATAGGAAGAATTATATTCATTGTAATGTGTTCGATTATTATGTAACAAACAATGCAAAAGAGTTGGGGGTGACTGAACGGTGAAACTATTGACCTGTACTTTGAAAACCTGATTCAGTCAACAGTGTGGCAGCCTGATGTAGGTTTCCTTAAAAATATATTATTGGCGTGACTTTTGGAACGTCTCTTCTACTATGTTGCGTTTAAAGTAATATATATTTATTGATATCGTACAGAATTAATTCTAAAGAGTATAATTAGTTTGTCTTTTTTTAACTAAGACAGGCGATATATATATTTTTTATTTCATAATTGTTTCACCCCAATCAAGGCAGTACCGCTTTGGTGCATGTGAGTTACAGAAAAAAAAAAAAAGAAAATTAAAAAAGAGAGAAAGCACTTTACTGAGGACGTCGAAGAAAAGATAAGAATCAACAAGATGGCTATTTACGTTGCACTTTAATCATTGGAAATTTTAGCTATCATGAAAGCAGTAAACTGAAGTGAGTTCCACAGGCTTGAAGTGCGAGAAAAAGCCGATAAAGTGGAAGTGGAGGTTATATTTGATGATTTTGATAGTTCAAGGGTAGGTTCTAGTTGGCAATCTACTAGCACGAGCAAATCAATGTGGTCGAGATACTATGGAAAGTAACTTGTCAGATACCGTGAAAGTATTTGTAGGAAAGACTGAGGGGAGCCACATCCCGTCACTGAGGAATTGACTGAAGTTGAGCTGCTATATGGAGGTCTCATGGATCTTTTAGATTTTCTCGAGAATTCTGAGATGAATAGCAAGGATATACGACCAGAAATGGAAACAATATTCTTTTTTTTTTTTTTTGCACGTGAAAATTACTTCCGGCATATTATAACAAAGTGTTCTTCTTAAGTGATATAACATATTTTAATATTCAAAATGCATTGCCAACAGTGGAGACTATCATTTTAAAATTTAAATTGCACAGCTAGTAGTGTATTGTAATTTATAAACAATTCGGCCTTAATGGAATAGATATTTTTACTTAACAGTTATGACAAAAGTTCACACTTAAAATTAATGGTGAATAATGATGAAGTTTATAGTGACTTATAACTGAAATTAGCCAATAGTCCTTCAGTAACTGTTGTTGGTTTTCTTAAGAAATATATAAAAAGCTATAAAATCCTGATCGTCTTCTATACCATGATTCTTTTTAAGTAAGGCCTAGTTTATTTCCCTCTTAACTTATATAGCATATGTTGCTTAGACAATTTTCTTGTAAACAACTTGTTATGCAAAGAAATAAAATTAGCTGAGCAATAATGTCTGCTCTGTTATGTCTCAGCTTGGGAAATTGCTGCGACTATAAGAGGCAACTTAATCCGCTGATTGGCGCGTTTTATGATTGAAACATACAGCATTTAAAGCAGAATAAACGTTCGTATTTCCGTGATTCTAGGAATTTTACTGAATTACATAGGAAGTTAAAACTGTACATATATTTACAGTAAAACATCTTTAGTATGATGAACAAAGTATCATTAGTATATATTTGCCACTTGGCGAAGTAAATGACAATAGTTTGCATACGATCACTGTTGAAAATTGTGATGGAAATTTGTCGTTGAATGCAGAATGGTGACGTTAATCTTTCAAACCAGTCAAGTGTCCTTTCCTCGTCACCGATCTAAACCTGAGTTTTCTCCTAGCAATATGATTTCGTGCACTCACGTTTTAACTTAATACATTAAATATCTGTTATGCTTACTACAAAACTCAAGTCTGTACGGTCATGTATAGGATTCAATATTAAAGATTCCCAGCAAAAAGAAAAAAAAACTGTCACCTCACTGATTCGTTCTAGTAACTGCATTCAGTTGAGGAGATCCCAAATCTTGAATTTTGTGAACTTAGTTTAAAAAATAATTATTGGCTTAATGGTTACTGATGCAGCCGAAGAATTTCTTCAAAAGCGAATGTTGATACACACACACATACACACACACACACACATATATATATATATATATATATATATATATATATATATATAAATTTAATAGATATCACCAACATATTTTAAAATAGAATTAATGAAAAGAAAACTTCAAATATTGCAAGCCTCTTTTAATATAAGGGAAGCAGCCAACATTAAACAGTGTATGTTTTTCCAAAAGAGATCGTGCATTGAAGCGTGCATTTAAATAAAATCACGCAATAAATAAATACGAACAACGCTGTTATTGATATATAGTGTTCATGGATGTTATCTTCATCTAAGCTCCGTGTTCCTTCAGGTCGTATGCGATTAGAAACTTCTACATCCTCCTACTGCATGTATCTCTTAACAGAGCTTCTCTTGTCAATTATTTCAAAGCCTGCTCTGGCATCCACTTCTTTAAGTCTGTGAAGTATGTCACATGTTCCTCTCACCACTTTCTCATTCTTTTTAACCTGTGAGTATCAGATTCTTCAAGGCTTCCATTCTCATTACGTGTCGCAGAAGCTTGACCTGTCTTTTTCTGATGTTAACTATTAGTTTCCTTTTCGTTTCCATCTACACCAAACCTTGTCTCTGCTCACATGCTTAGTTAATTGTATTCTCATTATCCCTACGTAGAACCACATTTCGTTTGCTTCATGTATTTCCGTCATCTTTGATTCTATTGTCCAGCCTCACATAACAGTCCAGTACATTTTTTATAATAGGATTAAAAAAATTGAAAATTTAGGAGCTGTTTGCATTGAAGCAACTTATAATAAGTTTTCAAAATCTTTTAAAAATTTAGACAAAATTTGTTCAACAAATCTTCTTATTATCTATACACAAAGAAAGTGAAATAATTCTCGGAAACTTCTGCAGTAAATATAGGGTGGAGCATATATTCAAAATACATATATCTGAATAAACACAGACAACCCCTCCTCTCTCTCTCTCTCTCTCTCTCTCTCTCTCAGGCAAATACACACACACACTCTCTTTCTCTCACGCACGCACACATATACACAAAATAGTTATGTGTTTACATTGTTTTGACTGTTGTGTTTATCTTTATTTCCAAATCCAGGACGTTTCAGTCAATGTATGCACCGGCTTTCTTCAGGTGACTGGAATTTCGAACCAAACGATCACTTCGATCAATGTGGTATATTGTTCTCGTTCCATGAGCCATATGCTTTCCGGGTGTCAGTTATCATCCTTAAATTCAACTTGCTAAGTTATGTGTTCATCACAGGACATATGGCCTAGTGGAGTGAACCGTTTGTTAAACCAGTGACTTGACCCAAATAGCTCTGACTTCAAGATCTAGCTATAGCAGTGGTGAACAAATAACTTAGAGTTGAGACTAAATTTTAATAAGATTTCTCGATTATTTAGCCTTGTCGATATAAATAAATATAATGTTTAATTGTAAAAAACAGAGCATCTACTCAAATACAATTATCCATTAATAATAAGGTACAGGCAAATAAATCAAAACTATGTTTCACGGTTTCTGCTACAATGAAATTAGCTCACTGGTGCTCCCTATATATGAATTTACTCAAGTTACAAGATTAGCAAATAGGCCCCACCCTTTTACTGTGAAACCAATAAAATGTAAACGCAAATTCTACTCCATCAGCTTCGTTTCTCGCACTTCCCGCCTGTGGAATTCCCTTCACGTTTACTTGCTTCCCAGCCAGCCAGCTAAAATCTTTAAGAATTTCAATGTAAAATCGTCATCTCTTATCTCAATAACTTGCATCCATCTCTCACGCTCCTTTCTTCGTCCACTCCACCCTCATCAGTATTCTCATTCTTATCTTACCCACTTCCTTACACCCCCTACAACCTGTCAATATTTCTCATAACTTTCCTCATTTGTAACCACCTGCAAAACAATGACAGTAAAATGCGTTACTTAGGGCGATATGATTAAAAATGTGTGTTCATTCTTTTCGTAAATAAATTATCTCTAATTATATTACGATACGAAACCAGAGCATATATAAATATATTTAAAAAATCAGCAAAATATATGTATAAAATAACTATTCGGGCTTTGTTTGATCGTTAGTCCTACGTGGTAGAGCGATTCTGAAACGTTAAATCTCATATCTGCAATGTAATCCGTCTTGATTTGGTATCTGAATTTCAGTCACTTCTTCCCCGACGGCTTGCCTCTGTCATTTCTAAAAATATTTTCATGCCAATTGTTCCAATACGTTTTTTCGCGTTTTGCCCTGTTCACGTAAATTTAAGCATGCTACTAGATTGACATGTTTGTCCCACCCTTTTATCGTTGAAAAAGTTAAATGTAACCGCTACTTCTACTCGAATATTTTTCCCACACTTCCAAACTGTGGAACTCTCTTCTGTTTATTTGATTCCGTGATAGGTACAATATTTAAAAAAAATATTAAATGTAACGTCTTCTGTATTTTTGAATCCAACTAATTTTTTTAAACTTTCATCAATACCCCCTGCACCTAGTCGTTTCTCTTACTATAACCCCCTATGCACTAATGACTGTCATATGATAAAATAAAGTCACAATAAATTTTCTTCCACAAAGATATGCCGAGAATATCTTGAAATCGTGAAGAATAAGAAAGGTTTAAAGAAGCTGAGAAAATTATCATATTTAAAATCCGATGGAAGCAAAGCATAATGTGTTTTGTGGCTTGGCAAATTTAATACACATTAGTCATGATAAAGGAAGGAAGAGATCGGTAAAGCAACCAATAACTTACTAAACATTTGTGGGAATCGATGATAGAGCAGATGCAATGTGTGGTAATAAATAATTAAAACATGTTTGGGAAAACAAAAATTGGGATCTTATGAAGGAGTCATGGTCAATGATATATTTAAGCGATAGGCACATATAAAACATTGCATATCATTTTAACAGTACTACTTTATAGCAGGCTGTTGTAACTTTCTACTATAATACATATAATCTCATTATCTAGAATTCCTCCCACCCCAAAGAAGAAATTCTCAATCATTTATTGTTGTAAACTATAGGGCAATTTAGGGCATCTGCAATTCTGCGTTTGCAAGGAGGGTTACGGTACTTCCTGCAGCTTTCATTATATTCAAATTTTCGACATTTATTTAATTGACTCAATTTGATTAAGTATAATTAATGCTCTTCCATCAGTTACAACTGCATTACTAACTATTATTTTTTGTTGTTCTGTTTTTGCCAAAATAATGAGGTTCATAATTAGGGCAAAACATTAAAATATTTAATGTAGCCTTCTGGGAGCGATAAATGTGAGTCTCGGCTCATTATAAATTTGTCAGGGACAACCAGTTTGAAGTTAATAAATACAAAAACGACCTCTCTCAGCATCTCTCTGTTTTGTTTGTTTTTTTACTAGCTTTATCTTTTTATTTATTTATTTATTTATTTATTTATTTATAACTTTAGTTCCTACATTCGCCATTTTCTCTTCGTCCTTTGTGAATGTTTTAATTGTTTTTCATGTTTCAAGTTTCTTTTTGTCCAGTCCGAACGCATATAAGTAGAATAATTATTAGGAAGATGTCTTAATCATTGACAGATTGATTTATATATTTCCTGAGGATTATCAAAGATGTGCGTTGTGGTGCAGTGGATATCTACTCGAGACGACAAATCAGATGAGCCAGGTTCAAATTTTAGTTGAATTACTTGCATTCAATTACGCGCAAATACTGTTGGGAAAGGTATTAATCCGTCACTTGTCCCAGTCATGGGTTAAATAATGGGACAGAATAGGATCTATAGCCTTGATTGGCAACCAGTCTACCGTAGAAAGTGTATTCCGTATGGCACTTAACTAAAGGATTGTCAACCTTTTGCAGCTTATCTGAAGAAAGAAATAGTTATACATTTTATTCTTTGGAGATAATGATGTAGTGATACAACTTGTATTAATTAATCCATAGATGGGTGTATAAGATGGCAATCCATACATTTCCTAAGGGTATTGAAACCTAAAGAAACCCAATGAAAATTTGATCTCGGCCCTGCGCTTAACACTAGTTATACCCAAGCTGTCAGCTAGCCTAACTTCCGTGATCGTAACCGAACCAGTGTTTCATATTTTATCAGTTTGATTATTAAAAATATTGTTCGATATCCTAGTTTAAACATGCAGACAATGCGTTTCACACATTGAGTTCAAGTCTGTTGCGTAGAATAGCCTTGTTTTGTTGGAAGGTGTCGATATTTTTAGTAAATGTTAGGGCTCCTGGAACATTTGTTCTGAAACAATATTTCGCCGAATGTGAGTCCGAGTAAAAATAAACGCAAAAATCTTAGAAGTTAAAGGATTAATGTTTGTAATATTACAAAAACATACATATGGACAAAACTGAAATTAAAGAAAAATATGGAAAAAAACTATGCTATAAATGTACTTGTGTGTGTGTGTGTGTGTGTGTGTGTGTGTGTGTGTCTGTGATACAAGCGTAAGGGAGAGATTTTGTGTGTATGTGCGAGTATGTGAGAGTTCAATATTTAATGGACGAGGAAACGAACGTTATCTATGGGGAGGACATCTTACCCTTGTATAACATCTAGAAACAATAAAAGAGAGATAGAAAGAAAGAGAGAGACGAAGTAAATGCTTAACTTTACAGATTTAACAACTTTATCTAGTGAGCATTTTCATACAAAGCCAAGTGGGGAGACCCATAATTTCATTCTTGTCAATAAAAAAACAGGTTGTAAATAATCTGTGCACATTTAATATAGAGCGATCTGAAATAAAACATCGCTGAAAATGGAAAATGTTAATCTTGTTTTCAATATATTTTCTTATTAATCCCTGGTTATATATGCATGGTGCTAAAGGGGGTAACACTTTGGAATGCTTGATACTAGTTCTGTCTTTTCTTTTTTTACAAAATACTAATGTGTTACTTATCTCGTTCATCTAGCTAAAAATTCAACTTTTGATTTAACATTCTCTATTCTGTCACATTGACAGCCGAATTTCGCTTAATGCTCGTTCTCCCAAATATCACGACGTCAGATTTCCTACTCTACATTTCCGACGATGACAGTCTACACAAAAACAGTAAAGGATATTAAATGAAAACGAAATATGAGTCAGAGATTATGTATTTCAATTTAGACACAGGTTACGATGAATTGATTGACGTCTAATTTTACGCAAAAGGGAAAATAATACTGATATCTCATTTTAACAGATATAAATACTCAAATTACACTAAAATATATTGAAATCCAAAAATGTCCATTTATTCAATCAAACTGTAATTAACTTCAACCATTATCTCAAGACAAATTCGGAAACTCCTGCAATCCTTCTGGAATTAATCCTTGTTTAAATTGGTGAATGGTGCCTTGATTCTTGACTTCCGTTCAACTTTTGTGTTAGTACGAGTTTTGTGGTTTCCACTTCAACCCATTAATGTATACTTATTCATATATATATATAGTCATCCGCAGACAGATCCGTTTCGCTGTATCACAGCTCATCAGTACGGTTAGACATCCGATTGCTTTTTACCCAGGATTGAAACCCGACCGAATAAGCGTCAGTCGGCGTTTCTACCTCTGAGTTACGGGCGCTCGGTAGAAGGTGGCAGAATGATAGATAGATAGATAATATTTAGAAAAAATATACAGATGTAATAAGGACGTTCTATAGAGCAATGACGATTATAATGAAATAAATTAGTATAAATTAAGACTATTAAGAATATAGTGCAACTCAAAAATATTCACTTGAACACTCACTCAATATATATGCGGCCTTCATTGCTATAAGGTACCTACCGCCATGTATTTGAAAATCAGATAAATGTATTTTCATGTACTACTCTTTGTCCCCCCCACAACTCATTTATCATTTCCAGTAATCAGCTATCATTTGTACTTTGATAAAATATATGCCAACGATCCTTTCTGAAGAAGTGTGAGCCAGAAAGGATCCCCTAAAGTTAAATATGTAAAAAATGGCTTTGTACCTATTGAAATGTCTGTTTATGCTCGGTAGTATCAAGTCTTTGTATATATATATATATATATATATATATATATATATATATATATATATATATATGTATGTGTTTGTTGTGCATTTGAAAGTGTGTATATTCAGATATATCTATTTTTTAAATATATGCTCTATCTTTTATTTAGTGTAGAAGTTTCAGAGAATTCTTTCACTTCATTGTGGCGTTCTTATGCAAAAGGGAGGGAATATTTCGAGGGAAAACTTCAATTAAAATCATTCAAAAATGACAGAAAATCGCCGTTTCATGTCTCCCGCGTCCAAATTGCCTCCCGGTGAGAAAGTACATTTGGCTGGCAAGCAAAGAATCGATGAGTGCTTATCTAAAATATTAGAAGCAAAAAGTTTTTCGCTGTTCTCGGAAAGAAAAAATACAGAGAAGAGTAAAACATATTTGTATGGAAAGCAAAATGCCAAGTAAAAATCGTGTTTTCTTTTACTAACGTTTTTAAAAGCCTAGATATGTTTTGCATGTGTACAGAGCAGGATGTAAAAGAACTAATGCAGACAAATATCTCAACTGTCTCGGTTTCATATTGCCCAATGTACATACACAAACAAGCAAACACATACGTGCATGCCTGCGCCTGCATTTGTGTGTATATGGTAGGGTCATATGAAAAACAGATAACTGAGTAAACACGCAGGCACACACACACACACACACACACACACACACACACACACACACACACACACACACGTATATATATATTGCTATAGGAATGCATGAAAATGGGCATATCTGTAAACCTCTCGTCATACGTCATATATATGTATGTGTGTGTGGCACTGGGGTGTGTGTGTGCGTGTGTGTGTGTGTGTGTGTGGCTCTGATGTCTAGGAAGCTAGAGAGATATTCTCTAGATGTAGCTACTCTCTCGGAAACTTGTTTAGCTGGTAATGGTCAACTTTAAGAATTCGGAGGAGGCTACACTTTTTTTTCTGGCAGGGAATGTGCGCTGAGGAGGATAGAGTAAATTGGAAGGATTTTGCTGTACGCACACATTTGTGCCAAGGATTTCTGAAACTCCTAAAGGAATCAGTGAACTTTTACTGACCATTTGACTTAATCTCAATGTATTACTATATGTTATAATCATTAGTGCCTAGACACCAACAATAGGCAGTACCAACATTTTAAAAGCTCAGTTCTCTGAGGCCTTGACAAGTAAACTTCCTATGATTCCAAAAGTTGACAAGATTTCCTCTCCAGTGACTTCCCCACCCTAGTCTGAGCGGATAGCTGAACATGGGACAATTTAGGGAAATATGGCGTTGTTAAAAGCAAAACCAATGGTTTAATGATAAATTTTGTACTGAGTTTAATCTTTTCTTATCCAGAATTTAATTAAAGCATAAGGATAATCATATTACAATGTGGATGCATCCCAGTTCACACAAGTGGCATATCAGAAGAGATATGCAGTCTGTCCATATTTTTAGATTTATGCGTGGTGTGGTTTGTTGGCCTGATCATCGCTAGTAAAGGCAAAGATGAACTTTGTTCTTGAATCAGTAACAAGGCAAAACAATGCAAAGCCTCCTGCACGTCTAAATGTCACAAAACCGCACTGCCCGCATACACAGGAATAATTAAAACAACGTCTTTCTGAAAACAATGAATCCTTGAAGAAAATTATATACGAAGTGGTTGAAAATGATTTGGGTAAAATCCCAGACAAAACCTCGAGACTGGTTTGACCATAATGAAGATGCTATAAAGAAGATTATTACAAGAAAGAATCAGATATAGAGTTCTGTGTTGCCAAAAACAAGGCAAAAGAAAAGGGCAAGTCCAATGAAGAACATAGTAAACTGTACAAGGAATCTAAATCTGAAAAACAGAAGCTCAACGTGCTCTTCAAACTATGCAATAGAAATGCTGTTCAGAGCTAGCGGATGAAATATAGAATGCAGTAAATCAAATAATATCAAAAAAATATACTGCGTGATGAAATAATGTTTGGCGCCAGATCCACTAAAACCATTCCTCGCAGGACAGAAGAGTGCAATGATCCCCTCACAGATATTCATGGCTTGGTGAAAAGATGGAAGAAACAATTTGATTGGCTACTAAACATGCCTTCAGATATGAACACTGAAGTTCTCGAGAAAACATTTCAAAGACCAAAAGTGGCAGAAATTAACAGTCAACCATCACTGTACGAGGCTCTACGTGGCATGGAGGAACGCAACATGAACAGGGCTGTCTTGGCTGGCGGGCTTTCTGCAATAATATTCCGTCTAGGTAGAATACATCAAAATCAAATTATGCATGATCTTATTTTAAAAGTTTGGAAAGATGGAGAAGTGCAAAAAGAATTGCAGGGAGGCAATAATGATACCTATGTATATAAGAGTAAAGGTTCCTGAGAATTATGTATTAATTATAGAGTGTTTGTATCTCCTTTCTTCGGCAGGTAACATCTTAGCCTCTACTCTTTTATAAAGATTAAATCAAAGCATAGTTGATAATATACTGCCTATGTCACAGTGTGGCTTCTCTAACACAGAGGGACCACAAATATGATTTTCAAAACAAGACAATTCCAAGAAAAGATCTATGGTCAATAAATGAAACCTTATCAAATATTTGTATATTTGAGGAATACTTTTGACACCGTTAATCGTGCTAGTCTGGACTATCCTCTCGAAATGGTGCTATCCCAAAACTTTCTCAATATTCTGAGGTCATTCCATGACGGTATAGAAGCCTGTGTCAGTTTTGGCGTTTTGCTTACAGAGACCATCAGGGTGGAAAATGTACTCAAACAAGAAGATTTTCTGGCCCCTACACTTTTTCTATCCACTTTGCAATTGTGCTGGTGTATGCGTTTGGTGACTGCTATGTTGGTATTATGATAAAGTACAGGTCGACTGGCACAATTTTCAACTTACATAAGTTTGCAGCAAAGAAAATATCTTTTTGAGTTTAGTGCGTGACCTTTTTTATGACGATGATGGTCAAATACACACTTCAGCACGCACAGGATTCCATGGATTGACTCTGGGGTTCATTTAAAGCTTTTGAACTGTCCATCAGCCTTAACAAGACAGTTATGATGTATCAACCTGCCCGAGGATTTCAGTATATAGAGCCATCAACTTATTTGTAGCACACTCAACCGCCACTGCTCTCTTCACGATGAGATATCGTTTCGGATTAAGATAACCTCCGAAGCATTTGCAGCACTCAAAGGCCGTGTTTGAAATTAATGGGGCATACAAAAGCAGCTATCAATTATGCTTTTTATGAGCGCTATTTATTTATGTGAGACATGTGTGGTCTATCGCGAACATCTGAAGATACTGGAACATTTTCATCAACGCCCTCTTCAAACTGTGCATGAAATCCACTGGATATCTCACACACTTGATACTGTTGTTCTGCAGAGAGCCAATTCACTCTGTGGGGAAGCAAATACATAATTCCAGATTGCGATAGACGGCCACGTTTTTCGTACGGAGGATAACAGAATTTCAAAACAAATAACGTATGGAGATTGGAAAATGGGAAAATAAAACTGCAGCCCAAACTTCGTTACAAAGATTGCCTTAAAAACCACTATGCAAGTGCAATGTTAGTATGGATAGCTGGGGGACTTTAACTGAGACGGGTTTATTGGAGAGCTAGTATAGCTGACGGAATAAAGACCTTCCTTGGAAATTACAAAAATATGCAGAACTGAAAAAAGAGGTTCAGAAGGGATCCCTGAATTGACATGAGATGCCAACCTGACCGTGTACTCAATGAAATCAGATATATCTCTCTAGGGCGGGTCTGCTCAGTCACCAGCGATCATACCTAAAACAGCAATCTATTGCATAGATTGTTTCATACGAGAATGTTTTGAATGCTCGACTTGCACTAGAATCTGCAAGTCCACGTCGAGCCTGACAAAGAATATGGAAGTATATACTGGAAATAATGGCAATCAAAGTCAACCGCCACCACGTGGAGATGATTTAATATGCCTTATATGTGAAAAGAAATGTAGCTTAATGGTTGGCTTTAAGTGCCACTGTCCTCCACACAACCGATGAATATTGTGTTGGTGGGTAACTAAAGAGATGTTACATGTCATAGTCATACTCTCTTTGTAAATCGACGGCCACTATATGTATGTATTTGTGTATGAAATTTTACAATTACGAAATTTATTACGAAATAGATTGAATCCAAAATATTTTAAATTTATTTGTTGAAACATTACTTTTAATGCATACCTACATTTGGTTAGATGCCCTGTTTTATTATTAAACAATATAATTATTTACATCTACTACCTGAATAATCGATAATTCTTGTTTGGAAAAAAATGCGTCCCTTTGAATGATTCTAATATGCATCCCTAGGAGAAAACTTTCAATAGATCTGACGTCTCTTAACAGCTCGACCACGCAGGACACTCCGATAAAAAATCATCCCACTGGTGCTTTTAAAACGGGAAAGATTTGTGTTTCAAAGCACTGGAAACGGGGGAAAATAAATGAGCAATACTCAACATATGAACAAGACAATATATGGCTGGAAAGAGAATAGTTTAGTCCTGCAGTTTGTTTTTATTTTTGACTCTGTAGCGCCAAACAACGACGTTTAAAATATTACTGAAAGGGACTGGTTAGCAAACAATCTTCTAAAAACCATATTTGTGCGGTGTTACATAAAAGTTACGGTTATCTGTTTTAAAGTTGACGTGTAATCATTTGGATAATTAAAAAATACAAGTCCTTGTCTTACAACTCTTTCTATTTTTGTATGTCTGCTGAATACATTATCTATCTTAGAATAGTTTAGTCCTGCAGATTACTAAAGGGTTTAGGTCACGTTTTCAAATAGGTTTAACAGAAAAAAAACATACACCTTGAGAAGGACGAAGAGGGAAATTGCTGGAATGCTGACATCACAGCAACAAACAAAGACGATAAGCTGAATATAAATGATAAATTCTCATCCCAGAAATTCGGTTTAAAAGACTTCTTCATCTTCCGCTTTTTCTTATGCCAGCAATTATCATCAGCGTACCTTATGTTGTTAATAAGATATCTGATGATAATGCATGCTGTTACGTTTTTGTCAGTTAGGATTCGATTGATAAATTGTCATCCAAATTGCGCAAAAATAAAAAGAAAGAGCTCATATTATCATATAAGAGCTCATATTATCATATAAAAGCTCATATTATCATATAAGAGTGCGCATTATCTTAACCACATAGATGTGGTTATGATAATATGAGAGTATCATTAAAAGGAAACATTTGATGTTACGACCAGTGCTATTTCTGTCTGAAATTGATAAAAATATTTGTATTAAAAATGATTTTAAGGAAAATAGATTTCACATGTCTAGTAACTCTTACAACTCTTTCCAAGATTAGGGATTCCTCATAAATGTTTGTTTACTGTTCAATTTTAAGTATATCATTATATAATATTCTAGTTATATCTTCCTTCTTCTTCTTTTATGTGCCGTATAACTACAAGCCTTAGGCGGCCATGGCCCTCCACGTCCCCTTATCCATGTAGCTCCTAACATCTTTTCTCTTCGTATTTTCTCAAACCCTGCCCCGTTATCTGATTGCTCAAAATTTGGGTATGCTACGCGTTGCTTTCCCATGTTTCTCTTTCCCTATATCCGTCTTGTATGTGTCAGATTCTTCAAGTTCTCATTCCTCCTAAAACTTCAAATTTACATATTTTATTTACAAGGTACGTTTTCGCTTTAGTCTTCTTCAAAACTAGCTCACATGTTTGGTCCATGGTAATCTCAGCATCATTCTGTATTTTGGATGCTTCAAGTCTTTCCGTATTCTTTGATGAGATTGTACAGAATTCGCTGCCATTTTGAAGAACATACATTGCATAAAAATCCAGTACTCTTTTCTTTGTTTCCAACGAAATTTTCTTGTCTCTCGGTACTCTGCTTAGCTTTTGGAATGCAATTTTGGCCATGCCAATAAGACTTCGGATATCAGTGTCGCACATTCCGTTTTCTGTTAGAACCCTTCCAAGATATTTAAATTTCTTTGCCGTGACTGATGATTGACATTTTGGGCTCATTTATTTATTTTTTGCTAATGACTACGCATTAGTTTTTTCTTATAATCTACTAGCAGTATAGCCCGGCGTTGCTCGGGTGTAATGAAAGTTTTAAAACTAATCCATGGTCCTGGAGCTCAGACACTTTGGACGTTGACACGAAAGACTAAAAAGCAATAGCTGTTTCCAGTTAAAGCGAAAAGGTAGAATGAAAAAAAAATGAATGGATGTAAGTCAAATTTTGATTTCCTGGTATCGATATCAGATATGATTTTTTCGTCGTAAACTGAATTTCGAAGTTTAAATAAGTCATCTGAGTAAATGGTATCATGGCTGAGACTAAGAACTAGAATTATACCTACTTAGAGCCAAAGCGAAGCAAAAACTAAAATAAAAGGGCTGTAAAAATACAGATATACAGCCAGATAAACAGACACACACACAGACACCTTGCCTTATATATATATATATATATATATATATATATATATCGATTTACTGCACTTTTGTAAGAACTGCAACCTTGAAACTTCTGAATATTGTTTCTTATTTCTTTGTCTATGAGTGCATCAAATTTTATTAAAATCGGACAACTCCTTCTATAACCGGATTTGTTCGATTATTGAATTTTGATATTTATCGGGGGTACCTCAACACAAAACCTAGCTAAGAACACTCGGAGACGCTTATAGTACAACTGTGTAAATTTTCAAGAAAATCGGTTCAGCCGTTTCGGAGTCTATAGTTAACGGACACACACACACATACACACACTCACACACACACAGACAATGTTTCATTCATAAATAAGTTTGATATTTAGTCCCTTGTCCTCGCATTCTTTTGCTTTCTTCGGTACGAGTTCTTGTAGTTTGCTTTACTTGTCTGCTATCAGCACTGTGCTTTCTGCGTATCATATATAGCAAAGCTTGTGGCCGCCAATAACGAATATTGGCAACACTTCTAGTTCTTTCAGAATTGACTCGCCGTACAGTTTGAATAGATCCAGTGAGAAGTCACATCCTTGTATTACACCCCATTGTATTTTAGTATTTCTATTTTACTCGCCGCTGCTAATGTAATTCTTCAAGTGATGTGTAACTTGCTCTATATTACAGTTTTGTTTTTATTTTTGACTCTGTAGCGCTTATCAACGACGTTTAGAATATTACTGAAAGGGACTGGTTAGTAAACAATCTTCTAAAAACCATATTTGTGCGGTTTTACATAAAAATTACGGTTATCTGTTTTAACGTTGACGTGTAATCATTTGGATAATTAAAAATTACAAGTCCTTGCCTTACAACTCTTTTTATTTTTTTTCTATCTGCTGAATACATTATCTATCTTCAGGAGGTTTGCTGCAAGTACATATTCATAATTATTCTAATGTCTTTCCCGAATATGGCTAGGTAGCCGAAAATCTCTCTCAAGTCTTTTTCGAATACTTTGTGTAGTGGATGAAAGACAGATACACTTTAGTCTAATTTTTTACCCTTTCTGATAACATTCAGAGAATGAATGTCGCGTTCCTTGTTCCAGTGCTGTTGACGAAACTGCACTTTACTTGTTTTTTTTTTATTGTTTCACCCCAAGCAAAGCGGTACCGCAAATAAAGTGCAAGGGACTACATAAAGAAAATATTTAGACAAGAGAAGAGTGAAGAGAAAGTCGAACCAGTTACAGGGGATGTCAGAGAAACAAGAACAGGTGTGAAGACACTTGCGAAGAAAAGAACAAGATATACGAGGTAATGTAGAAATAAACTTGAGTCAAGTGGATTAGAGATGGATACTGACATTGCATTTAAAACTTGGAGGTTGTAACCGTCAGGAAAGCAAGTATATGGAAGGGAGTTCCACAGGCGGGATGTGCGAGAAAAGAAGCTAATGAAGTAGAATTTTCGGCTGCATTTGATTGGTCTACCTTTAAATAGGGGGGATCTTGTAAGGTTGCCCGAATAAATTCTCGTGGTGGGAACAACAGTGACTTAAGTTCGTCGGAGTAGAAGCCATGAACATGTTTTTAGAATAGACAGAGGAAAGCCACATCCTACCGGTGAGAAAGTGGCCGGAGTCGAGCTGACAAGCTGGGACACTTCACATTACAGATTCTCCTTTAGAATCTGTCGAGAACACTGAGATGAACAGCAGCGACGCATGACAATATATGACAGCAGTATTCGCTGAACGGACGGATGGTTTATCACTGCTCTGATTCTACTACTCACTCTATTCATCCGAATTCTGATGATGAATTTGGTCATGTGACTCCTTAAGCTGATTGTTCAGTGGAGTTCACACTATTTTGCACCTGGCTTGTTAGGAAGATTTATAAAAAATCGGCTAGCTTAGGTTTTCCCGTATATGCCGTATATCAGCATTATTGCAGATTTCATCTACTATTTCTGTAATTTTGTATATTTGGAAATCGTCTAATACTGTCAGCATTTTTATTACAATAACCTCTGATCCTGCTGATTGCTTTCTATTGAATCTGGCCACTTCGATTTTTAATATTTCGGGTCCATCGGCATTTCTGTATATTGTCGGTAGCTTTCTTCGATATATTCATGGCAAAATTATTTTTTCTTTCTCTAATATTATCGTCCCGTCCTTGGATTTTATACATCCCCTTGATGAGCAGGTCTTTTATCCTGTCAGTTCTCTTATTTTTCATGCATGGCTTTTTATGAGCTATGCTCAGTCTCTCTGTTGTGGTCTTCAAATAAAGTATCCACTCTATTTGAAGAGGAAATTTATACGTGTAACAGAATATCACGGTACACAGTTGATACATATGTCCACTATGTTTGCATCTATAAATACTTTTTGTCTCATACTCATCAATGTACCCATACAATCATTATATCTCTTTATCCTTCATTCCATATATATATATATATATATATATATGGACGTATATATCTATGTGTGCATATGTGTGAGTCTGTGAATATTTGTGATGAAAATGTGTCCAAATATTTCATTACAGTAATACAAATGTATTGTACTTATTTTATTTATATTATTAATAAAGATGCACACACAAACATTCATATTTACAGAAGATATAAGTTGTGATTTTGCTCTTTATATTTGTATACATACATGACATCGATGCATTGCAGGTTGTTTTTGTATTATTCTGACAGTTATTCTACAAAAGATATACTTTAAAAGAGATAGATAGATAGATAGATAGATAGATAGATAGATAGATAGATAGATAGATGTCACAGAACTAAATACACGCTACTTACCTGGTACCTATGTTTCGACTACACCGGTCTCCTCCTTATTGCGTTAGTTCTGTGATACTGCATTACTGCATTTCTTTTGTCTTGATTTTGCATTTAGCACTTTTTTATTTCCTATCTACTGGTCCAAACAGCACCTAATGTACTCATATATATATATATATATATATATATATATAT
Organism: Ascarosepion bandense; assembly: GCA_037127315.1. Taxonomy (NCBI): domain Eukaryota; kingdom Metazoa; phylum Mollusca; class Cephalopoda; order Sepiida; family Sepiidae; genus Ascarosepion; species Ascarosepion bandense. The sequence goes on from JBBBDQ010001440.1 coordinate 3,032,374, forward strand.
ATATATGAAATGATATGTTTGAACATTATTTTTGATCGATTTCAACAAATCATTTCAAATTGTCGGTTGTTTATAACTAAGTTTCGTTAATCTTCGTTAATTTCCGTAACATGTTTGCATTTGTTGACATTACGATACATTTAAGAGTATATATTGCGATGAATCGAAAATTGTGTTATATAGGCTTGATTAAAACCTCGTTTAGACTGAAGGTCATTCGTGATCGAGAGGTCTAAGACGTGCCAGATTACATGGTAGCCTTCCCCTATGTGGATAGGGTCGCAGGTTTGAATCCTGCCGAATGATACATATTTTGGTAATAAAAATTTATCGTAAATAATCAGGCCGGTAGATATAAATGTATAATACTGTTTAATTAAAAACAGAATATCTACTTAAATATGAGTATCGATCAAAACTAATGTTCAAAAAAATAATTTCAAATTGTCGGTTGATATCACTAAGTTTCCTTAATCATATATTGCAGTCTATAGAACCAAGTATGTCCTAATATTTAACCCATAACTGGAAGGAAGAGACGCATTAAACACTTTGCCAGGGCTGCTTGTTCGTAAGTGAATGCAATGAATTCAACTGGAATTCGAGCTGGAATATATATCAGTTCAACTCTTTACTTTTTTATAGTAGCAAATGTTTGTCTTTTGTTAACTTAGGCCCATTTTGCATGAACGTTTGAACGAGATTTGATTAAACGAGCGATTATTGATATTCTGAAACAGCTAAACTGATGTAATTTTTTTCAGTTTCTTGAACAGAGCAACATTCTTCAATTCTTAAAGTGCAGGTTAGTTTTAGTCCCTTACATTGTAATAAATAAATAAAATTTAAATTAATTCAGCGAAATGAGCTGGCATAATAGTTAAACTGTTAGTACAGGTGTAGGTGTAATAATTAAAGTATTAGTGCAGGTGTTGGAGTAGTAATTAAAGTGTTAGTACAGGTGTAGGTGTAATAATGAAAGTATTAGTGCAGGTGTTGGAGTAGTAACTAAAGTGTTAGTACAGGTGTAGGTGTAATAATTAAAGGTTTAGGTGTGCAGTTGACAGTTTTAAATAAAAATTGAATACCAGATATCTGTTCTAATGATGATTTCCATGTGCAGCGTAGATGTGGTACAAGGCCAAAAATATGTGGCCCCCATTGATGATAGAACTCACTTGCAAGTGTTCTAGTCAGACAAACTTGTTAACCATTGCACCACGTCGAAGTGACATCTGTATTATGAAACAGTTCTAAATACATCACACTATATAAAATGGCAAGTGTACAGCGGATATGGATGTGCTGGCAGTGTAACGGATATCTCCGCTGAAACTCTTTGCGGCAAGCAAAGCTTACTTCCGGGAGAGTCGGTTGCGTTCCCTTCCATAAAAATAATGCCCGTAAGAGAAAAAGGACTTGTCTTTTCTCAATTCTATTTCTATGTACCGTGACTCTTTTGAACGTGATCGATAATGCTTATTCACAAGTTTCTTTTCTTTGTAGCACATATCTTTGTTTCTACCTTCAACTTGTTATGCCATGCATTCACACGAGAACGTTATGTAGGTGGCTCGCTGCCTTCCGCTATCTCTTTTGCATTCGATATGACCTGTGAATGTTAAGCGTTCCAGGCTTGTATTCCTTATTATATTTCCGAGTAGTTTCAGCTCTTTCATTCTGATTCTAGATATAAGTGTTCTTTTTGTTACTATTTTTCTTAAAAATTTCTCTTTGCTTACTTGCACTATCTATAGAATTCTCATCATTCTTCTGTAGAACCAAATTCTTTTGCCTTCAGTTTTTTTAGTATATATTTCCTAAAATAAAATACTTTATTAGAACATTGAAAAATATAGCAGTTTTGAACTCGTCTCTTTGCTTCTAATAATTTTTTCACGTTTCTTAGTATTTTTGTTTAGCTATAGGTCTATCTTTTTCGCTAATTCAACACGTGTTCGGAATTTGGTGTCGCATTTTCCATCATCCATTAAAAATTTTCTTAATTATTTATATTCTTATAATTGTTTGATGCTGAAATCTTCAATTTTTAATTAGGATCTAGAGCATATTCACATGTTGATAACCATATTGTCTGGCTTCCCGCACATTTTTCTCAGTTTCCTTTAATTCCATATCAACATGATTTTGTTTTCAAGCCAGCTATTACCAGTTATCTACTGGGTTAAATAGCAGGATAGAAATCTAAGAAAATTAAAAAGAGCTTCTGCCATTGCTTCTTTCAAACCATCTTGCCTGAACATTATATTCTAGAAAATTTGTTTCCCGCATTATTTCAGAAAGTATCTAATTCAGACAAACATGCTTGATCTTTTCAAGAGTCAGATAATATAAAACAGATGTACTGCTGATATATCCGCGCTGGAGCTGAAGAATGGTCAATGCTCAAAAACGGTTTCGTGGGAGGAAAATCTTCCGCATTGCATTCGCATTCCTTTGGTAGGAAAGAAGTTCCACGCCGACAGATTCTTACCAAGTAACAACATTTCGAACACGATGTCTTCTTGATCATAACAATGCTAGCCTCTTTAGCCTTTCTTGATCCAATATACGTAATTTCCTCTTGTTTTACTCCGTTTACGCCCATGCAACATCTTCATAAATTAACGCTTATACATTGGACGGTGATTTAGCCTTGTTTGCGAAGATATTTAAGAATATATCCAAATTTGCTGTGACTGCAGTATCATGATAGGCATTAATCAAGATCTACTTTGACACTATCACTTGCTGGACTCGTGTCTTGTCGATATTAGAAATATGTGTTATCTGAACAGTCTTCCACTACAACGGTAATCTCCAGGCCCTCTTGATCTACGTATCTCATTATTTTTAATATTTGATTTTATTGAAAACGTGTTGGTTCTTATTTAGTTGAAATGACTTCAAACCTCTCCTCTTCCTAAATTTCTAGATAAATATGACAGACACATGTTGGGATTTTTCTCTCGCCAATAAAATAGACCTGTTCTCAGTTTATGATCCTCGAAGTTAACCAAAGTCAATACTAGCTAGTATCTACATGGGTGAACTTTTGGAAATGTCAGGTGTTGTAAATTTATATATGCGGGTGGTGTAATGCATGATGGTTGGTTGGAAATGTTAATCGGTGTGTACATTTCCAATTACACTTGGCTTCGTTATATTCATTTTCGCACAAAGAATATTGAGAAAATTATAATCCACTTTTTCACTCCCAATATAGATTATTTTGTACCACTAAATAATTATTATCTAAAAAATAAATTCTTACAATTTAAAAACTATTTCCTGACTTTAAAAACTGTAAAGGTTTTTGATAAACCGTAGAATACGAATCAATCAAAGTCCCTTCTCCGTTTCATCCGTTATATTTCCGTAATTTCTTGTCTTGATTTAGAACGCTGCTACTACTTGTTTGTATCTCTTTGTGTGCTAAAACATTATTTTTATTTGGGAAATTCTTTGGCTTATTATTGTTGCTTTGCCAACTTTGGTCTTGCATGTTTTGTTTCCTCCTTAGTTTTTCCCACTTGTTTCATTCTTATAATATAGTTTATTTGAAGTATTTTTGAAAATTACATTTAACCCTGTCCAGTTACTGTACAAAAAGTATTTATTCATTGATTTTACAGACGAATTAAGTCCGCCGTTGTATAGTACTTGACGCCCCCATACTCAGAAATGCTCGGTCTCTGATTACGTTGAGTCAAATATTTCGAAACAGACTGGTTGGAAGTTTATTTATATTAGACTAGCCTGCAATTAATTTTGTTTCCCAGAACTCTACCGACCGTCAGCATTTCTTCAATTGATATATATATATATATATATATATATATGGTATAAACCATTACTTACATAGTTGTATTATAAGATTGATGGTATAATTATGATGAGGAAAAAAGATGTTTCAAATATGGTGCTTTTTAATTCTGTTAATTTGCATCAGCTGTTGAAGAGGAAAATATATTATTATCGCTGCTACTCAAGGTAGTGAAGCACTGACGACGAAGATGATAACAGGGAAAGTAAATATGAATTACCATAAAAAAGAACTTACTAGCACGTTGTACTATCAGGCCAATACTTATACGATTTACATATATTAAAGATTTCAAATGTCTGTAGATTCACAGTTTCACAAGCACAAGCATATGGTACTCAACCACAACTATATACTTCTATGTGTGGGTAGCGTAATGATTAGGTTCCTAGAAAATCGAATGGGATATTTGTTCAAACCCCCAGAAGTATCTGTTTCAATTATTTTAGTATAATATCATGGGAAAAAAGCATGAATTGTTTCCTTCTAACTATCATGGTCGACCAAACTTTTATTTTAGGTCCAAGCTTTTCTAATAAAAAACAAAGTAGCTAAAACTATTAAAAGATTTGAGGGTATCATCGTCAGAAGCGAGAAGTTAGGAATAAATGCTTAAGTTATCCAGAGTGGAGATATAACTAAGTTTCTGGTGAGTAGGGTAACAGCACTGGAACCGGTCTCTATTGTGCTATACTTTTCTCAGGAGACGAAAGTCTTTTCCAAGTCTTGCAACATAAATCCTAGGCAGGTACTGATCTACGGAGGAGCAATTTACCTCACGACAGAACGGTGACAACGTAACACACATTCCCTTTTAGTATTTCAAAACAATAATGTTGGATTAGTGTTCATAAATATCTGAGTTAGTTTCTTTATCTATCTATCTATCTATCTATCTATCTATCTATCTATCTATCTATCTATCTATATATATATATATATATATATATATATATATATATAAAACGTTCCCTTGTTTACAATGTGACATGGTTCAGTAACAGTGGTGTGTTAACATCTTTTGTAAAAGTTGAAGTGTTCATCGCCTCAACACAGCCGCATAAATCATGTGTTCCTTTTGAAAACGGTCACTTTTTCACAAGTTTTTCAAACAGAAAAACTACTTTGTGGGGAAGTACACAGAAAATAAATATACCGAATACAATACGCTTGAGAATGGCTAAAGTACTGACCGAAATTGCTCAAAAGAATAAAAACTATGGATAATTTATATGTTCTTTAACTCCTAAAGAGAAGAAAAATGGTAAATGCTGAAAACACTCAATAAAAGTTTGTTTAAATTCCCCTTGTCGGATGAAAGATGCTTAAAAGAATGGTTGCCCAAATATATATATATATATATATATATATATATATATATATATATAGAGAGAGAGAGAGAGAGAGAGAGAGAGAGAAACAGACAAACAGACAGACAGGAAGATTGAGAGAAAGAGCTAGATAAACAGATATATCGTTTCAGATATATATATATATATATATATATATATATATATATATAAACAATGCGAATAAGGATAAAAAGAAAAGCTATCTTAGTAGGTGCATGTCTTCTGATGAATATTTGTCGTGTTAAACGGTATCTGAGACCGAAACAGATCGGTTAAGTTAAGGTCTCTATTTTACTTATATATACATACATACATACATACATACATATATATATGTGTGTGTGTTTGTGTGAATGTGTGTGTGTGTGTGTGTTCTTGCATATTTTTGTATGCGTGGGTGTGTGCAGATAGACAGGTATATAGATAGATAGACAGATAGAGAGATATATGGATAGATCATAATAAACGAGCCAAAATATTGATAACAGCAACACCTTGACTAAGGAAAATAAAAAAAATTCAATAAAATAAAACTATAAACTAGAAAAGGAAACATCAATTGAAAAACCAAAAAATTAAAGAGAAACACTTAAGTAAACTGTAAAAGACAGTGCCTTATGTATAAATAAGCAGGTCAGATTAATTACACTACCCAGCTTCACTACTAAAAAAAAATCACTGTTAGACTAATGTTTAGCTTTACAAGACATAACTAGTTCTGATTGCTTAATCATTGTGCTGACTTAAAGCTCTAGTACCATTCTGAATATATATATATATATATATATATATATATATATATATATTGTGTATTTTGGCAGTATGTTTTCATTAATACATGTTTCATTGAATAATATAGAGAAGTTCTGTCTATTTATTTTGTGTAAGATCCGTTTGTATGATCTGATTAGCTTGATAGTGTTGTCATGGAAAGACGACAAGAAATCGCAATAATTGTTGATTTTTTTATCAGGTCTGAGCTTTTGGCTTACATAAGCCATTATCAAAGGATGAACATTTAATGTTCAGTGAACATAGAACACTTAAATTATTATTAACAGAGTTGAGTTATACAGAGAAAATTAGACAGGTCCATTTTTTGTGTCGCACATGGCTGTAGGCCGAGAAGGAATGGTGGTAGTGAGTTTTTTGTTCAATTGAGTGTATAGTGGCATGAGGGATTGGTCTGGAAACTGCTGCTACTATGGTGTAGCGGGTAAGTATAATCACTAGGACCGCTCCAGTCGATTATAGGCATAATCTTCCACGAGAAGAGAGAGCAACCATTAATACAGAGAAACACCGACGGACTAGTAATATTAAAATCCGAAGTAGAAGCTCCACTGGCCAAATTGAACAGAAACAAAGTAGTAAGACCAGACAACATTATAATAAACACCTTGACAGTCTTAGAAGATTTCAGAATATACAAAATCACAGAAATAATAAATGAAATATTCAATAGCTGCGATATAACGGAAGACATAAGAAAATCGATTTTCATAGCACTGCCTACGAAGCTATGTACAAAGGAATGTGAATTCCACCGAACAATCAGTTTATTATATTATGTAACAAACCTCATCATCCGAATTCTGATGAATAGTGCAGGTAGAGAATCAGACCAGAAATAGGACAAGCTCAGTGTCGTTTCGTAAAGGACATTGAAACAAAGAACACCTTATTTATGTTTAGAAAGTTGTAAAGGGTAATACAAGTCTATAAAACAGCTGAAGTTTTTACGATATGTAGTGCGAAAGTAAAACTTGGAGAGTCTGATGCTCATGGGATGGATGGAGGCAAAGAGAGACAAGGGAAGGAAACACATAACATACTTAATGGAGTTGAATAGATGGATAACTGAGAATGGGCAGGATAAGAAGAGAAGTTTTGTTAAGAGTGACAAGGGATAGGGGGATGTGGAGAGCTATGATCATCTACGTCCTTAAAGGGCACGGCATATAGAAGAAAAGTAAGATTATTGGAAAAGGAACATCTAAATTTACAAAATTTCCCAAAACATTTCCCTTACTAATCATTTGCCAAAATGTTTGGCGTATATAGGACAAAGTTTTTTGTCTAATAGGCCATGTTATTTTAAGGAAGTATGAAATTTTTGGCCTGCAAAAATTTCTCTTCTCTATTTTATGCAATAACAGCCATTTATATGTGTGGGTGACTGTCTTGGAGACGACGAAGAGATGTTTAGTAACAAAGAAAACAGAACGCAACCAGTCTTGAAGGAAGGAAGGAAGGAAGGAAGGAAGGAAGGAAGGAAGGAAGGAAGGAAGGAAATAAATAAAAAATAGAAAGAAAGGAAGGAGGATGGAACGAACGACCAAACGAAAATAATAAAAGACATAGACTAATTGAAGTTTTACGGAGTGGAAGAAGAATTTGCGTCTCCAAATAAATGTCACTGACAGCATTTCCGTGCTAAAGAAACAGCAACGCGAGGTTTTCTAAGTGCAGTGACGCAATTAGCACTATGAATTGATTATGCTCTAATGAAGAGTATCCGGGCTTCATCAGTCGGTGTCAGGCGTCCCACTCTCTGCTATTTCTGATGCTTATGCACAATCGGTAAATGTGTGTTTTCTTTTTCAAAATTAATGCTACTACGATATTTCGAGGTCATATTCAACAGGGAAAATAAAGTCGTTGACAAATATTTACATTTTATTATTCACATGAAATGGTCAAACAAAGTAATGTAGTCAGAGATACATGGTTAAGTCTAGGCACGCGCATGCGCTCACACACACACACACACACACACACACATATATATATATATATATATATATATATATATATATATATATATACTGTTAAATATAACAGACAATGAATGTCTATTATGCTTAATCATGGGCCGTTCTAAACATCGTATTTTGATTTTAATTTCAGGTGAATGTAAAGACAAACATTCTTCAACATTTGAATATTTTTTATTATGTTGCTTCTAAGCTTTCGGCTGACATGGACGTTAACATAAAAACATCCACCATCAAAGATAATTTATTTCTCTTGTGTTGACATAAAACTTTGCTAAGCAACCAAATAGCAGACGCAGTTCCTAAATTTTTAATGCGATTCTATGACGTCACACCGTGTGAAAGCTCAAAATGTTAACATAGCCATATATTTCAATGCAATGTAATGTGCTATGACCAGATTTAAATGTGATTTTATTAAGTGTGTGTTGTTTCGATTTAATTTAGATGGCCTTCAATATCTGAAGTTTCTTTTTACTGTGTGTTTGAGTGAGTATTATTGAGTTGTTGACTAAAATCTGTATACTATTATCTACTTGACTATGTTTTGTCTAAGAGATGTTATTTAATTGTACTCTGATCAGAAAGGTGAGAGTTATCGTTGCTTAGCAAAGTTTTGTGTCAACACAAGATTTGAAAAAATCATTTTTGATGGAGGATATTTTATGTTAATGTTCCTGAAACCTCTCTGAATATGGCTCATGTGAGCCGAAAGCTTATCACCAACATAATAAAAAAACAACCATATGTTGGAAAATTTTTGTCTTTAATTTCACCTGAAATTAAAGCCAAAATACGATGTTTAGAACGGCTCATGATTAAACATAATAGACATGAATTGTCTGTTATATTTAACAGTACATTACAATATATATAATACCGCTGGCTCGATACACCATATATATATATATATATATATATGTGTGTGTGTGTGTGTGTGTGTGTGTGTGTCTGTGTGTCAGTGTGTGTGTGTCTGTGTGTCCGTGTGTGTGAATGAATTTAAAAGAAATGATTTCTCACCTCATTTCGTACTACGATGGACTTTGTTTAAAATGAAAATGTCGTTAGGATTTTAAAATAAACTTCAAAAACGCTGAAAAATGTTCTTAATGCTAACTATGATGTTTAGGATAAACTCTGGAGGCTGTTTCGAGATATAATTAAAATCCTTCTAAACGATGATAAATTAATGTTTTATGTTATATTGCTGATTGTTGTTAATCTTAAAATACACAATAATTACATTCACATAATCATAATATATATATACTATTATTAATAATAATAATGATAATAATAATAATAATATATATATATATGTGTGTGTGTGTGTGTGTGTGTGTGTGTGTGTGTGTGTGTGGAGGGGGGTGAATGAATTTAAAAAGAAATGATTTCTCACCTCATTTTGTACTACGATGGACTTTGTTTAGGAAAATTATAAGAAACTTAATTTTGCGAGATATATTTGTGTGCAAGACTGAAAATATCGTTAGGATTTTAAAATGAACCTCAAAAACGCTGAAAAATATTCTTAATGCTAACTATGATGTTTAAGATGAACTCTGGAGGCAGTTTCGAGATATAATTAAAATCCTTTTAAACGATGATATATTAATGTTTTTAGTGATATTGCTGATTTTTGTTAATCTTAAAATACACAATAATTACATTCACATGCCCATAATATATATTATTATTATTATTATTAATTAATAATAATAATAATAATAATAATAATAATATATATATATATATATATATATATATATATATATATATATATATATATATATATATATATAAAATGTATGTACGTATGTATCTTGGGAGCAAGTATTTATCCACACAAGTTTTATTAAAAAGAACGGACATTAAAAAGGACCAACAAGGTATCTCTTTGATTTTTTATTATACTTTTACAAATTTTGTGACAAATTGATAACTTCTGTAGTTTATCCATAACTTCGAAAATAACACCCCACTTATTAACCGGAAGTTGGAAAATTATAATAAAACATTTTCAGCCTCTCAGTGGTAAGGAAGAAATAAAAGATAACAATACAGTCCTTTTCCAAAGCTTCAACAGCCCTTGAGGAGTGTGAATCGGACTATTTTTCCTATTGTCGGATGATAAAGCCTCACCCCACTTTCATTTATTGCGATGGAAGTGCATTTTCAGCATCGAAGTAGGATAAAAAATATACCAATCCTCGTGCGCATGATTTTTAATGTGTCAATAGCAAGCCAACTAGAAGTACTGTCCCGGTAATATCACCTTGGAATGGATAACTAAAAGTTTCTTATATAAATCCCAAGAAAAATTTTGACTGATACCAATATTATTATAAAAGCACCATAATATGTTCTCAATATAATTAAATTTAATCATATCATCGAAATATTTATTTAAAACTTGCCATATTATTTTCTGCCGGCAGTTCTTCGTTAATATTTATGAAATTGGAAATAACTAATCACAGTTAGCATGTGGCTGTTCCATCTAATTAGCATGTGGCTGTTCCATCTAATTGGTACAATATATGTTCTTGAATTGTAAAGTAATACCATGTTAAGGTAACCGTTTTGCACACAGAGAGTAGTCGTCAGTATTTATATGATTATACGTCTACTTATTTGAAAATATTATGTTGTTATATGGATTTTTTCTATATCACAATGTTATGAGTTATTAACGAGCATGTTTCGGTATTGTAACATATATTGACGCAGAAAATAGAATCAAGTAGCTAATTTCAAGTTATGGCTTTATAATCATTACATTAATGCTCCTAAAGTCACGTTTTATTTCTATTTTTCATTTCAGGTTTGTTTCAGCTCACAGGGTAGACTGAACTCTGTAGCTTTGGCTGGAAGCCAGTCTAAGAGGAGGAACTTTTTTGAATTCCGAACTGAGGAGAATGAAATAGGGACTCACTTTGCTATCTTTTTCAAAAGTCATTATAAATCAATGTAATAAGGAAAATTAAAATTTAGACAACCATAATTGGTTGGCTTGCCTCCCAGAGAGTAAATCACTACGCCTGCTTGGCCTGACACTTTCAGCGGACCTCAAGTGGAATGACTACGTCGAATCCATTGCTAAGTCCGCAGCTATGAAAGTCGGCTCTCTGTGCAAAACCCGGAAATTCTTTCCGCCTGAATCTATCCTGCAATTATATAAATCCACCATCCGCCCGTGTATTGAGTACTGCTGCCACATCTGGTCGGCTGCCTCTTCTATTCTCCTCGGGGTTCTTGACGAAATACAGCGAAGAATTTGTAATGTGATTGATACCGACTTGGCTGACCACCTGCAGTATCTCTCTCACCGGCGTGACGTGGCTTCCCTGTGCCTCTTCTATAAATACTTTCATGGCTTCTGCTCTAACGAACTTAAATCACACGGTGCCCCCGAGATGTGAATTTGCACGAGAAACTAGATTGGCAAATAGGTTCCACCTTTTTACAGTGAAACCGATGAAATGTAACCGCAATTTCTACTCCAACAGCTTCTTTCCTCGCACTTCCCGCCTGTGGAATTCCCTAACTCATGCTTGCTTTCCCGACGGCTACAACCTCCAGGAGTTTAAATGTAAGGTCAATAGATACCTCCTAACACACTAACTCCTAACTCACACCCACTCTCTCCAACTCTCTTCCTATGTACATTCTAAGTCGTCTATCACCCACCTTCTGACATTTCCTATACCCAATCCCTCTATGTAACCCCCTGCGCTATAGTGGCAGTGGAATGCCTTGATTGGGGTGACACGATTAAAATATATATATATATATATATATATATATATATATATATATATTGATGAGAATTAACATTAAAAAAACTTGTTTAATCCCTGATTGCCTATTTGTCGAATTTTTTGAAAATCATCTCACTCCAAACAAGGCATTCTACTGTTGCGTAGGGGGTTACAAAGGGAAAATGATGAGAAAGAGAGGTTAGTTATAGGAAATGTCAGGAGCGGGGGTAATAGACGGATGAGGATACCGATGGGGATGGAGTAGATGAAAGAAGAACTTGTGAGAATGGATGTGGGTCTGTGTGATAGGAGTTGTCTATTGACCTTACATTTAAATTTCTGGAGATTGTAGCTGTCGGGGAAGCAAGCATATGGAAGGGAATTCCACAGGAGGGAAGTGCGTGAAAAAAAGCTGTTAGAGTAGAAATTGCAGTTACATTTTATCGGTTTCACTGTAAAATGGTGGGACCTAGTTGCTAATCTAATTGCTTGTGTAAATTTATACCTAGGGGGCACCAGTGATCTAAGTTCATTGGAACAGAAGCCGTGAAAGTATTTATAGAAGAGGCCCAGGGAAGCCACGTCACGAGTGTTTTTAGGCGTAAACATCACATGAAATACAACACCGGATATATCACTGTCTAAGAATATAAAGTTCTCGCATTCTTCTTTTGTTGAAATCACTTTTGGTTCTAAGTTTGTCAGCCTATTTTAATCTTCAGAAACTTAAAAGAAATGTCAATCACTATCTACTCTCCTCTTGATTATTCTTTCATCTTCTCGTTTATTATGAATGTTCATGTTCCTAATTCTTCAACACCCTGTAACTCCATGTGTCTTAGTAGCTTTACTGCCCTGCATGAAATGACACCGATTAAAAAAATATTTAATACTGATGTATGCTGATAGATGATTCAAACTCCGGACTTTATCATTATATTCGGGTCCTGAGCATGACGGTAAACTGCATCTGGCAGCAAGGCCTCTAATTTGGAGGTTGTGAGGAGCATGGAACCACCTCTTAATTGCTGTTGTTCCCAGCTCCACTCTGATCCGGAGTGGTAGCACCTGTTATGAGCAAATAGTTAACCCCCAAAAACACTATGAAAGTATAAAAATACTATTTTATGGAAATATATTCAGAAAAATACTTTTGTAGAAAATTATATATTTTTGAAGAAAAAATTCCTATAACACATATTTAAAGGAAACCAATTATTCTCGAATACAAAACTAGAAGAAATTTTCAGTTTTCTAAAATAAAATAAAATATAAACAAAACATTTTCATTGAAATATGACTAAATCGACCTTTTCACTATAACCGAACATTAACAAATACTTTAAAACCCAAACTTTTCGGCATTAGAAAACTCACAGAGGTAGATATGCCGTTAAACCAAACTCAAAACTAAAACTTATCTTTATATTCTACTTCTTTATGGCCATTTTTAAGGACGTAGGCGATCATGGACTTCCAATTGATTCTGTACCTTGTCGCTCTCAACATCTTTTGTCTTAATACATCTACCAAATCTTGCCATCCACATGCTCAAGCCCATCAAGGATTTTTCTCGGTGGTTTTCTTTGTCTCTCTTTTCCTTAATCCGTCCTATGGGTGTTATAGTCTCTAAGCACTTCTCCCTCATTACGTATCTCATAATTTTAACGCGTCCAAAATTATCTGGGAGAATCCTACCTTGCAACAGCATGGCTGATGCTAACCTCCAGAAGAGAGATTTATTCAACCTTCTCGGATTAACGTTCTCAGCTGACAAAGTGGAAAGGCTATATTGAATCTATTGCTCAGTTTGAACTTCGACAATTTTTTTAATCAGATTTGTAGGCATTCTTGCAATTGTCTTTCATGTCTTACAACTCAAACGCAGTATATTCGCCGTGGTTTTGCTTCACGCAAATATTTTCATCAACCAATATTTTTTTAACTTAAACTAGAATGCAACTGTTTAAATACAAGTTTCGATTATAACAGTTTTGAAATATCATGCTAATAATGGTAATCCATGAAGAAAATTATCTCGAAGTAAGTTTATGTTCTTCTATAATGCGAGAATCTGTCACTGCCACGGATAATGTACACTGAAGTTAGCAAAGATACATCAATAATCAAGAGGTTTTGATTCCTTTCACTCATAGGTAGTCTTAATAATTAATGTCCCTTGAAAGGAGAATTACAACATTTGAAGGCTGTAGAAGAAACTACAGAAAGTTCTGCTGTATAGTCACAAAGGAAAATTGAAAATGAATGTTTTACCAGAAGCACCGGGTGACACTCATCATAAAACGACTTCGTTTGATGTATCATCAGCGCTGACTTTTGCGCAACGCTTGGAATTACAGAGCAAGTTCCTTACTGTGAAGTGTTTAGATTACCAATATCAGACATTGTTAGCATTTCCACTTCAATTTTGCTAGCATCTGTTAATGGTTCAGTATCTTCTTCTATGAGTGGTTCCTTCTTAAAGAGGTTATACTCATGGCTCTCCACAACTTTTGTAGCTCCAAGATCTTTTTCTTTTTACGATCCTGTACCTTTTTTTGCTATCCATGTACTCAGTCTCATTAAATACTAATTTATTCTGACCATCTTGCGTTTCTTATTATCTGTGACTGTCAGATTTTTAAACCCTCTTCCAGCATGATGTGCTCTATAAATTAAAACAGTTTGTTATCCTAACTTTAAGCCTACATTTTGTTTCCATCGTCTTTACAGATGCGTTACTCATTCATTCTATTATCTTCTTAGCATCTTGCCTATCAACCAATTATTGATTACTTCCGATTGTTCCGTTGTAAGAAGATTATCCTAGATTTATTGCCATATAGGCGGATCGGTATTACATAATAGTTCTCTCTTCTTTCGTTTTTTTCTAAGTTATTTTTGTTACTTAATACATAGTTGTTCACGTTCTAATTTTTTCTAAAGATTTTCCAACAATCATTCCAAAGTAAACAGAACGGACATTTCTCCCAATTCTCGAAAAACAGTTTACGTTTTCAAAGAAAATACGAGATTAAGCTGAGAAATTCATACTAGGATTAAGAAAGACAAGATCATCTCTTCTATAGAAGAGGTTGTGGCCTCGGCTTTTAGGAATGCTAGATACATTTTGTTTCTTTTACAATATTCAAAAAGGTCATACCATAAACTGAAAAATGATGTCAAATTATTTAGGCTATTACGAAAGATTATCAGGACAAAAAGATCAAGAAAATAGAAGGAAGTTTTTTTTAGCTTCATCAAGACAATGCACCCATGCAGATGGATTTAATTGGTACTGTGTGTAACGATGTATTTAAACTAGTTGATGTCCCGCCCAGATCTTCTGATTTAAATCAATCTGACTTATTTGTTCCACAACATGACAACATCTATTCTCAACAGTATCGCAGTTATGATTAGGTCATTTCTACTGTTGAACATTGTTTTAACCAATACGACTTGTTACCCAATGGGACCCAAGAAAAACAACCCTGATGAAAGGAGTCTGTGAACCAGAAAGGGAACAATGTTGAAAAAATAAACCTCGTCTGAACATATTTCATGAGAGTATCTTGATCAGCTCATGAATTTTTCAACAGTCCCACGTATTATGACTTGTTTACGAGCATTTATTTTTCTGTGATCCGGCTTCTTCGTAGATTTTGGTCATTGCATGTTTATGTATCCCAAGGTAAAGGTACGTTAATTAACCGAGAGAAACTATTATAAATCTCGTCTTTTCCCACACGTGTACCAATTTTCTTTCTTCCTTTTTGTTAAATCAAACAGCGCCAATGGCACGTTTATCTTCATTCACCTCATTATTCACGCTAAAGAATTTATATAATTACTTCTGTCTAAGCTATATAGCGTTATATATCTAGATATTATAAACATAAGTATAAGGAAACAATAACAGCAGGCAGTTGTCACTAAAATACACCATGCTAGGATTTTAACAAATATATTTTTAAATTCAACGTCTCCTTAGAACGTAAAATATCATGGATTATAACGGATAGGAAAATAGTGAATATTTGTTGAAGTTTCTCTTCCGTTTTCAATACAGAAACGTTGTTTTAGTTTGGATGACTTTACAGATAAGTGAGTTAAATTATCTCACTATTTAAAACAATAAGTGTGCAAGTAACAAAGTTTTCATTCATTTTGATTGATTCCCTGCTTTATCTGTTTACCTGTATATCGACTACTTACGTGTAATGTAATGACGAAATTTGATTTTCTGGGAAACTTTGAGATAATAAAAAAATAAGCTATTCTGATTTCACATCTGAATAAATTTTAGATGATCCCCAGAGTTTGTGAATATACATGTTCGTGTGAACATAATTGCAAGATTTGGTGATTGTAAGATATGATATTGTATGTATAATAACTTCTGCAGAGTGATCTCTTTCCTACACGAAATCTTCCCTGACCTCCTAGCCCATTGCGAAACGAATCTTAACACTTTTAATCCGGTCAACTAACTTGACAATTCCTGGCTACTTTCCACTCTTAAGAAAGGATTCCACTGTCCATATACATGATCTGGGGGTTTACTTCCCCGCTTCTAGCCAGAGCGACCTCTCTCGAATCTCCTGAGCAAATGTATACATGTCTCAGTCATTCGCACTTCAAATCAATTTAAAAATAACCTACAAGTAATCCGAATGCATGGTCATCAGCAAAAATAGCACCCCGAAATGCCAAATACAGGTGGGGAATACAGAATCAAGCATGTGAGCAATGATGAGGTTTCGGAAAGGTTGAAACGAAAAGAAATTTAATACTGAGGATTAGGAAGTGACAACTAAAGTTCCTGGGACATGCTATGAGAATGGAGGATCTTAGTGTATCTGATACTAACAGGCCAGATAGAGGGAAAAAAAGAAAGCAGCGGATAATATATTTGAAGAGCGTGAGCTGGTGGATGACAATGGGGATTGCATGGTGTAACAGGAGAAAGTGTGCTAAGAGCCACCAGGCATAAGGAGAGATAGAAAGCCATGATCGCCGACGTTCTGAAAAGACTAAGTACATAGAAGAACTATCTTTTCCTTCTTTACCGTTTCCTTTCTTCTCCAGACTGCTCTCTGCTACACAGTATCTCTGACAATATAAGGCCACTTCCTTCCACCTATTATCTAACATATTTGTGTTCGTTGATTTTAATTCCCACCATGTCAAGTGACTTAAACCTCTGTCTCTGATCCTGCTGGCATTCAAACCATGGACTTTGCAATTACTCAATATTTTATGCAAGTTGTGGATTTTCTCATGAGTTCGTTAGTATCTCTACAGGGCACGCTTGGAAACTCATGCTGTCGTTTTCATTAATATCCCTCTCCATTCCTGCTTCCACCCAGGAACAGCTTACGAACAAAGTTTCCCACTCATATCAAGAAGCGGACTGGGATTTGTTCCGCAAATGTGACGTCTCTTGGTGTTTAGCCTCCCAGTTGAGGAAGCGACTGTGAGGTTTCCACCTTGGTGAAAGCTAAGATTGATGGTTTCATCCCTGTCAGGAAGTTCTGTCCTAAACCTCATTCGTGCCTCTGTATCTTTCCTGCCTGCTCAGCTGACATTGCCTATAGGGCTCACTACTTCCGAATATATATTTGGTGCCAATTTCCTCTGCTCGTAATGACTCTTGAATGAAGCTAAGCTTTTATTTGAGGAGATAATAAAGCAGCATATAAAAGCCCGAAAGTTTGACTCAAAAGATCACTGGTGGCTCTTCAAATGTGTGCCTAACAACAGCGAATCCTCCATTACATTTTAATGTATACATTTCAGGTCCTCACAGCCACAGTGGAGAAGACCGAGTGTTTGCACGCAGATTTTTCTTCAACTTTACATTTGACTCGGCTGGAGTATTCCCATCTGACTTCTCTCCTAGAACTGAAGCTGAAATGAGAGATATTTACATAATCTCCCTCTTTGGTATCTAGTTAATTTCAAAACTTGACCCCATAAAGCGAGCAGAGGCGACAGAATCCCGGTCATTGTCTTGAAGAAATGTATCTTTGATCTCTCTTCTGTCCTCTTTAAATTCTATAGTTACTGTCTATCTGCTTCCTGTTTTCCTGTCTGCTGGAAGTCTTCTTCAGTGGTTTCCTTTTTTAAGAGCTCAGAAAAACCGTCGAACGACTATAATTATAGTCCTCCGCCCAATTTTAGAGAAAGTGTTTGAGGCTATCATCAAGGCTGAACTATTTCAACATCTCTCCGCCCATAAGTTATTCTCAGACAGCAAGCATGGCTTCAACTTTGCAGGGTCTTCTGCTTATATGCTAACGACCATCCCTGAGTACATATACAACGCATTTGATAAGAACGGCGAAGCTTGATCCGTTGCCCTGGATATCTCGAAAGAATTTGATAGGCACTGGCACGCCAGACTTCTGCGCATGCTACAGAGCCAAGGTATCACTGGACGTTTGCTTGGGTTGATCCACTCGTTTCTATCAGACCGCATAATAAACTTCGTGTTAAAAATGAATGCCTCCAGATCCTATCCCACGAACATAGATGTCCTCCAGGGTTCAACGCATTTTTTGATTTTCATCAACGATCCCCTTAATGTGATGAAATCCTAAGTTGGCATTTACGCTGATGACACTAGTATTTACTCCCGCTTCAGTCAGAAATTTGCCAAAGTGAACAAAGATAACCTCATTGCCGATCTTGAGAAAGACCTCCAATTTGTGGTTGACTTGAGTAAAAAATGGCTCCTAAACTTTAATGCTTCCAAACCGAAGCTGCTATCCGTCAACTACCATAGACAGTCACTCCACCATCCATTATCATGGATCAAGCTACTTTCACCGAAAGCAATATACTATGCCTTTTCAGCCTCACTCTCACTCCTGAATTCTAGTGGGGCGATTACATTGACTCAATAGCTAAATTTACTGCTACGAATATTGGGTCACTGTGTCGGGCCAGGCAGTTTTTCTCGCTTGATTCCATATTGCACGTATACAAATCAAACATTCGCCCATGCATTGAATAATTTTGCCATATCTGGTTGAGCTTCTATGATATTCGTTTCGGGGTTCTTGTCAGGATACAGGGAAAAATCTGCACTGTAATCGAACCCGACTTAGCAGCTCGTCTGCAGCCACTTTCTTACCGACGGAATGTGGCTTACTTCTGTCACTTATACAAATACCTTCACGGCTTCTGCTCCGTGGAGCTTAGTTCTCTGGTGCTCCTTTTACAAGGATTTACTCGAGCAACCAGACTGGCAATAATGTTTTACCCTTCATAGCCAAAACAACCAAATGCAGCTTCAACTTCTACACATCAGGTTTTCTCGAATTTTTCACCTTTAGAACTCTCTTCTGTAAATTTGCTTCCATGATATCTACAATCTATAAGAGTTCACAGGCAATGTCCTATTGTCATATCTTATCCCCTTGACTCCCATCCTTCTGGTACACATTTCCCAACACCCACTGTATCTTGTAATTCTCCCTTTACACTTTACTCACAAGCAGCTCTCTTCACACCAGAATTCCCATCTTTCTCTTGCCAATTCTCTGACATTTTTATGTTTATCTTTCTTTTTCCTCTGCACTTATGTAACCTTTCACTCTCCGCTTATGTAGCCCCCTGCGCACCAGTGGCAGTACTGACTTGTTTGGGTATGAAAGGAGAAAAAAGTATGTTTTAATTTGTAGTTTTTTTGAAAGTATGTACTGGAATGTCTTTAAGAGATTGTAGGATATTATAGGAATTCATGTCATGTAATTGTTCATTGATGGTTAGTTTTTTTATTCGTTAATTCTGTTCAGCAGAATATCAACCTCGTATTTTTAATGCCGAAGCCGAATATCTTGCATAGAGTCTATAACTCTACCTAAATATATTTTTAATGCCTTCAACTACTGATGCAATGTATTGTTAGTCATTTTGTTATAAAATGTTTTGTTTGTAATTCTACTAAGAAAAGTATCGCTGATCGTTTTGTTTTAAAAATGTATTGCCATTTTATTATAAATATTTATTTTTCATATTTTTTATAAAAATATACTGACTATATTTTTACTTTAAAAATGTATTTTATATTTCATACAGTTTATTTATTTTATTTTATTTTTTGATGGGTTCACTCTAGTGTTCATAGCTTTGACCCTAGCATATACTACCAGATACTACCACACCAGTCAGGGTGGATTCTTTGAGCTACAGGCATTAAGAGGTAGTTCAACGCTTTTCCTAACCTCCAGTCTTCCGATCAAAGCCTTGCTGTCACATGAAGTTTATTGGCATAGCCAGGAATATACATGGATTGGCTAAAATGATTGGTTGGTTGGTTGGTTGTTTTTGTTTTAATGGTATATCAACCTCGGTGGGTCATTTATTGCCAACTGAATTATATTGCTGGTAATAACTTTTTCTTTCAACAATATATTATTGTTTTTATAAGTTTTTGTCTAGTAATACTTTTTTTTGCTTTTTCGAGTATCAAGATTCATTGGGATTTTGTTTTATGGGCAGTGTCCCCAAGTCCTACTCTGTTATTTAACCCATAACTGGAGAGAAAGGACGGATTAATACATTTCTCAAGGGTAGCAGTGCTTAAGTGAATGCAGGTATTCAACTGGAATTCGACCTCGTCTCACCGATTTCTCTTTCCGAGCCGATATCGACTGCACCACAACGCACATCCGTCACTAAACGCTTACAGGACCTGGTTTTCCCAAGCGGTCACCCATCTAAGTACTGACCAGGCTCAAAGTTGCTTAACTTTGGTGATCGAGCGAGAACCGGTGTATTTAATGTGATATGACCGTAACCCATTGCTAAAATGAACATTGCATACTAAACCTAGTTTTACCCAGTGATGTCGATTACGCTTTCGGCACCTCCCAAAATCATATTCTTTTTCTGTGTTATATTCATTCAGGTTGTTGGCGATTAGATCTTACCACTATATTTTGCCATTTGTAGTTTGGTATTTTTTCTATCTTTTGTAATTCCAGTTTTGCTAATTATTTGCGCACTCTAGTTAAATACGTTATGGATTTTATTCAGTATGACTTGTGAGACTTAATTTTTATCAGCATTCTTTCTGTATTATGTAGCCTAGAAATATCAAATGTCGCTTTCCATTTTCTCTAAAACTCTGTCGTTGTTTGCATGTTTCGTCGATTTTATTTGCAACATCATTCTGTAGAACCAGTTTTCTGTTCTTTCACGTCACTTCTACGTGAAGATTGTCCATCATTTACTGCCATATAGAAGGACTGATATTTCAGTTTTATTTTCTCTCTTTTTAACATTTTTCTTTCTTTATCACTCAGTCAAGTGCCATACGTGATACACGCATTGGGTGATCATGTCTAGAAAGATACATTACTGACTGGGCAGAAGATTATCCCGCAGTAGGTTGCCATTTGTATCGGCGGTAGACTGGTTGCCAGCCAAGGTTATAGAAGCCAATCTGCCCTATTATTTCAGAGACGTATTATTACCTTTTCCCAGATAATTTGTGCATGAGTGAATGCAATATATTCAACTGGAATTCGAAGTCGGCATCCCGATTTGTCGTTCCGAGTCGATATCCACTGCACCCCAAGGCACATCCTTGGGCCTATGGCTTAGGGATTAACAACTCCGAATGACACTAAATCGGTCGAGTTTCGATCACGGCCAGAAGCAAATGAATGTCTAGCAGCACAAATGAACAGTGATAGAGCGAAACAGGCCTGTTTCTTTATACTAAGCCAAATTTATACAGAGGAGCAGAAATTAAAATTAAAATATTTATATATATGTTTTAATCTGTGTGTGGTTGGATTTAAATCAGATGAAATCATTAAAAAAAAACAATACGTATTTCCCTAAATTACAAAACTATTTTTTTACATTATACAAATATTCACACATACACATGCACACACGCAGACATACACACCCACCAAAAACAGGCACATTTATATATATATATATATTCGAGCTATGATATTATGAAAGACGAGAATCTTGTTCACTTTTAACAGGTTTTCTTTTACTATAAGAGAAGTCGTGCTTCAAACGTCCATTAGGTGTCAATTTAACGCCAGACCCGAAGTTGAACTCATATATCATACATTTCTTCAGAAGATACAAATTTTGTCGGTACATTCTATTCCCACAGGAAATACATCTGTCTTTCTGACATGAATTACATTTTAAATTTTAGGATAGACCAAAACAGGTCTATTGCTTCTATAGTAGGCTACAGCTACTCAATTTTCACTTTCTATAGTTGATAGCATTCGAAAAACTTTATACGGTCTGGACAAAAAAGCAGGATTCCTTATTCTGCAGCCGCTACGTCGCAATCCTCTCCATATTGTATCGCGCTTTCAATGGCAATTGTTCAGAAGAATGTCATAATGTAATTCTACTAGTTCAAACCTTTATACTAATAACCGACTAATCCCACCATGACAGAGTCGAATCCAATTCATTTCCTCCATATCCCATATTTAAGGGGAAAGTTAAATTCTGAGGTATTTTTTCTGAGAACTCCTATATTTCGTTTGACTACTTCACAGAATATTACAGTAAATACTAACGTAAATCCTAAACTATTCTTCTTATTGCCATAAACATCATTTACAGCAATATATTTTTACATATTCACACCTACTTCATCATAACAATTTTAAGCTAAGCCATTTAACTTGAGTAGCTTCCATGTCATTGATCGGGTAAACTTTGCTATAAGACGAATACATTTAAGTAACAGGCCACTGTGGCATTAAGTATAAAGACAATAGTTAAAAAGATGAAAAAGTTAAGTTTTTATTTCTCTAGAAGCAAAATCAATAATATATTCAAGGAAATCGCTACGATGATCAGTTAGATTAAAAATTAAAATTAGTCCAAAACTTTTTATATGACTTATATTATAATCTTCTGGTTATCCATGAAAACTATAACTGATGAGAAAACTTACAACGCAAATCTCATTGTAAAGCATCGAAATTCTTTCAAAATATCTGTGATAAAGAAAAGAATAAAGGATTTTCATCGGGAAACAGGGTAAATTTCAGAATGCAAACATAAACATTATAGGAAAAAGAAATGTCGGTTCTATCAAATTGATTGAAACATTTGCTTAATTCCTTGAAAGTAGTCAACCAGAGTCGGGATCATCGAATCAATATAAACGATCCTTTCATTAGCTGCATATTATGTTTATCGTTACTTTTGAATAATTTAAAAAAAAATTCTATCTCGGGTAATAACAAAGGGTAAATATCCTATTTTTTCTACTATTTATCAATAGCTGAGGAAGGAAGTAGTTAAATTCCTACAGTTTCTGAGGTTATCAGAACGTAACTGAATATAATTAACTCAACTAGAATTCAACTTCAGCTCTCATAATCAACCCATTACTATACATTGCCTGTCCACTCCTAGGAAATGAATGTCTGAATGCATATATTTATTTATCTATATTTGGTGTTATTATTCGGGGCCATTTTAGTATACACAATGGCAAGACGAAAATGTCTGCTTGGAATCAAAGATCAAAATATTTCGTGCTTTGACCTTCACAGTCTTTCTGTAAAATCTTAAATAGCGGAGATGGAGTGAAGAATCCAAGAATTAGAAATGAGATACAACGGAACAATCCTAGATGTCATCGACGCAGACAACATCAGAAAGGATGCAGTGAGAGACACTACCAAACATGAAACAGACGAATTCGAATATTTCATAAACACTTTCAAGAGAGTTAGAAAAGTATGGTTATGTCATACGAGCCAATAATCTTTCCAATGTTGCTCTGAAACATACCACTTCATGTAACTAAAAGAGGCACACTGAAGTAAAATAATTTGCTGAGAACGAAATGAAGACATATTGAGGGACATTTACAGTGACACAGCTGCGCACTTATCTAATGTCATAATTATGCTAAGGATATGTAGTGAACAAAAAAATTGTAAATTTAAAGATTAAAATCTGATTCATTGATTTTGTTAAAAAAATTAATTAAAAACAAATTTTATAAAATGTACAAACTTTGCACACAAAACTCGAGAAATTTCACACCGCGATGTGAAATGTTCTTCGGTAAATAGTAAACTGAGAAACATCTAAAAAAAAAAAACTTCAAATAATCTTTAATTATGGAAACAATATATATATATATAACAAATTCCTTTTGAGGACCCTTTTCGTAAGCCAACGCGAAGTTTCATCCAATGGTAAGCCCAGAATTATATCCGGGTGTGAATTCCTAAATGACCTGTTTGAAGCCCCAGAAAACAAAACAAACAAACAAAAAAAAAAAAAAAACAAAGGCACGAAACAAGAAGACGGTCGGAGTAGAGAAAATACGAACATAATTAACACGTCCCTTGTCAAAAGTCATGTGAACGTAATATTATTGCCTCTCTTTCTCTCTCAATTATATTTTCTTCATCGTTCACCAATGTACTTAAATTGCCGGTACCCTAAAAATGATCGACGACTTAAAAGACACGCCTAACAAACAACAAACGCTTACACATACATACATACGTACGCATAAACTTTTTCCAACAATTATTACTACGAACATTTTAACGACCTTGTATCAACCAAGACATTACTTTTTTGTCAAGCCTTAATTGATATATATATATATATATATATATATATATATATATATATATATATATATATTATTGTTGTTTCTATATGCAATGTAATTTTCTTGTTTTGTACCCCTTTTATCGTGGGCTATCTACTAACAAGGCAAAATAAAACTAATCTATTTCAACACACATACACTTCACTATAACGAATAACCCACTATAGATATACACAACCTTGACCTCGTTTTGAACTGGTGAACTGTATCAGAATTTGTTTGCAAAAAAATCAATTCAATATCAGAATTTCTTTTGGAAAAGAAATTCATACTTATTACTAAATTTTACTTGCTATTTTTCATGTCAGATCTCTGCCAAGAGAAACATTATTTAACTTTTGCGTGTAGGTAAAATCTTCTATTTTGAAAAATTAACAGAGTTTATGATAAGTCTTTTTCACAATCAGTTGTACAGAAATTGATTATCACATAATCAGGGATGATATTTAACGTGTGCTAACTATAGGCGCGATATGTGTCATCGATTTTTTCTATCGGGGAAAAAATAAATTCAAGTGTAGCGTATAATCAAATTTGTATAAACCAGAGTGAAAAAGTCAGTCACCATTTTCTAACATTGGTTACCAGTAATCGGAAACGTCAGCACAAAGATCTCGACGAAGAGGCGCCGTTTTTCTGCGTATATATATATATATATATATATATATATATATATATATATATAAATATAAATATATAATGCTTAGCAAGGGAGAATCAAACGCAGATTTGCGGAAAAGAAATTACATTGAAAAAAGTAATTTTTAATACATTTGTTTATCGAGAGAAAGCATCATGCTTGGGTGAGTTTGTACTCTCTATGTCGATCGAAGCTATTAGCTAAAAGCAGATTATTTAGTTCATATTACCCACGTACACATTGATGTGCTTTCAATCTTCTATTTCTCAAGTTACCTATCGTAATTTGATTCGAATATGTGGTCATTGTTATATCGAATATCCGTTATTGTTGTAAGTAGTCACGCTAGTAGCACGTAACGCCTATCACTGGCGCCTTGGAAACACAAATGTCTACTTGCATTGTAGATGACATTTTCATTGACGTCTAATCTTGAAATCATTTTAAGACTTAAATCTATTACAAACTATTTCAGTTTTCCTGAAAGGGATTCTGAAATTTGGCTCTGTTTTTTTAGTGGCATACCAGCATTTATAGATTACTTAATGACAAAAAATATACTTACGAGATTTATTTTGAGGTAATAGTTATTTTTATGAATCTTAGTAATGATTCCAGAGCAGGGATATACAAGACGTATTTATACCTTTCCTTAAGCTATCATTTCTGAAGATATTTTTGAGTAATTTTCGTAAATATACCTGTTAAAATGAGATGTCATTGCTATGTGACTAGCCATACTGATGAGCTGTGATACAGCGAAACAGATTTATATGTGGATGACTTATATACATTTATTGATAAAATATATTTTAGCAAGCATGTTTTTTATCGTAAAGTGTTCGATACCAAGGTGTAGATAGAGGGTTGAATTCATAAACAAGAAGAAAAATAATAACTAACCAATTACAAACAAGACTATTTCCACAATATCACACCACATTCCATATAAACAAAAAAAAACATTAACTTAATATTTTATATTAAAAAGATAGATTCTTTGTGTATACATATATATATATAAAAAGAGAGAGAAAAATATATATAGACAGATCAGTCAGTTAAGTGCCATACGTGATACACGCTTGGGCGATCATGACTCAAAAGAGACATGACTGAATGGGCAGGAGATTATCCGGCAATAGGTTACCAATATTTTCTGCGGTAGACTGGTTGCCAGCCAAGGCTATAGGACCCAATCTGTTCTGTTATTTAACCCATGACTGGAGGGAAGAGACGGATTAATACCTTCCCAAGGATATTTGCGCTTAAGTGAATGCAATGATTTCAACTGGAATTTTTACTCGGCTCCCCGATTTCTCGTTCCGAGCCGATATCCACTGCACCTCTTCACACGTCAGATGTGGATGTCTCTTCCGATTTATTGCTTACCTGCCATCTAGAATCTTCAGAAAATTCAATGAAACGGCAATCGCCATTTATCTATGTTCTTGACACATTTTTCCTTCTTGTTCATTTTCCTCAATCATGTTTTTCCATTCTCTTTCATTCCCAGTTAACCCTAGCGACTTCATGACTGTGCAAAACGATTATAATTTCTTTCCATGTTTCACTATATATATATATAGTAGGTGAGAACTTCAAACTCATTGATTAGTGGGGGTATTGAAGTCTTGTTCTTGTTTCGCCAAGATAATTGCACAACTTGACCCACACAAAGCGAGCGGCGGTGAAGGAATCCCAGTCATAGTGCTGACTCTCCTCTGTCCTCTCTAAACTCTATAACCTCTGCCTATCTGCTTCCTGTTTTCCTGCCTGTTGGAATTCCTCCTGTGTAGTTCCTATATTTAAGAATTCTGGCGAACCCTCAGACCCCGCCAATTACCGTCCTATTAGTCTCCTTCCGATCTTTGGCAAAGTTTTCGAAGCCATTATCAACGCCAAGGTGATTCAGCATCTCACGGCCAACAGGCTTCTCTCTGACAAACAGTACGGGTTTCGCTTCACCAGGTCTACTGCTGATATGCTAACGACCATTACCGAGTACATATACCGGGCACTTGACAAGAATGGCGAAGCCCGAACCGTTGCCTTGGATATCTCCAAAGCGTTCGACAGGGTCTGGCATGCTGGCTTCTTGTGCAAACTGCGTAGCTACGGGATAACTGGACATCTGTTTGACCTCATCCAATCATTCCTCTCTAACCGCACATTGAAGGTGATATGAAATGGGCATGCCTCCCAAAAGTACCATACGAACGCGGGCGTCCCTCAAGGTTCTGTTCTAGGTCCCACGCTCTTTCTGATCTACATTAATGATCTCCCCGACGCCATTAGCATGGGACAGGCTAGCTTCCCAGAGAGTAAAATACTACGCCTCCTTGGCCTTACACTTTCGGCGAACCTCAAATGGAATGACTATATCGAATCCATTGCCAAATCTGCTGCTATGAAAGTCGGCTCTCTGTGCAGGGCCCGGAAGTTTTTCCCACCTGAATCTATTCTTCACATATACAAATCTCCCATCCGCCCGTGTATTGAATATTGCTGCCATATCTGGTCGGGTGCCCCTGCTGCTCTCCTTGGGCTTCTTGACAAAACACAAAGGAGGATCTGTAACGTGGTTGATACTGATTGGCAGACCGGCTGCAACCACTCTCTCACCGGCGTGATGTGGCTTCCCTGTGCCTCTTCGACAAGTACTTTCATGGCTTCTGCTCCGATGAGTTTAGATCACTGGTGCCGTCTAAGCACGAATTTACACGAGATACTAAATTAGCAACTAGGTCCCACCCTTTTACAGTGAAATAAATAAGATGTAACCGTAAATTCTACTCCAACAGTTTATTTTCTCGCGCTTCCCGCCTGTGGAATTCCCTTCCACAAGTCTGCTTTCCCGACAGCTACAATCTCCAGGTGTTTATATGTAGGGTCAATAGACATCTCCTATCACACTAACTCCCAATTATACTCAGAACACTCTCGTTTACCCAAACTTCATTCTCGGTATCCTTACCCGCCTATCACCCACCCTCTGACATTTCCTATATTTAACCATTCTCGGTATCCCTACCCCGCCTATCACCCACACTCTGACATTTCCTATATTTAATCATCCTTTCTCCACTGTATGTAGCCCCCTGCGCAGTAGTGGCAGTGACATGCCTTGCTCGGGGGGAATCGCTTATAATATATATATATATATATATATATATATATATATATATACGAACACACGCACGCGCGCACACACACACACATATATGTATATATAAAATATTTATTTTGGAGAAATAGTAAACTGTTAATCTTTATAGACACAGATGTTACTACTACGAGATCTTGATACCCTTAAATTCTTTCAAACACGATTGCATAAGTATTATCAAGAATTGCTATCTATCAATTTTGTTTGTTAAATATTTCAAATTTCTGAATTAGTTCTCCTTTATATTATCGATATATATATATATATATATATATATATTAATCGTGTCACCCCCATGCAAGGTAGGTATTCCACTGCCACTATAGCGCAGGGGGTTACATAGAGGGATTGGGTATAGGAAATGTCAGAAGGAGGATGATAGACGACTTAGGATGTACATAGGGAGAGAGTTGGAGAGAGTGGGAGTGATATATATATATATATATATATATATATATAAAGGGAAAGAGAAATAAATATTAATATATAATTTTTATCGATTTGAATATATCGTATATACATTTCATTCGGCAATGAGTGATTATCTTATTATTTAGTCAGAAAACATTTTAAAATACGTTTACAATAACTATTTAGATCAGTTACATTTTAATGAACCTTTAAAACTTAACAAACCTCATAGGATTAAGTCGTTAATATTTATTGGCTTAACATTAACTTCAATTAACCGCATAATCTGGTTTAGAAAGAAAAACGAAGAAATTTATCGAGGCGTTTTAAACATTTTAAATTTCTCCAATAGCATTTTTGAGAACTTACATTGTATTAAATTTCGTTCGGTGTTAAAAAAGTAGATTTTCTTATCAACCATCAATATGTTTATTCAATAATATTGATATTATGTTATTACGGGTTTTTCATAGATTTATTTTGAAGTATTTTTTCAGTCTTCCAATATCAATGGTCGTATTGTAAGGCATGAAATTTTTACTTACTAATTTATACAGTCTTAGCAATATTGAATATTCATGTTTATTTTCTCACCAGTCTAAGGAAAGCCATGGTATCTTTCACTCTGTATCACATATCACCGGAAATATCATTTTGCTAGTCAGCAGTGACAGGTCAAGATCGTTCTGTGATATTTTATTTGAGATTGGGACATACTCACAATTATGCAGTGAATCGATCAGATTATTTATATATTAATTTTGCGTAAATTTGTGCATGCATCACAGAGAAGCTATGCTAATGATTAAGGCGTCTTTCCTGGATGAATAGTTAGGTGAAGCAAGACTATAATTGTTTATTTCTAAGCGTAGCTTTGATATCATACAATGCCAAAAGTATGGGACACCCAGTGAGGGTCCAGCTCACTGTTCAGTCATAAAATAATTTAGGTAACCATTACGTTGCGTGGCCAAAGACGGTATGTAATGTGGCTGCCAATGCTATAAAATGGCTGTTGCAAATAATCTGCGTTTTTACAAGTAGAGCGCCTGAAAAATTTGTTGTTGTTTTTTTAATTAAAAGATATCAATGATTAACATTTAGTGTTACTAGGGGATATCTCCAAGAAAAACAGAATTTCGTATTCACTCTGGAAAGGATTTTATTTCATTTTATTTTATTTTGTTTTATTTTAACCACCAGAAGTTATTTAAAATGCTCAACACTCATGGTGTGTAATAATTCTTTCTGTCGTCTTATTGTGAATTAATTGTGAGTTACATTATCAAACATTGTCAGTACCTAAAATGTTTCAAGTTGAGACTTTTAGATCAAATCAACTCTCTAAGCAAGAAAAAATGTAGAATAGGAATGCGATGAATAATTTTAGAATTAATGAAGGCATTAAACAAGACATTAGATAAAAGAGAAAACTGATTGAGGGAGGAACAAAAACAAGAATGATATAAGAAATAGAACAATATATAAAACATTGTTGAGAACAACATAAAGAAGCGATTACATATTAAAATTATAAAAATTATAAAATCATATACTGAGGATATTATAGAGAATATCTGAGACAGAATTTTAAGGAACATAGGAACAAACAAGAAAGTGTTACGCAAAATTCGTAAGAGTCAGTTGAAGTTTGTGGGAGGAGCTATTGAGGAAATAAGGCTTGAAAAATACCTTGTAACAGGACAGATTAAATGCAAGGGAGAAAGAGAGAGAGGGGGAGAGGGAGAGAGATAGAGGGTATAATATCTCATACCCTACCTCGCAAACTTGAGTAAATAGAGGGTGGAACAAGATTTAGAAGAGATAACAAAAAAGCCAAATTTATTAAGAGTTTCAAATGCCAGAAAATTTGGTAATCCATGATCGTCAACGTCCTGCAGGAACTCTATACATCAATGAAGAATAGTATGGTATGTAGTTATCTACAAATGCCATAGAAAATGTAAGTAGATCTTCATAAATATAATATTTAAGCATACGGTTACAAAATAGATATGAGATGGTAAATATTGCATAATGTCAAAAGAGATTAGAATTATGACGTGTAACATTGACATAACATTTATTCTATAAAATTTCTGACAACTTCTTTCTGGTGAAAATTGTGCGATACATCTGGTGAGAATTGAGCTATACATCCTCGCTAGAAGATTTAAGTAAACTCATTCATTTCCTGCAATTTAGTTCCAATTGTATATCTGTGATTATTTCCCTCAAAGTGAACTTCGAAATCTCTCGTTAAAATGTATATCTGAATGTCAAACATTTGTTTTATGGACACTGACGATTTTAGAACTTTTCGAATTATCACTTTACAGTGAAACAAAATATACATCGTATGCATGTAGGTGGTTATCGTTTTCAACAGATTTTAGTGATTGTATATTTAAATAGCTGATGATCCTAATGGGAATTTAGTAACGATCTCTCCTTAAAATATATATCTGAATGACAACAATGCTTTCTGTAGGATATTCACAATGCAGAATTTTTACAATTCTTACCTTACAATAAAACAAAATATCAGACCTATGAAAAAGTTGGGATGGTTTTTAACACTACAAAGTGTACACTTTTGGAATAGCCGAGAGCTTTAGGTTCTAATTCATAAAAAATAATCAGTTGCGGCTGCGTGCAAAATAGGCTCACTAATAACAGACCCAAATACACCCAGTGATGTGGCTCTTTATCGTATTTTCTCGGTTACTCTTCTATTTCCATTGACTTAACAGTCTTTGCAATATGGCGGAATATTATTAAGACATTATGGCAATTGTTTCTAAATTAAGAAAGGCTAATTTCACATCCATCTAAATTCGTCAGAAATAGCAAAATAATCTTTGTGTTAATGAGGGTTTCGAAAATAGACTTGATCTGTTTACCCGAGTGCATCACGCTCATTTAATAATCGACATTTCCGGAGAACCTTGTGTTTATATTAATTTCATTAAATTATAAAAAGGAAAAAAATATTAAGAAAGAAAAGAATCACGGCTTACACCAGAAATATATATTCACAGTTTGACGCTTTCCACGATCAATGTTTAAACGTTGGCAGGGAAGACTAAGTGTCTTTATATATATATATATACTTAATTTGTAAGCGATTTATTACGCGACTTAGGTTTCTACCATGTGGTGTCTTCAGGCGATTTGCAATAACTGATTTTACCGTTTTTTATAGAACGCTCACGCAACAGTTTTTTTTCTTTTTTATAATAATTCATTTTTGTTTGGGAATAACATAATAGGTAATGAATTAAACATCAGAAATTGGGACTAAGTGCAACTATACCATATATATATAGATATATATATTGTTTGTGTAATTACTTAGTTTTAGGCCATAATAAAATTAAACCAGTGCACATTTGTATTACAAAGTTTTCAATACCATTATTTGTAGAACTTTTTAATATTTGCCATTTCTAAACCAGTTATTACGCAACCTATGTTTCTACCATGAGTGGTATCTTAAGGCAATTTTAAATAATTGATTACCG
Source organism: Ascarosepion bandense (assembly GCA_037127315.1). NCBI lineage: Eukaryota > Metazoa > Mollusca > Cephalopoda > Sepiida > Sepiidae > Ascarosepion > Ascarosepion bandense. The sequence continues at coordinate 3,064,483 of JBBBDQ010001440.1, forward strand.
TTTTTTTTTATGAACGCTCCCTTAACGGTAGTTTTTTTGAACGCTACCGTGGCAGGAAATTTTTGAACTTGCAATTTTCAAAATTACAAGAACGTTTTCATCCATGGTTGTATCAACCTAATATGTATTTTTTTAGTATGACTACACTTAGTCATAATTTCCGTGCATTCATTCAATAGTTCATTTTTGTTTGGGAATAGCAGAATCTTTCAATTTTCGTCCTGGCACAGTCTACATAAAAAAGTATTGTTTCCATAAGAAACAGTAAGATTGGGAAAAAACGAGGCGCAGATTAATATTTTAATACTATGGGATGGAGGCGCTATCGAGAACTTTTCTTGTAAATAAATGGTTTTCACTTTTTATGAGAATAGTATATTTTAGGTTGAAATTGTCATCGAATTTATTTTGTATTATTTCTAATGTATTTTACAAATAAATTTAATCACAATTCGACCCAAAACATATATAAAAAATATAAAAAAGGATAGGGCGTATGTACACATTAAATATTAAAATCAACAGTGAGGTCAACACTTTTACCAACTTTTATGTAGCTAATTCTAAAACTGATTTAACATAGCTACACATCACTACATTAAATCTTATAATCATTCCTACCCACTCATCTTTATAATGATTTCAAACATAACCGTTATCCAAAAAGCGTTAGTATAATACAATAAGCTTCATCACATATAATGCAACATTGACCAGCATATACTAATAGTTAAGCAAAAACAGAACACACATGTCCTGAAGTTTTAAATCAAGTATGAGTAGAATATTACCCCTTCTTGTTGGCACCTATGTCCACTTGTATATATATATACTTCCTCCCGGAACACACACACACACACACACACACACACACACACACACACACACACACACACACACACACAAACACACACACACACACATATATATATATGTGGGGAGGAAAGAAACAATTCCACAGTTAATTTCATTAAGACGTTTAAGATGTCTGCTAAGTAAAATAATAAGTATCTAAATTTGTTCTGTGAAATGAACAGTATCGCGTGATTTTGACTTTCGTTGCGCTAAGCCAAACACACTCAACTAACAAACCCAATATGTCACTGAAAAGTGAAAAAGGGGAAGAACTCCAAACTTCAAGATATTTAACACGATAAACAAAGACAGGGTGGCTTTATTGGAAGAAATTTAAGATTAGATGGTTCCAGTACACTGGCTTTTGTTCTTCATATTCACTTTTATTCAATATTTCTGTATTGTTAATCAATTTGCTGTAGTATGATAGAACCACGTTGCATCAGACTCGGAATGACTCTACCGACAATGAATCTTCGTTTCCGTAATTACTAGGTACAGAGAGCAAGGAGCCAAATCTCTTCTGACATCAGCTCATTTCTCGTATTAATCAAAACAAGAACCGTCTCTGACTGGACAGTTTGGTCATTTGCTTACTATTTTAATTAATTCTTGTCCCTCAGCCGGTTGACCTTTCGAGCCGCTTGCAAACACCATTTTGTCCAGACTAAAAAGAACTTTATTTGTTGTGGATAGATATCAACAGCACGGAATAACTTTCTACATGGACGATTTTGCAAAGCAATTTACGCAGAAAGAATTTAAAAAATTCTTCTTAATTAATTAAGCTAGGTGAGAACGTTTCTCTTACTACCACAACCTCACCCAGAGAATAAAGCCAAGATTAATAGACACCTGCATTACATTACACTAATTAGATCTTGGTTCATGGGTAACATAAAGCAGATAAGTAAAAGTATTAATTTTAGCCACCCAACTTACTAACTTAAATTTTGCCCAATGATTTAAGGAGCAACTTAGATAGTATAACATATATAAGGGTGTTTTCATAGGAAAACAAGGTAGCGTAAATCACTCATAATTTCTTTCTTTTTAAATAGAGTTGCAAAATATGTAATTTGTTTATTCAGGTTTTTTTAATCAGTTGACCCAAAACTGATAATAAAATTACTACAACGCAATCTGAGTGTGAAAGAACATGAGAAAAAAAAAAAAGGAAATGTAAATATAAAAGAACAGTAATGAATAAAATAAAAAAAACATATTTTAACATTGCATTGAAAATGTTGAAGACCAAAGATTACTTGGAAAAAAGAAGAAGGTCCCATTGGAGACAGACACAGATAGCAAGAGAATAAGTGAAAATTAGAAAGAAAGAAAGAAAGAAAGAAAGAAAGAGAATGAATGAATAATGTGCTAGTACTTCCGGTTAGCTGTATCAATTTTTCTGTAAAATGACCAAACCTAGAACTCGATCTGATATTGCGTAAAGTCGAGGTACTTAAGAGGAAAGATTATCAGAGCAATTACTATAAAAGTAATTATAGAAAAAGCACAGGGAACGATATTACAGTAATGGAAAAGTGACTACAGCCAATATGTCACGTCAGGACCAATAACACTGCAGTAGAATTTATCAATGATCGCTGAATAGACAGGAGAAGCTCAAGACAAGATACGACAGCAATATTCAAATGCATGGATGAATGATAGATTTAAAATAAGATGGATTCTCGCAGCATGCGGATATCGTGGACCGAGCATGTGACCAATGACGAGGTTTTGATAATAATGGAAACGAAAAGGAAATTAATATTGAGCATCAGGAAGAGACAACTAAAGTTCCTGGGGCATGAAATGAGGAAGGAGGGCTTGGAGAACCTGATACTAACAGGTCAGATAGAGGGAAAAAGAGACAGAGGAAAGCAGCGGATAACATGTTTAAAAGGCCTGGGCAAGTAAATAACAGAACTGGGGCTGAGAGATCTTACAGGAGAAAGCGTACTAAGAGCCACCAGGGATAAGAAGACGTGGAAGGCCATGATCGCCTACGTTCTGAAGGGATAATGTACATAAAAGAAGAAAGAAGAAGGATTCACGCTAGAAAAACTGCCAAGCAGACACTGTGAAACAACTCCCTCTTTTGAATCAATATACTATTTCCTCTTCGGTACCATTCTAAATGATCCCTTGTATCTTTTTTTCTGTGCGATTTTAAATCAGCCGCGCATTTAAAAATACTCTTATTTTTTTTATTACGTTTGGCGAAATTGTTGCAGATAATATATTAATAATGTGCAAAACGTTTAATTTCATCTTCATTTTTTGACTTGAACCGCATAGTTAAATAGTTCTGCGGCATGTCTTTATGTCAGAAAACTCTATGACTGCTACTGGTACCATGTAAACTAATCTTACATGTCTCATTATCTAGTGATCACTGTGTGAAGAGGTTCCTTATCAGCATTTTCTGGCCAGGAATGTGACTAAACAATCTAGCAGCATACTAAAATAACAAATATAAATAGGTGGAGTATCATTCTGGAAAGGTCAATGCCCATATATTTCAATAAGGTTAATTAGGCTCAGTAGCAATATATGCATCCTGTGTCATGATGACATGCTATCACTTGTCGTATAGCTTCATATATTTCAGTCCAGGAGAAAGTAGAAGTCCTCCAGATAATGTAATCAATGGGCAGGTATTCGATACGATTTGATGTTGATTCGATTCGATGATGACCCCGCTAATAGTCATTAGGATGATTGTCATTTTACTTTAATATTTTAATTTTTTAAAAATGCGTATATTTCTACTATCAACAAAGTATTATCCTTGTTTATCAATATTTCCTCTCGTTTCCATTTCTGAATAACGAAATACGTTTGGGTACTTAAATCTCTGGAAATGTTATGATATTCTTCTTTTGTAACCATTCAAGGTTCTATGTTTTCAACAAAGCATATTACTTCGAAATCTGTCTGCTGCATTTGCTTATTTGATAACTAAAGACGCAGCGAATGTCTTTACATTTATCTCAGGACCTAAAACGTTGCACATATATCAGGCGATGCATCGAAAAGATGTAGCAGTAAAGCTTATGAAACAGTGAAATATCCAAAGAGACAAAGAATGGTGGGTTGAAATGCTATTTAAAATCTAATTCTTATATATCGTAGAATATCAGAAAATCTCTGTGCCGTGGTTATTCGTCGCCAATCTGTTGCGGTAAATCTTATCGCAAATCTTGATCGCCAATTTATTGTGGAGTTGTGGCGAAAATTAGCCGCAATGTTGTATTGACCGGTATGAACGGAATAAGAGACGGAACATATGAGGTAGATTCAAAACGGTGTTTCAACGTGCTCTTGGCATAAGTAATAGAAAAAGCTGAAGGAAATAACTCGTGAAAAAAATGGATTTAAAGAAAGGAACAAAACATAGGTGAAAACAAACAATTTATGTACAAGGTGAGTGTTAGTGATAAGTAAGTAGAAATACGTCCAAACGGTACATATTATGCTGCTTGTTGCCTGACTACTAGCGGGCTTTATCTGCGTAATAGATGTTGGTTACTGCCGTCTTTAACTGCCCCGTAATTATATAGTAAGAGAAAGGGTCCATTTCTCGTAGATAGGCAACATAACACACTTTACATATAAAGGAGAGTTATTAGGTAGTTTTCGGCTCCGGCATATGAAACTCTGTGGGATATTTCATGTTGAAATCATAATATTTTGAACACAATTATATGAGTTCAACCACAGATAACATGTGTTATTGGTCATCTTGCTAGTAAATATACTTTTGATCATTCTGTTATGAATATATATTGCTGATAATTTTACTAAAAATAAGTGCTCTTGACAATTTTTCATGTATTTTTACTATAAAAATGTATCTTCATACAGTTTTATTTTCGTTTTATTGTTTACTATTTGCTTAGAACCGGGCCTATCATCTCTGATCAAAGTTAATCTGGGAAAAAAAGCACTTAAGAAATTGTTCTATGGTTCTCTAATTTACAAATTTCCGATGTCAATGGCCTTATGGCAGATGTATTTCAACATTTTCCGATATAGTTCTTTTGATGATGATTACCAGGATCAGAACACTGGAGCCATGACGGAGATTTTGAGCACAATACGAACTATAAAGAAACTGACACTTACGATAAGAAGGAAAAAAGGAAAATTTCCGATACACATAATATCATTAGGAGGCTTGGATAAGATACATTTGTTTTTTTACGGCTTATCAACTATTTACAGATACTTTAAAGCCAAAAATATCTTTAGACTTTAAGAACATTTGCGGATTAATAATGATTTAATGATAAACCCTACTAATTAACACATAGCTGGGAGGAGAAAGTGTAGGTTTATTACCTTTTCAAAGTTTTTTGCACTTAAGATTGTATAGCGAAAATGGAATTCGTAATCGGCTTTCCCAAAACCAATCCTGAGCCGTTATCCAAACTATCAGTCGCACAAAGGTTAGAGCACCTGGTATTTCAAAAGTCTACTCATGTAAATAATGACTAGGCTTGATGTTGCTTAACTTCAATTACCTTACAAAAACGGGTGTTTCAACGTGCTGTGCCCGTGAGCAATATAAAGAGCTGAAGGACAGATAACTCGTGGAAAATAATCATTATTTTAGAAAAATCAATTATGTAAATTTTTGTAACTTTGTATAATATTTATGCATTACACCCTAATCTTTATTCGATATTTCATTGCTAATCATGCATTACTTTTTAAGTAACCAACATATTTATGTCATTGTTGTTTCCGTTCCTTATATTATGGCTGCTACTGTATATATAAGTTGTGATAAAGTTTGGCGCCAAGAATTTGTTTTTTCAGTAGTTTTACTAATAAAAGATATTTTGGCAAACAGATTTTTAACGTAAAGTGTTAGGTATGGAGTGTGAATAGAGCGCTGATAAGTTTAATGCAAACAATTTGTCATTTTAACTGAACAGGTTCACGTCAACTTCGAAATTTCGTGAGGGTAACATTACGATGTCTTCACATATTAGGGCTGCTTTTTTTGCTGTTGTGCTTTTTTTCTTTATTTATGTAGAGTTTGGTGTGAGTTGATATTTTGTGGGAAGGGAATTATTTCCGATTGGTTGGTTTTCTTTTTATTTCTTTTTCTTTTATTTTTATTATACAGACGTTTAATTTATTTTTAATACTTTTAATACTTTTTAATGTAGATTTGATGTCCGCTTCGTTGCTTTATATTGAATAGGTGTCAACTTAATTGCTTTTTTGGTTGTCAATAACAAAGTACATTTTACTTGTGTGGTCATTGATAACAATACGATTGTCTGGGATATTACTTTGATTGTTCAGTCTGTGTGTATTGTAAAGTCCCATACAAGTGTTGCAAGTCCTATCCCTGTAACTGAGTCTGCATAATTTCATAGCAGCTTTTTTTTTCAGTTTTCTTAGCGTAAAGGAGGGTATTGGTACAATCTCTCATTCATAGTTTTATGTTCAGTTGGTGTAACACTGTGCAATCTAACACAATATGTTCAATTGTTTCTGAATATTATTATAATTATTATTATTACACTGATGGTTAATTAAGTAACATGACCTTTAGTTTCTGCCAATACTTTATAAATAATAGACTGTGCTGAACATTTCAGAAATTTTGTTTCATTTCAGTGGGAAAATGGAAGCAAGGAAGAAGGCTAAGAAAAAAGAAATTACAAAGCACTCATGCCTGTTGTCATCAACTTCAGTGAAATCGGAAATATTCAATACCGTCAATATCATTTCATTTGTATAAATACAAATAAAATGATAATTTAAATAATAAACGGCATGAACAGTTAAGATTGATAATGAAATATCTTGTTAAAACGTTTAATCACTTTAACATTTAATAATTAAATAGGGCCTTTTTCTTCTGGAGATTCATATATATGTAATGTGCTAGGAATGTTTCAATCATTACCATAATAATTCAGATTTATTAGAAAATTAAAAAGTAAAATACTGACATTTTCAGGAGCATTTTTCTATTGTTATTATTGAGTGATAGAAGATGGTGAAAAACAATGACACTGGGTTTTAGATGCACAAAGTATAATATACAACCAATGTCACTCAGTTTCATAAAATTACATTAATAACATTCCTCATAGCCAAATTTACACGATATGTTGACTTATTTCTGTTTGTTTTTTTAAAAAAGTAATACATTTTCTTGCAGGCCGTGCCCTGTTAGAAAGAATGATCGCGTCTATTCTAACAGACTCTTGATTAGAATGTGTCCATGTATCTGGAAGTAGTTTGCAAGTTGCTTTGTTTGTCTAATTCATCAAATTTTATAGTAACCGTCTCGATATGGAAAAAATTAGCGATAAACTGTTGACGCTGAGTTTGGTATAAGTTCAGTTCGTGTAATCATGCGCACTCTGTGAGTTTTATCACTTATCTATACTTACTTCTAATTCTTATCCTGTAATCATAAATATATGCGTTGTATTACAGGGAATATGGGTTCCAAGTGAGAAATCAGTTCGAATTCCAGGTCGATTCCTTAATTCACTTAAGCGGATATATCTTCAGGAACTATATTAATCCGTCACTTCTCCATCTATCTCTGTGTTAAACTGAAGGACATATTAACTTCTATAGTGTTGATTAGTAACCAGTCTACCGCAGAAAGTAAAAGCAATCTACTTCGGTAAAATCTTTTCCTTATTCAGTCATGTCTCTTTCGAGATATGATAACCGAAGTAAGCCTTACGTATGGCACTTAACTAACTGAACCATAAGAAACAACGATGTCCATATTTAGTGATGATGGTCCTCAACTACTCCCAGAAGTAGAATAATGATGCACAGTGAATTATTCAATATTAGAAAACCTAACTTGTGGAATTCAAGTAACGAACAAGCAAATGTGTGTTGCTGAAATTTTTCTTTTCTTTTGACCATGTTCCTTAACTCAGAAAAGAAAAAATAAGATGTTAACAACAGCAGGCAATCAAAATCATAAACCATTATTATTATTATTATTATTATTATTGTTGTTGTTGTTTAAATGCTGTGGTAGCTAGACTATTAGATGGACAACGATTAAATTATAATTATGCTTAATGATTGTTTCTTATGATCAGGAGATCCGTAACCCATTACTGTCGTGGAGACGCCATATTTACTACAGACAAATTTGCAGTAGTGTTTTCCTTGGCTAGATGGCCTGATAAGGCAAACCAGCTTTATTTTGGAATTCAGAGACTTCTTTTTTCTCATAGGCAGGTTGCCAAGGTTATAGAAACCAGTCTCTCCTAATATTTATCCATATTTGTGTTAAGGGAAGATAAAATATTACTTTTCGCAAGAATATTAAGTAAGTAAGTAAACGTAATGAACAAATCGGGAATTCGAACTCAACTCTCCAACTCAATCCAAGTCGCTATCCATTACTCTACCGTGCCTCCAAATTAGTTTTAGTCATGCTCATAAATCGTTGGCAGATTAAAGAGTAGCAAATGAGTTTTAATCAAAATGATAATTATATGGGTGCAGTGAGATATAAAGGGCATGCCAAATAAGATGTAACACATTATTTCCATTGAATGACAGATTATTTCGAAAAATATGTCCTTTTTGATTATATGAAATTTTAGTATACAAAACATTCTCATGTGATGCAAATGGATTAATTAGAGACTTCTCTCCATTTCCCTAGCATTTAGCATGATTGACTACTACTTTTAGAGGAAAGATCCTCGTAATACAGCTTCCATGATTCATAATATATGCGAAAAGCAAGCTTATACTGTCTTGGCCTCCTCGATTATCATTTATATTGTTCTTTTGTCTGTTCTCTATGATCACAAGAACAAAATGAACGCACTAACTGCCAGCGGACTAATACGAAATCTGACTTGAACAGCCAACTTCTGCTTCTTTTTCGTCGTCTTTACCATGTGGGTGATCATTATTCTCAACAATTCCTTGTCCTTCGTAGCTTTTATTAAATGTTGTCGTTTTGTTATATATCCTAAAACTTTTTCTGACATCTATTTTCACAAGATCGTTAAGAGGGTTATGCGCTATTTTCTCTGTTCTAGCCTTCAATATACAATTCTTAAAGAAAATTAAAATAGAAATTCTACAAATTGCAGTTATTATGCATTTTATATTGAATGATAATGCATCAAAACTGCTTTCACCCAATTTGGCACTAAATATTTCACATCAAACGCCGCTGCACAACCTAGTAGACCAGAGGAATTTGACTGCAGTGAAATCAAATATTATATATTAACAATCAATGCTATACCTAACGAGAGATGGCCAACAACTTGGATATCTAAAAGAGACGCTTGAAACTATTTGATAGAAATTATTTATCTTATTTCGTTTGAAGATTAGCTTCTTAATTGGTGAATAATACAAGAACTCGTCTGTCTTTACATGTACTATAAGCTAATTAAATATCAGTAGAATTTTCCGTTTTCACACCTGTTTTGATGTCGGAGATTATTCGACGAAAAAAAAGAAGAGTTTTACATAAGAAACTTAATATTTTTTAATCATTTCACCTCAAGCAATCCGGTGAAGCCATTAAGACAAGTGCTTACTGAGTGTGAAATAATATGAAAAATAATAAAAACGAAATTTTAAAGAAAGATACAAATGAAATTAAAAAGAAGTAAATGCTTGAAGATGATAGTTGAAAAAATCACGAATTCAGAAAAGTGTTCAGTAGGCGATGACTTATAGAGAAGAAAATATTAACAGAAGACGTACAGTTTTATCCCGAAGTTTCAAAATTAGAACGGCCTTTTCTATTTTCCAATCTCGTACAGCTTTTTAATTCGTGATATATCTGTGACAGAGAAAACAAAATCTCAGTCGAATAACATAAATAAGATCTTTATAGAAAAAAATCTGGAAGCTAAGTTATGATAATAGGCAAGTAACTGAAGTTAAGTTGCCCGGTCAGGACCGAAAATACTGAAGATACTTTCTTTGGATTTTGTTAATAAACTCAAGACACACAAAAAGATCACCAAAGTATTTAATTGTTAATAAAAAATACGAAACTGAAAGTCTTATTGTGATCAGTTAAAACATCTAAGGTCTGACGCTAGTTTTTCTGTGTCCCTGTATTCAATATAAAATGCAAGCAGTAAAATATTGTTTGAATCTATGTCCGATTGGACACAATCTTGCTTCATTTTATTCATGGATTCCAGAATAAAAACAAGTAACATTATAACAAAAAGTAACAAAATTTCAATACATATGTCATATTATATTGAAAAATGAAGAAATAAAATCAAACAACACAAAACATAGCTACAAATGCGTAATTCACTGATAATATAATCAGTTGCGGATCGCATTTGCCTTGAAGAAGTAGCAAAGACATTTTCTTTTAGAATGGTATGAAGTGAAATGATATATGTTTGATATTTGTTTGTGCTTTTAAGAACTTACTGTTTTTCCCTATAAAAGGACGCCTGGAATTTTTCTCGCTGAATTGAAAAGAATGATAAGTCCAAACAAGAAAAAAACAAAAAAGAAAGAATGAAAAAAGAATGCTTCAAAATGAAAAGATTCCACAAAGAGAAAATCTCTAAGATTAATATTTTGTGCGATATTTTATGCAGAGAAAAAGGAAACGATATGAACATGGATACAGTGAAATAACGATAAAACTCAGCAGAAAATTCTAATTAAAACTGATATATATATATATATATATATATATATATATATATATATATATTAAAATGGATTATATTTTATTAATAAAACGGTAAACAAAAGTATAACAACGTTTAAAATTTGCTATGCGCCTTTCGACTAAAACTTCTTCAGAAAAAATCGTCAGTAAATTGAGACTAAGCAGTTAATAAGAAAAAATTGTTTAGTGTTTATCGTAAACCCACTTTCACTGGGATTTACTTAACTTGGGACTTTTTGGCTCACTGAACCAGGAAAATGTATTTTATTAGCTGTCCAATCTGGCTTTAGTTCTAATTTCTTGGTACAAATTCTATATTGAGTTAAAGAAAATTTAAAAAAATGTTCCTGATGAATGACTATTCCAAATATGTTATTACATCTGCCAGTTCAATGAGACTAAGATATATTGGCCATCTAAATGTACTATATGTGTCAGACTAGAGTGAATTAGTTTTTTTCGTCAGACATACGCCAATAAAATTTATATTACCATTAGGCTGTTTTTTTTTTTTGTTATAGTCTGGAGCATTTCTTCAACTAGAAGGTCTTGTCGTAAGGATGTTTTGCCTGCCCATCAAAGCAATTTAGTTGTTTACTAGTATAAGTGTCGATGCGAGGTCGACTATGTGGGCAAAACCACCCAGAGGTTAGAATTAGAATCGCCCAACATATCCCGGGCAGGTACGTAGACATGAGCCGGTGACATTCAGCAATTCGCAGACTCATGCCTCTGCAATTTATTAAATTCTGCTGCTGCAGAACAAGTTATTCTCCTGACTTTTTTCTGTATTACACAGCGTATGGAACAGACTCCAATTCAGAGATTGCATCTCTGATACTAATCAAAAACCTAGTACATATATTGGTTTTACTACAACCACGCTCTCCCGTAGACATACATGTCATCTTTCTGATCAGAGTACTATTAAACGACATTTCTCTGAAAAACATAAACATGTAGGTAATATCAGACAGATGTTGGTCAACAATACGGTGATCCTTACTCATACACACAGTAAGAGGAACGTGCAGATATTGGAGGCCATGTACATCAAATCAAAATAACCAACACTCAATAAAATCAACTTTAAAACAGGAAATAACATATTACATTTCATTTGACTACATGGTTTTGTTGTCATTTTGCGCTATCCCGCGGTGTGACGTCATAAAACCGCATCGCAAACTTAAGAACTGCGTTTATTATTTTTGGTAACTATTGCCGTTGCCAAGCGGAGTTTTATGTCAACACAAAATGAAATCGTCGGTGATGGTGGATTTTATAATATTTCAGTTTAAACAACCTTTCTGAAGATGGGTCATGTGAGCCGAAAGCTTAGAGAAAACCAATAAATAATTATCCAAATGTTGGAGAATTTTTGTCATTATTTTCAACTGAAATTAAAGCAAAAATACGACGTTTAGAACGGCTCATGATTAAACATAATAAACATTCATTGTCTCTTATATTTAATAGCATATGTTTAGAAAATTACTTGCTGCCTCGATATACTATATATATATATATATATATATATATATATATATATATATATATATATACGATTTACAAACTTCTGGGTTATGAGTGCAGAACGCTTCCACTCTGATCCGACTCCTCTATATATTTAGCAGAAACGTTATTTTTTGTGGATGTAAATGTCGGGTTAAACATTGGAAGCTAGCAGATAAATATTCGTAGACGTACAAACGAGAAATATACTCCCTTGAAAAAAATATTTCAAATTTTGCTATAATCGGTTGCTCTAATATGGATAAAGTTCTAGGGATACAGACTTGATTTTTAAAAAAATGACTTCCCTGTTCGAAATAAAAACAGGCACAGTTTTCTTTAGTAAAACATCTAAATTTATGCCGGTTGTTATTTACATGTTTAAGAAACACGGATAACACAATTGCTTTCAACACACACACACACACACAAACAGAGCTTCAGCCACAGCTTTCAGACTACATTGGAATTTCAGGCATCTATTCTTTTAAATTGGTGAGATACTCCTTATTTCTTCAGTTTATTTTTAGTTACAATGTGTTCTTATGGCTTATCGCTCAACTGCACCCTATGCATATAAATCAAAGGGTTTACTGAGTTAGAGTGCCAGATGCAAAGGGAATATGGTTGTAGAAATTGTGTTACTGATATGACGAGGATCTTCTGGTGGTGTGTCTTTGGTCAGAGTGCTGTTGATAAACATAGGCTCTTCCAGCAGACATCCTCTTAAGCGAGAGTAGCACTACTTCTCTAAGGTATATGATGTAGATATCCGTGTTAAGCCTGAGGCTCTGTCAGTAGATGAATCTAGACAAAACCTGCTATAACATCCAGAATACTCTGCACCACCAAGAGAACACCATCATGTCAGTAGCCATTCGTAATCACTATTAGACACAATTAACTCTTTTGGAATGCTCTGCACTCTCATCATGTTGACACACAAACACTTCGAAATGTTCGTATTGGAACTTCCGGTGATAATTCGAAGCAGTACAGCATGTCGTTTCCAAATTATGGATGGTGCACTTCTTCTCACAGACGGTGCCCAACAGACCATACTATATTCTTCATCTGACAAATAAAAAAAGATGCACTCATTAAAATATCTTGAAATCAAGAAAGTTAAAGTGGAGAAAATTTACTCATTGGACCTTATATGTGCGTGCGTACGTGTGTGTGTATGTATGTATGCTTGCATTTTCTTACGTTTATATATATATATATATATATATATATATATATATATATATATATAATGTATGCTAGGGAAATAAGTATTAATTTGAAAAAGGTGTATTCAAGTTAACTGAGGATGTTTGTCTTTAGCTTTTAATTTCATTCTCTCCAATTTTTGAAGTTGAACATCTTGATAAAACCAGCAGATACAAACAACCGAAATGATTCCATTTCATTTTTCTATTTATATGTGTATATTCGACTATTTTGTTGCTTATCAGAAATAAAACTTTGCCAACATTATAGTAATCGATGTTTGTTACAATCTAACGTATTCTCTCTTTTTCTTTTTTTATAACTTTACATTTCAAATCTAAATATTGTTATACCGTGTAATTTGACTCATGTCGAGAACGGTTTACAAGTCTTTACAATACAGGAAAATGTATAAACTGTATATATGCATATTAAATATTAGGACCTTGAATAAGTTCCCGCTGATGTTTTTATGAAAAGTAAAGTTTTCTATACAATAATCAGTAGGAAACATATCATTGAAAGTCCATCGCTAACCACTACATTTTTTCATCTTTCTGGCTTATTTAAACTCCACGTCAGAAAAACGATACATTTTTTGAGACTAACCATGACTCGAAATATTTTTTAGCATCTTCATAAAAAAATTCTTGCTCAGCCAAACCACGGCGTAATATCCGGTGAATAGGGCGTGTAGGGTAGGACTTCCTATTTAAGCGTTTCCAAGTAGATATTCATCCATTTTGCAACAAAAGTTGACGAGCTGTAAAATCAATTTATCATGTCTCTGCTCATGTAGTAGCCGTTTTCTTTTCAATGTTCGGCTCAAACGCATCCATTGCAATCAATCCTAATGATTTCTGTCGGTTTCAGCAGCTGATAATAATCTATAAACAGCTGATCTCACCAAATGGAGGGCAGAAATTTTGAACCATGGATAAAAGGATTTGCCGGCGATGTTGATACATGACCGGGTTTACACTACGATTTTTAACGCTTAGCTTTATCGTAGTGTATTTACTTTTCAAACCCGGTCAATGCAAAATGCAAAAATCTTTTCTTTATCTGCCGTTGAAGTAGCTGTTCACACGTGATTAGATGCAGATCGACGTTTGTCGGCTTCAACCCGTACGGTAACCAATTCCTTTGCGTTTGAAACTTTACTAATGCTTTCAGACGTTTCGAAACTGCTGATCCTAATGATTCTGCCTGCGCACAAAATGAGTCTATAATGCTTCCAATTTACGCTTTTTTCGGCGCGCTAATGTGTTCTTTATTTTCAACATCAAAATCATTATTTTTGAAGCGTTTAAACCAATCTCTGCATGTTGTTTTTGGCAGAGCATAAACACCATCAATTTCAACATGAAATGCTTCAGTTGCAGGTTTTTTAAATAAAGTAGTGCAGTAAAGTTTCAAACAAATACACTTTTTAGCGCAAAATTCGATATATTTAACCGTATAAAATAAAAAGTTGCTAACACGTCGGTGAAATGACATACACTGAATTTCAAACTTGATTATGGTTCTTTGTTATCGATGCATTTTTCTTCTTCTCCACGTCTCCCTATCCATTGTGGCTCTTAGTATGTTTGCTCCTGTTGCTCCTGGCAACCCCCGTTCCGTCATACACCTAATCAGACCCTGCAAATATGTTATCCGCTGCCTTTCTCTGTCTCTCTTTCCTTCTATCTGGCCAGTCAGTATCAGGTTCTCCAGGCTCTCTTTCCTCATTGCATGTACCAGGAACTTCAGTTGTCTCTTTCTGATGCTCAGCATCAATTTCCTTTTTGTTGCCATTCTTTCTAACACCTCGTCGTTGCTTGTATGCTCAGTCCACGATATCCGTAGCATCCTTCTGTAAAACCACATTTCGGCCGCTTCCAGTTTTGTCCTCATTTTCGATGATATTGTCCAGCATTCACTGCCGCACTGAAGAACTGACCACGTAGAAGTCTAGCACTCTTTTCTTCGTTTCTATTGAGATTTTCCTGTGTGTTAATATTTTGCTCATCTTCTGGAACACGTCCTTTGCCATGCCAATTCGCCTTCGGATCTCCGTGTCGCACTTTCCATCTTCTGTTAGAACAGTTCCTAGGTACTTAAATTCTTGTACTTGTAGTTCCTGGAACGTGAACAGTTTCAAAACAGCGAGAATTTATTCAAACTTCTTATATTTCATAGACATATGAGAAAAATATAACTCATATATATATATATATATATATTTGTATTTAAATAAAGCTTTAATAATATTTATATATATATATTTTTATATGTATAAAGTTTTAATAATATATATATATATATATATATATATACATCCATCTCCATCATTAAATATGTACATAGATACGAATCGATCAATAATGATATACTCTTACCCAAATCAACATTACTGATCGGACGAAGAATTTTCACAAATCGCGATAAACGCATATTCCTTCAGGGATAGCCCGTGCCTTAATCGCCTATTGGAATTTAACCTCAGCCTGACCTTAAGGAATGCTGATGTGTACGATCCATCGCTGACGACGCAGGATAAATGATCCTTTCCCCTTACACCTCCAGCCCATACCAGACTCCTCGTGCTGAAACGATCCAGATCAAGCCGGAGGTGGATTACTACACTACTACCAAGAACAATTTATCTAAATTTAAAACAGTAAAAACTTGAGTCGTCTTCACCTGGAATTATATATATATATCTATCGGTAAGGATGGAAATATGTATACATATTATATAATATATATATATTGTCATCCGGCAGACAGATCTGTTTCGCCGTATCACAGCTCATCAGTACGGTTAGACTCCGATTGCTTTTTTACCCAGTATTGAAACCCGCCCGAAATGGCGTCAGTCGGCGTCTCTACCCCTGGGCTATGGGCGTTCGGTGGAAGTAGGCAGACATTTTAGCGCATATCATTATACGCACCCAATAGCTAGCTCGCTCTAATTCATTTCACTGAATGAGCGATGCGTACATGCCAGAGTAGCTACGGTTTATCAAAGTCTACTATTTTTCCAAAGTGCTCAATCAGGGTGTGAGAGTGTAAATATTGTCATCTATCATTATACGCGCCCAATATATTTTCTAAACATATAATGTGAGCCGAAAGCTTAGAAACAAATTAATAAAAAAATTATCCAAATGTTGGAGAATTTTTGTCTTTATTTTCAACTGAAATTAAAGCCAAAATACGACGTTTAGAACGGCTCATGATTAAACAAAATAGACATTCTTTGCAACTACCACATTTCAAAATGAAATGAAAAAGAAAAAAAAAATTTGAAGCTTAAGAGTTCACCGGCGGAAGTAAAAAAATTTACGTCACAAAAAAAATCGGTTAGCAATCAATATCTATTTTTAGATTTTGGACAATTTTACATTTAGATTGAGTTGTAAGTAAAAAAAATTGAAAATTTGGCTTTGTCTAGATTTACAAAGGAAAAGGTGTTAACGGATGAAGTAGGAAGTGGTGTTTGATTGATATATATGTATTCAAAATTAAAAATCTTTTTGATATTTATATTTAGGTAATATCTTTTGCATTCTTTTGTTTTGTTTTCCTATCATTTTATATATTCAAACAAAATGTTAATTTGTTTGGAGCTTCTAAACTCTTAATTTCTAAAAATATTTATATACTTGCATCATATATGTTTCATAGATCACCATAGCCTTTTATTAGTGGGTTTTATTAAGCTTCCACTGTTTATGTAAAACTTCCGCAGTATGCGTCGAACTAAACTCCCGAGTGACTCCAAGCTATAGAACGTGCAAAAGCGAAAGAAGTTCCACATATACCGTAGTCTCGGCAAAATAGAACCCGACAGCCCAGGAAGGTATTCAATCAAGCGAAAGAAAAAGCCTGATTTTAAATATCGATATTTTGCTGTCATATTAAAATACGAAAATACTACCGACTTAAATCGAGACAGAAAACCTAGTGTGGTGCAATGAAAAGTGTAATTTTAACACTGACAAGTTTCTGGCTACTACTGCAGGTTTGAAATATAATGCAGACAATTAATTTGAATTCTGTCGGTACGGTCGTGAACGGAGTCATATAAACTGCGTCTAGAGATTATATGCAAACGATGTATTGTCAAATATTTTATGTAAAATTCGTAGATATGTGTTATTCAATGAAATAATTTGTACTTTTATGTATAGCGAGTAAGCATGAAAGCAATTAAATCCCAATTTTCAATTTCAGATTGATATTTAATATTTTTTCAGTAATTATAGCAATTGGCAGTGTCAAGAGATTATTTGCAAGAAGTAGAATGTATTATTATGGCTCATAAAAAGAACTAACAATGAATGAATTGAACTATATAATCAAAAAAATTAGCAAAGAAATGCCTTCGCTTCAAATTTCTAAGGATTTGAAAAGGGATCATCGAACAATCAAGAAAATATATCAAATGGGAATTCAACCAAGAAAAGAAATCTCAGGCTGAAATCAGGAATGTAACAAATGCGTCAAGTGCGTTCATATTTGAAACCGCTGGAGCTCCTATGGTGTCAAGGGAAACAAGTTGTAATGCATTAAGAATGTTTGCTGATGTAAAAAATTCAAATAAAGTAACCCATTTTAACAAAAAAAAACTATAAGGTAAAAACTGCAGTGGGAAAAAAATGCATGAAAACTGATTTCAGGAAAGTGCTTTTTGCAGTCGAATCAAGGATATCCCTCGACGGGCCTGATGGATTGGCTCGAGGATAGGTTTGCAAGCAACATGACCCAAGAAAAATTTTTAAACGCTAACAAGGTTGCGGTGGGATCATGATATTGGCTGGGATTATTGATAATGTGCTCGTGGGTCCATTTAAATTGAAAGACTGTGTAAAAATGAATTCCAAAAGTTACTGTGATTTTCTAGGGCAATATTTCTTTGAATTGATTGATAACCATTTTTAGCCAAACATAGATCTATGATCTTTATGCAATTTAACGCTCTAAGTCATGCATCAAAGTTTACTAAATGCTGGTTGAAAAAAAAAGAATTTGTTGAAGATTCCCTTATAGACTGGCCTTCAAATAGCTGTGATTTGAATCCCATTGAGAACTTGTAAAGCATCCCCAACAGAACTATTTATTCTAATGGAAAGCAATTCAACAGCATGTGTGACCTCTAGTTAAAGTTGCTGCCAACAACTTACCAGCCGCTAAAATTGCAAATCTAACATCAGATGTTGACAATAGGCTGCTAAGTGTTATTGAAAAAAGAAGGATTTTTGCAATAAATTATAGGAGCTTTTCATTATTTTTTAATATATTTTTAAATGTTTTTCCTTTAAGTAATTGGCGAATTTGTTCTAAAATCTTTTCATAGTATTTATTTACATTAGTTTTAGAAATTATAATAATGTAAAAGCATTAAAATAAATAGCTCCAAATGAACTGCTGACAGTTAAATTAATCTATTTTGTTAACTTGGTAAAAATTTTTCCAACCAAAAACAATAGTTTTTTTCTATTACTATATATTTAAGATAATAATATTAAGTAGAATCTAAGCAACATCATAATAGGGATTTTAACATTAAAGTCGCAAATTTTTATACCAATTCATAATGCGCATATAATCTCCAGACGCAGTATGGTCTGGACAACGCACGACAAAGTCTGAGCCTTTATATAGTTACACTAGTTTTACCATCGAAGGACTGAAATTTGACAAAGTTGAAACTATCACAAGAAAAAAGAATTGCTAGCACTAGAAAATAATTTACTTTCTGATCATGTCACGTATAGCCTACTATATTTGCAAAAAATGACACTCATGATAAAACTTAAATTTAAAAATTTGCCAGTAAAGGATAATATTTATTAAGCTTTTTCGTTCATATACTTAATATTACTATAATCTAAAACATGGAAATAATATAAAATTTTAAATGGTTTGAAATTTTATCAATAATAATAGATAAAGTTTGGAAAAAATGAACACAATTCTTGTAAAAATTAATTATTCATGAAATTTCCTTTAAGAATGTAGTGTCTTTAATATATCTCATCTATAAAAGAAAATACAAGCTTTTCTAATTGAATAATGTCATAGTTTAATTCATTTTTATTTTACGATACCGAGTAGATATTCAGTAAATGTTGTTTCCATTTGACAAAAATATTTCAATTCTCATGAGACATATTTTAATCAACATAAATCTAAAGAGGCTGTAATTTTAATTTTTTGAAATTGCATAAAATTAAGTTAATGAGGGTAATAGATGTAAACAAAAAAATAATAATTGAAATAATATATCAATATTTTCTAAAAGAATATATTTTAAAAACAATATAGTGTAAATTTTAAAGGTTTCTTGGGTTCAACATTTTTAATTCAACTTGTATATTTTATTGTGTTTGTGGTTTCAGAAAAGATATTGTTGTTTTGTTTCCATCTATTTATTTTTCCTTCTTTCTGTAAATAAGGACCGCCCACGACATATATATATATATATATATATATATATATATATATATATATATAGGAGCAGAATCGCAGACTGACGCCAATTTGGTCGGGTTTCAATCCTGGGTTAGGAAGGATTAGTAAGCGACCGGAGTCTAAGCCGTACTAATGAGCTGTAATACAGCGAAACAGATCTGTCTGCGGATGACTATAGTATTTACGCTCTCACACCCTGATTGAGCACTCTGGAAGAGTGGTAGACTTTGTAAACAGCAGCTACTCCGGCATTTACGCACTGCTCATTCGATAATGCATTGGAGCCCTGTAGCTATTAGGCGTGTTTATACGCACAAAAAAGCCTGCCTTCTTCTACTGGACACTCGTGGCCTAGGGGTGGAATCACCGACTGACGCCAATTCGATCGGGTTTCAATCCTGGGTTAGGAAGCGACCGGAGTCTAAGCCGTACTGATGAGATGTAATACAGCGGAACAGATCTGTCTGTGGATGACTATATATATATATATACCAATTCATAACAAATCTCACAATGTTCTCCACGTGCTCATACATTCGCTTGTGTCCGTCGACTGGAGGATCGTTTAAAAATACCACAGTGTCAAATGGCTTCGTAGGACACCATGATGTTTGATGAAACGACTCTGCATTATTTATGTCTGTTGTGGTGGCCCTAGAGCGAAAAAAAAATGAGGTGATGAGAATATTTAATTAATTTTTACTTTTCTACCGGAACATCTGCGTGGAGCCGGGTGCACGCCGACGAGTTTTGGTCATTTGCTTTCTTATCGTGAGAGTGCAAACATACGGTCCCTTGCTTTGCTCGGTATGTATCACCACAGTGTCTAGCACCATGGGGACACCGATTAGTTGTGTTAACTTAATTTTTCAATTCTTCACAAATGTTCTATCATTTGAGTAGTAAACAACTGACAAAAGGTCACTCGTGGTAAGTGATCATCCACCCATGGCATATGAAACGGATAGAGGAACTATACTTGAAGTACACTTCATGCGGTACTATGTGACATACTACAGCCACTTGAGGTGCGCCGTTACCTAGATCGTCCCCGACAGCATGTAGAATACGTTCTCCGCAGTCGAGTTGAAGATCTTGAATTGTAGTTCTTCACAATCAATTAGAAGTTAAAGATTTGTTTATTAGACTATCGATGCGTTTTCCCGATTGACAGTATATGTTATTTAATTAGGAAATGGAAATATTGACAAAGTTTTGCATTTGACAAAAAGCATAGACAGACAAAAAATGGTCCTTTGAACTCATTCTGAATGCATGTATGAAGATTTGACTTGGATTTATTTCAGAAAAAATTAATTGAATTTCTTACTTTCGAGCCATTATGACAATGAGAAGAAGATTTGCATTCAATCCGATCAAAAAATCTGCGAAAATTCATTAAAACCTTTCAATTTGACCTAAGAATTGAAAAAATCAATATTAACGACTTTTTTAAGCTACTTTTTATCTTTATTAATTAATCGAAAATGGGAACTCACAATTGCACCAGAAACCTAATCAATAACACCTCCCTCTCTCAATATATATATACCAGCATCCCGATGTAGTTTCATCGTTAGCAATATTAAATCTTGTCATTCGGTACCCCATCATTTTGACCTTGTGCCTCATCTTAGAAAGTCAGTAAGCACATTACCGGCCATAATTATTAGGCCAGCCCAGTGATTTAAGAAAATGATGTATTTCATACTATTTTTTTAGTATTTATTGTCAGGTGAATAATTTTAAATGAAAATAGAGAACGGTTCGTTTGTTAATATTGCACAATAACATGTGCATCAAATAAATTTATAAATATTTAATTGATTCGGACGAGTTCATCTTTGCTTCCTTGCTTTGTAAAACTTTTTAAAGTAATATTAACAAAAGAAACATTCTGTTTTCATTTGGAAAATAAATATTAAAATAGCATGAAATACATCATTTTCTTGGGTAGCTTAATAATTATGGCCGGTATTGTGAATATATATATATATAATTTTTTTCTAAATTTATATTGTGAAACATAAGAGACAACGAATGTCTATAATGTTAAATCATGAGCCGTTCTAAACATCGTATTTTGACAAAAATTCTCGAAAAGTTGGACATTTTTTATTAAGTTGGTTCGAAGCTTTTGGCTCAGATGAGCCATCTTAAGATATGTCACAATGATGTTAACAAAAAGCATCCACCATCAGCGAAGATTTTATCTTGTGTTGACATAAAACTCCGCTCATCAACGGCAATAGTTACCAAAAGTAGCAAACGCAGTTTGCAGATTTGTAATGCCGTTCTATGATATCACACAGCGTGAGAGCTCGAAATTATAACAGAACCATATATTTAAATGCGATGTAATATATAGAGGTTGAATCGCCGACTGACGCCAATTTATGTGTAGAAGCAATCGGATGTCTAACCGTACTGACTGTGATCTAGCGAAACAGATCTGTCTGCGGATATATATATATATATATATATATATATATATATATATATATATATATATATATATATATATAAGAATTACTATTCAATTACTATTCTTTCAATAATAGCAACTGAAAAGCTTTCGGGCTTCGATGCTCATGCACCATCATCAGGCAGTGAAATATTGTTCAATTTCGAGATAATATATATAGGTCATATACCTCGTAACTGAATTTTATTTCAGAGCTTGATGATTGTTCCTGTGCATCGAAACTTGAATGCGTTTTACTTGTAGCCACATATGCTATTATGATAGTAATAATAATAACTATATATCTATAAATGCTCTACATCTGTAGTGAACACTGTATAAAAGTATATATTAAACTGTGTAATGCATAACCATTATTTAAACTATAAATATATATATATATATATACATATCATTGAGCCATGACATTGATAAACACTATGAAGCAATGTTTGATGTCATGAGTGCAAGTGCATATATATATATATATAGAGAGAGAGAGAGACAGACAGACAGACAGACAGACACATGAGTAGAGAGATAGAAAAAGAGAGAGAGAGAGAGTGGTATTAAAATTGATATGAAAGAGACAATTATTGTGTGATAACAATGTTATAGAGAGCGGACTGAAGTTTCTTTCTTTTAATACTCGTATCATGCACTTAAGTTTTATTTTCGGTGGACGGAATGTATTTGTTTTAATAACTACTACAGTAATTCATAATTTCTTTATCAGATTACGAGACATGTCGACGCCAGATCCCAAGCGTAATGTTTGTGGGAAGCCAAAAGCAGCTTAAACTTTTCTATGCCTTAGTTCACGGAAGTAGAAGCCTAGTAACATAGACATCGTTTCTGGCGTGTAAATGAACGGCAAAAAATTATGGAGTAAACTGAGCCAATATTATTAGAATAAATATGCGTAGGAGCTTTCTTTAGTCCAGATCTTATGGTTTTGGCAGTGACTAAAAATATTATAATCCGTTAACAGAATAAAACTCATAATCAAAATAAATTACCATTAAAAAAATTGCGGGAAAACATTTGCTTCAGCAAGTGATATGAAAAATAAATAGAAATATTCTACACACCACAAACATATTCAAGTACAAAATGACTCCATCTCTCTCTCTCACACACACGCACGCATGCACACACGCGCACACACACACACACACACACACACACACACACACACACACACACACACCTATATATATATATATATATATATATATATGCGTGCATCTACGTCTCATGATTTGAGAGATTAATACCGGAAGGAAGCACTCTTCTGTGGTGAATATTAATTAATAGATCTGCATCAATAGGACCAATTTATATTATGCCTATTCTATTAGTCTCGAGGGTTTTCATATGCCAGATATAAATTCTGTGCTACATATCATTTCCTGTGCTTGCTGATCTCCATCAATTTATTTCTTTTATCAAACAAGGCGTCACACATTCGCTGCAAGATCATAAGACCCCTCCAACAGGCAAAGGTCATGCGCCACTATACCGACACTCCCCTGCTCTCAGCAGATCACCCTTTCATAGCTTGCCCCAAAAGTGTGTCCATTTATGCTATACTTACATAATCAATAAAAACGGCTTTTAATCTGTCCAGTTTGGAATAGTAGTTGTCTAAAATTAACGTGAAAATTTGAAAGACATCCTAATACCCAATGACATTTCACCCGATATACTGCACTAGATTGTTGCAATGCTGGCATATTCCGTTTTTTATAGGACAATGTTTACTTCTCGAAACTGTGTCGTATATGATCTCCTTGAAAAAAGAATTTTAGATCGAAATTAGTATCATTATTTTTTCTGTTCGATTGTGAATCACTCAGTTCCCGCAATGATTCAGATGACCTGAAGAGTCAAAGTTTGTTAAAATGCTCATATAAGATATGTGGAATATCTATCAAATGTCTCTACCTGAAGAGAACTAGACGGAACATATTCATGTGAACGGTATTAGATGAGGCTCTATCATTGGCACGCAAATTCGACAGAGCTGTACGAATGTTCAACTGCGCCGTAATGCTCTGCCAACACCCGTTAATGGGATTAACAATGATGATGATGATGATGACTGGGCATTGCAACTGATATAGACTCAGAATTTAAAATCAACAATCTGAGTTCAATATCCGGTTTATTCAGTTATGGTAATATTATATTAAAAAAGAGATTTGGCAAAGCATCTACCAGTCGCTCCCTAAAAGACGAGGGGAAAAATAGAACACTTTAGTTTTGTGTAAAAATTAAAAACAAGTAGTCAATTAACACTGGTTAATCTTGCTAAGATTGATTGCAATAATGTTTACCACTTTTAATTCCAGCTTCTCATTTAAATATAAACTAGCAGTATAGCCTGGCGTTGCTCGGGTGTAATGAAAGCTTTAAAACTAATCCATGGTCCTGGAGCTCAGGCTCTTTGGACGTTGGCACCAAAGACTAAAAAGCAATAGTTGTTTCCAGTTAAAGCGAAACCGTACAATGAAAGAAAAATGAATGGATGTCAAATTTTGATTTCCTGGTATCGATATCAAATAAGTTTTTTCGTCGGAAACTGAATTTTGAAGGCTAAATAAGTTCTGTGAGTAAATGGTATCATGGCTGAGACTAAGAACTACGATTATACCTACTTAGAGCAAAACCAGAAGCAAAAACTAAAATAAAAGGGTTGAAAAACATAAACATACATGCAGATAAACAGACACATACACAAACATCTTGCCTTATATATATATATATATATATATATATAATCAATTTTCTGCACTATTGTAAGAACTGCGACCTTGAAACTTCTGAATATCGTTTCTTATGTATTTTTCTATTAGTGTATCACATTTGATTAAAATTGGACTACACCTTCTATAACCCGATTTTTTCGATTATCGATTTTCGTTATTTATCGGGTGTACCTCGACACAAACCTAGCTAACAACACTCACAGACGCTTATAGTACAACTGTGTAAATTTTCAAGAAAATCGGTTCAGCCGTTTTGGAGTCTATAGGTAACGGACACACACACATACACGCGCACACAGACTAATTTCCATATATAAGTTTAGATAATTATCATCGACAGCATTCTAACGTCTATAAGAAAAGTTTATCATCAATCTGGAAATAAAATTTGTTGCGTATATATAATTTTTAATTTTATTTTTGCTTATGTATCTTATCCTCAAAATGAAAAACATATATTTCATGCAATTGATGGCATCTTTATTCTACTCCATGTTATGCCTACATAACCTACCAATTGTTTTTGGATTAATTCATGTTTTTCTACGAATTTCAGACCACATATATCAAATTGCATGTATATATAGCTTCAATTACTTTCCAACCTCCATAAAGTTGCGTCTTTTATCTTTTCTATAAATACTTTATCTTTTCTATAAATACTTTATCTTTTCTATAAATACTTTTATCTTTTCTATAAATACTTTAATAATAATTATTTCGGGAAGATTTCCGACATTTTATCTTATGACTACCTCATTTAAAATTACATTGGCCGGTAAAAGGCCATTTTTCTTGAGTTACCGTTTGTTTCTTTATTTGGATTACTCAAAAGACTGCTTAAGAAATTTTTTAAATTACTGACTTTTTATTATCTGTTTTAGTTAAATATTCAATTTTATTATTTTTTCTGATTTTGTAATTTTCTTTCTTTATTTATATTAATTATTTATTTATATTAATTAATTAATTAATTAATTATTTATTTATATTAATTATATTACATTTTCCTCACTCTCGCCTTTTCAGCTGATTTTTTATTTTGATTTTTGCGTAACATTTATGTACTTTTGAGTGGCTACTTTTTGAAATTTTTTGTTTAATTTTTTATTAGCGTTTTTTTGTTTCATTTTGTTATTTTTTTTAGGTCTAACTTTTTTGTCAACTTTCTTTATACTGTTTACTATTTATTTTTCTTTAAATATTTCTTATCTTTGTTTATATT
The DNA here is from genome assembly GCA_037127315.1 of Ascarosepion bandense. Lineage (NCBI taxonomy): Eukaryota > Metazoa > Mollusca > Cephalopoda > Sepiida > Sepiidae > Ascarosepion > Ascarosepion bandense. The sequence continues at coordinate 3,090,684 of JBBBDQ010001440.1, forward strand.
TTCCATTCAAATGTATTTCGTAATTTCTGTTCGTTTTCATTTAAGACACTCCCTAAATAATTTTTTTTATTTATTTACTTGGTGTAACCCTTCAGCTGTTCTAACAGGAGATGGAAAGTGCGACACGGAGATCCGAAGGCGAATTGGCATGGCAAAGGACGCGTTCCAGAAGATGAGCAAAATACTAACACACAGGAAGATCTCAATAGAAACGAAGAAAAGAGTGCTAGACTGCTACGTGATGTCAGTTCTTCAGTACGGCTGTGAATGCTGGACAATATCATCGAAAATGAGGACAAAACTGGAAGCGGCCGAAATGTGGTTCTACAGAAGGATGCTACGGATATCGTGGACTGAGCACACAAGCAACGACGAAGTGTTAGAAAGAATGGCAACAAAAAGGAAATTGATGCTGAGCATCAGGAAGAGACAACTGAAGTTCCTGGGACACGCAATGAGGAAGGAGAGCCTGGAGAACCTGATACTGACTGGCCAGATAGAAGGAAGGAGAGACAGAGGAAGGCAGCGGATAACATATCTGCAGAGTCTGATCAGGTGGATGACGGAACGGGGGTTGCCAGGAGCAACAGGAGCAAACATACTAAGAGCCACAAGGGATAGAGAGACGTGGAGATCCATGATCGCCTACGTCCTGAAGGGACAGGGCACATAGAAGAAGAAGAAGAAGAAGAAGAAGAACCCTTCAGCTGTACTTGATTTTTTTCAGGCCAAATATTCTTTTTTCTCTTTTTGCTTTGCATATTCTTGTTTGACTTATAGCTAACGTATTTCTTTTACTAGTATAACTAGTATTATATTGTTTGTTCTGTATATTAGTTTTTCTTTATTTAAGGTAAAACTTATCCATTTTAAATTAATTTCTTTTTAAGGAAAATTTAATAATTTCCGAATTTGGTTAGAATGTTTTGCGGAAGTTTGTTTTCCATTTCTTCTTTGTTTCTTAAATACCAAAAATAATTTACTTTTATACTTGGTTGGGGAAAAAGAAAAACTCTTTAGAACTTTTTGTCATCGCCAAACTTTATTTTTACTTTTTTGTTTCTGTTTTAACTCAGGTCAATTTTTTAAAACTTTATTTAGATCCGCCAGTATTTGTTGGGACCCCAAGAGTTGAAGATGTTAAATTGTGTGAGTCTTAGTTGTCGACAAGTGTTCACGCATAATTTGTTATTCTACGAAGGACACTGTGATCAAGTCTTTGACGTCCCTGGAGTTTAAGGTACTCTCTACAGAAAATGAAAAGTATAGGATTTTTCACGTGCCACAAACTGCTGCCCACGCCTGAAACTTTGTGGAGGTGACCAGTAGCAATTTTATATCTATATATGTCACCCTAAGAGCGAAGTATACAGCAGGGGAACGAATCTGTTCTAGTCTGAAGTTTTTCCTGCGATCTGGACTTGGTACGCGGCAGATATGAAGTATAACATAGAAAGGTGAACACTGTTCTTAAATTACTGCCCGAGCACTACAAAGCAACCAAATATCCAAAATTTTGAAATTGTGTTGAAGGATTCTCCTTGTCTTTCTTCATTCAAACCTTTATAAGGCTTTAAAGCTAAAGTTTCCAGGAGACATTAAACTTGTTAGCTAGTGTAAATGCCTGAGACCTGGTGTCGGAGTCTCGGAGGGCGAGGCTAGCTCACAATCGTCGGTGTCTCGGTGGTGTATGTTTGTTGTCTAGAGATAGTCCGGTTTTCAACTCACGATTATGATTACACACTCTCTAAGAGATTTGTCCTTTATTCAGATTTGATGGATGCTCGAGAGAGGTGCTTCCTGGCTAGTGAATGAACATATGAATTCGGCGGCTGCTTTTGTCTTCGAAGATCTGTCGGGCAGATATTGTGTGTTGAATGCTACCATAAAGTGTATGTCACTTAAGCTCATTCGGGTTTATGCGCCAAATAATCATGTAGTGCGACCTGAGTTGTTTCGGCAGGTCGATCTCTTTCTGTGAATATGCCGTCAGTTTATTTTAATGGAGAATAGGAATGTCCCACATGAAGCCGACATAGCTCTTAGGGGAGAAGAATCGGATACTAACAAATCAGATTTGAAGCAATTTTTAGACTTTATCGGTTTTAGTCTTTTCTCGCTGAACCCACTGAAGGCAATGTGAACTTGCGGGTACGGTAGTGCGTTCTAGGTACCTACACAGATTCCTTATAAAGCGAGTCGATGTAAGGCTCTTAGTTTGTCCAGATTTTCATTCTATAGTTTACACGGATCATAAGTTCGTCTGGGTTTGTGGAAACGTAGGTAATCCTAAGTTTGATGATGGCTAGCGAATTGGAAGAAAACGCATCATAGTTTGGCTAATAGGATTTCCAGGACGAGCATCTACAGCTTGAATTGACGGAGTCTGTGTTGAGAATATGTGCTGGAATAAATTAAAATCCAAAAATTATAGCATTTGCTGCTGACTATAGTCGGCGAATCCATCTAGTTAGATTAACAGCACAGACTGCATGTGGGGAAAAATTATAACGAACGGTCAAATACCATGATGACTAGGGAAAAGACAGACTCCTTAACTAGGGCAGATTTGACCTTGTTTTTAAAAAAAAGATTAAGATCTGGTAGACAGAGCTAAGTTAAAAAGAATATTTCCGGGGCGACGAATATGGCTGCTAAATTGCGAGCAAAGTAAGTTCGGAAGCCTCTATTAGATATATATCGTGCATCATATTGATGAATAAGCGGACCGTGACTACAACCGACAGCATATGGTGAGGCTTTACGAAACTAATTTTAGGATCTGTTGACAATTTCGAGACCTATTTGGCCGACTTTCCCCGATCAAGGCGGCTTGAGCAGCTGGGTACGAGAGTCCCATTACAGAGCAAAAAATATGTGAATCGCTGAAACAGTCTTCTTTAAGACATGTACTTAAAGAAGCCGCCTATTCTTGTTCTCTCCTGCAAGTAATTGACAACAACTTGATAATGTAGTTGTTTGTAACTTAACGCTTCACCAGTTGTGTGATGAATTTATTACTCAACAAAAATGGTGGTGCTGGAATAGGTAACTTTCGGTCTTTGACGATGTTAAATCAACAGTTGAAGATTTTAACCAAATCTTAAACAAGAGCTTGCGGGCTGTCCGATCTATTTTGATTGATTCCGAACATACTTATTTTGTGAACGACAGGACTATTCAGGACAATTTACAATTGGTAAGCTTGGTCACGGCAAGACTAAAGTGAAGTCGCGCTGATCAATTTTGATCAGTTCACGGCTGATAATGTTGGTCATCAATTTCTGTAGACTGTTTTTAGACTACCGCTTTCTAGCTGGACTTTTACACCTGGGTCCTGTTTCTGTAGGCCTCTCCCGAGAAAGGTAAATGGGGTTTGAGCGGAGGTTTTCACATTGTCTTGCTCTATTACTCAAGGATTTCCGCTTTTGCATAAAGTTCGTGTGCATGGAGGGGCGTATTTTCTCTGGACGGACGTGTCAGTGAAGATCATTGGCCTCCACTTACAAATGAATCGGTCAGAGTTGCTGGAGAATGCCGAGATCGAAGTTTGTCTGTGGTTTCAAAGGAACCTTAACTTAAAAATGTGGGCGGAAGTATGTGCCTCGCACATCTACTCGTTACTCTTTACCGATTCTCCGTACTTCTAATTCCTTCTGCCATATTAATATCATTATTAAGGTTCTTGTTCTTTTTCATGTGGGGAGGTGAGAGTTGAGTCACCCAAAGTAATTAGGATTATCTCTTACACCAACCAACATGACGGCCGTCTGAGTGTGCCTAGCTTTGAGTTTCGTCAACATACTCTTTGAATCCAGATTTCCAACTAGATGGTAAGGGTTAATTCTGGAAGAAAGACACCTGTAAAAACATCTCAGCCCTGAGAAGTGTGCACGCATGCGAGGAGGTGGCTCCTCGTTTAACACGAGATGAGTGCGCCTTCAATCTTGACTGTTGGGTTGCTCTTAAACGCCTCTTACATTCGAAGGATAACCTCTCCGACGTTCAGGCGTTGTCTCGTTTGGCATTATATAACGTGAAAGTGAGGGGGTCAACTGAAGTTAATCTGATAGACGAGATTAGTCTTTTAAAACAAGAGGCTCGCTTAATTTAACTTTGGCCTCCCGGGTTAAAATGCCTTACTAATGAAGACGCATCACTCTCCTGGTTGGTGATTCGAAGCGCGAAGTTGGGCATCAAAAGATTTTGTTCGGTGTGCTTACGAAAATCTCTAAACTGCATTCGTTGTGATTTGAATTTGGGAGACTGGATCAAACCATTCATTTCAAAGTCGTAGTCATGTTGAGCATTTTCATTGACGGTATCAAAGAGTTTTCCACTTGCTTCTACCACATTAATATTATTAATCTCTTCTGGCTTAGACGCAATGTGTTACCGTCGATGTTGAACGCTGAACATAATGTATTCTTTTGCTTGCTAGGCGTCATGACAATCGTGATATGGCTTCCATTTAGAAAGAATTCAATGGGGATGTTACGTTTAGCTATTCCCAAATGATCTTGTTCTTTAAGCATTAGCATAAACTCAGGCTTTAATTGAAATTTGGCGCAGTTTTCTACAACACAATATGTCCAAAATATAGGGAATCCTGTGCCTATGTCTCGAGTAAGAGAGGCGTATTTAGAGTGGCACATTCATGCCGGTTATTTATTAGGATAATGTTCTAACAGGATTTAATATTGTCAACCCAGTCCAAACTTAGACTGTCTTGGGTCTGAGGATAACATATGTCCGGCAGTAACTCTTTGATTGGGAAGAGCCTGTAACCACCTCTTGATTGATGTTGTTGCTAGGTACACAAGAATCTTTTTCTTTATTCTTTCATAGTGTATTAACCAGAATTTAGGTGTTAAATATTTGCCAGTAGATGTAACCATAACCATCGGGCGTTGGCACTTATTGTGCTGGCAAAGATTTAACACCTAAATTCTGGTTAATACACTATGAAAAATAAAAATAGATTTTTGTGTTAAATATACCAGAACAAATTAAAGAGACTTATCAGCAGTACATTTTAGAAACAATTGACAGCAATAAATCTGTAAAAAAAAAAAAATACCAGCAATACGTGTATGAAAAAATACCAAGAATAGATTTATGAAAAATTATTAAGATTTGATTTATGAAAAAAATACCAGTAAGAAAGTCATGAAAAGTACTCGCAACAGATTTATAAAAAATACCAGCAACAAACTTATGGAAAAATTCTATCAAGATATTTATAAAAAAAATACCAGTAATAGATTTATGAAAAGAAATCCCATTAATGAATTCATGAAAAGATAATTATCAACAATAGTTTGATGAAAAATTAGCAATAGTATTATTAAAAAAATACTACCAGCAATAGATTTATAAAAAAATACCAGCAATAGAATTTTCAAAAACATGCCTGCAATAGATGTATGAGAAAAATACTAGCAATAGTTTTATAATAAAAACATACCAGGAATAGATCTATGACAAAATACTAGAATTAGATTCATGACATTAAAAGATTCATGAAAAAATACCAAAAATAGATTTAGGAAAAACATATCTGAAATAGATTTATGAAAAAATGCTAGTAATAGAATTATAACAAAATACCAGCAATAGATTTATGAAACAATAACAGCAATATATTTATAAAAATATACTAGCAATAGATTTATGAAAAACATACCGGCCTTAAATTTATAAAAAAATACAAGCAATAAATTGATGAGAAAATAACAGCAATATATTTTTTAAAAGGTACCAGCAGTAGTTTTATGAAAAAATACCTGCAATATATTTTTTTTAAATGCCAGCAATAGATTTATGCAAGACATACCGGCAATAGATTTATGAAAACTACCTGAAATAGATTTATGAAAAAAATACCATCAATAAAATCATGAAAATATAATTACTAGCAATAGATTTATGAAAAAAAAAAATCAAAAATAGAATTATAAAAATGCCGATAGCGATAGATTTATTTAAAAGATATCAACAAAAGATTTGTGAAAAAATTCCCAGCAGTATTTTTTGAAAAAAAATGACAAAACAACCAACAAAAAACAGCAATATATTTGACTTTCGACAAAACCAGTCATACAAAATTCGTCAACGTAATCTGATCTGCAAATACATTACTTACAAAAGATACATATTCTATTTATATAACATACCCTTTATATCTTGTCAGTATTAAATAACGTGTTGCAGTTGATAAACCGTAAAATAAAATAAACCAAACCAAACCAAAATTAGGTTAGATCATAGTTGTTTATTGTTCTTAGCTTCTTTTTTCAAAGTTTACTAAGCTAGGGGATGTAGCTCATTGGCCTCTTTTAATTCTGCCCCAAACTTATTTAATTAAGTTCATTCTCCCCTCCCCTCTCACTTTTATTTTATGTTTGAAATTTCTGTAATAATAGGGAGGGAGAATATGACATGCATATGACTTATTTAAAATCTAGAAAGACAGAGAAAAGCAGCAACCGAATTAATGTCAGAATAGATATAGGAAAGGCTATCAAGAGTAACAACAAACTTTTTTTTAATCATTTCACCCCGAGCAAGGCAGAAATGCCACTGATGTGCAAGGGGCTACATAACTGTAAAAAGATTAATTAGAAAAGAGTGATGAGTACAAACTATTTAGAAAGGAGCAATAGAAAGCTGAGAATGCAGGTGCGATGACAGATACATAGGTGAAGAGAAAGGGAAGGATATATGAGAGTGGGGAGAGAGCTAGAGTCCAGTGGTTAATAGATGAGTATTGACATTGCATTTAAATTTCTGGAGGTTGTAGCCGTCAGGAAAGCAAGAATATGGGAGCGAATTCCACAGGCGGGAAGTGCGAGAGAAATGTAAAAAATTTCTGGTTATCCATGATCCCAAAGTGCCGAACAGATAGGCGAATTTAAAAAGAAAATCTTTAATTTTTTAAGTTTTAAATCTTTTTTATGGTGAGTACAATTAAAGCTTGTAATATTCCATATTCCTTGGGTGTATGTTGCATTCGCGATTTCAGTTGAGGTAGTGTTTTTTTTTAAATTTTTTCATATTCACTGGCGCAAAATACAAATCATACTAAAGGATACGAATGTGGTAGATATTTCTCGGGTGTGAACGAGAGGAAAAAGCTTCTGTCTCTCCGGTTGTATATTTTTGGAACCTATTAATGGCTTTCTCGGAAAGAATTACTTTCAAAATATTTTAAAGAAAAAGAAAAGAAATAATATACTTAAGCTATTTTTCAAAATGGCTTCCTAGTCAGAAACTATTTTGATATACTCTCTCTCTCTTTATATATATATATAGTCACCCGCAGATAGTCCTGTTTCTCTGTGTCACAAGTCATTAGTACGGCTAGAAATTCGATTGCTTCTAGCCAAGATTGAAATCCTAACGAATCGACATCAGTCGACGATTCTACGTCTAACCTATGGGCGCATGGTGGAGGAGGGCGTATTTTAGCGTGTTATATGCACAATGTGAATACACGTCAGTAGCGTAAAGTGCTCAAATTCATTACTGTATGAACGATGCGTAAATACGTGAGTAGCTACTGTTTTTAAAGTCTACCATTTCTCCATAGTGCTCAATCGCTTGGCAAGAAGGTGGGTTGTATCAAAAATATTTTTATAAGCTTTGAGGGCGGATGCTTCACAACAAAATAAGGGCAAACATCTGTATAAACCTATAGCATTTTTAGTGTTATTTTGAGTTATTAATTTTAATGTTTAATATAGATACTGTTAAATATATAATCGGTCTTGCTAGATTCTTAATTTGAGGTAAAACTGTCTCAACAAGACAATGATAACAGCTGTAAAGTTTAGATGTCTCGGCTAGCGTCGGTCTGAAAACTCAATATGATAAGGCCGTGAATCCTTTATGCGTGAGATATTAAGTTTAAAGAAAGATTCACGTCCATTATTATACGCGGCATATTAAAATACCAAATCTACCTGCTCACGATCTGAATATCCGGTCATTGTTAAACGGGACACTTTTCAGATAACTAACTACTACACACGTTAAACGTTGAAGACAGACTAGCTACAAGTGTATACAAATGACAAATGTAACATGATCTGCAAGGCAACACAGTGTTATTTATCATAAACGTTCTTTAAACTTAACTAAAAAACAAATGATTTTCTGACATATTTATATGAAATTCTTGTCCTTTTTTGGTGCGAGGAACCTGATCAAAATTTTTTAAAAATATTTTCGATATACCCTGTATATATACTTCGAGTATCTCACTAGTGCGCAGGAGCTTGCATGGAGTGAAAGAAAAGGCTGAGAATACGGAGGATTTTTGAAAGGAATAAAAGAGGAATGAGATTTAAGAAGGCAGAAGATAACAAATAATATAGTTACATTTTTGTAGATTGTAATTATCAAGAAAGCAAATAAACGGAAGTGAGCTCCACAGGTGTAAAGTGAGAGAAAAGAAACTGTTGAAGAAGAAGTGGTTGTTCAAGGGTAAATTCTGACACGTAGCTTCCAATCTAATTGTACGTTTAAATTCCTTTAGTCGAAACTTCAGGTAAAAAGCCCCTTAGAGCAGGTGCTATAAAAATACATGTAGCAAATACAGCAAGAAGCCATGGTGAGAAAGTGACTGAAGTCGAAATACCTAGTAAGGATAGATTAAATTAGAGATCATTCAAGAATTTTGAGATGTACATTTTGAGCGCCCGAACAGATATGTCAACAGTATTCAATGCACGAAGGCATGGTAGTTTTGTAAATGTGTAAGATGGAATCTGGCGAGAAACAAACCTCCTGACACCATTCAATGGCCCACATTTTCTTGGAGAAGTTGCAGCTGTTGATTCAATGTAGTCACTACACTTCAAAACAATGAAAAATGTGAGGGCAAGAAGGCGTAGTGTAGAGTTTAACATCAGACCTGCAGAGGTTCTCTACGGTGATTAAATGACACCAGTTTTGTTTTGGAGGCTTTCAAATTTACAAGTCAGTTACTGCCCTTGTTGAAAACTGAATGGAAGTAAAATTCAAGAGCAGCTGTCAGGTTTAATTCTTCATATCTGATGGAATTCCTATTACGCAGTATGCAAATGTACAATGCATTTTTAGGATATAATCACAACAATCGTGTTGCGCTAGTGATTCAATTTACAGTTTTTGAATAACAGAATTGAACATTCGGGCTTTTTCCCTGAATTAAATTTTGTGGAAAATTCTTAAACTCAGAACAAAGAATTCTCAACGACTGAATTTCCCTGTAATTTACTCTAAGTTGTGTACATATAATCATACACAGTTTTCATTATTATATTTTAAAAAAAATTGTATGTAAATATATATCGGCAAATACTTACACACATACACAAGAGACTACCACAAGGGTCTTTCACGGCTATCGGTTTTCGAATGTAAAATATTATAAAATAAATAAAAGACACTCCCCATTAAGAATAGTGGCAGAACACCACCTATTTTACACAAACCTATCTCGTCTCAGAATAATCATAGTGCTCTGTATCTACAACAAAAACGAAATATGCACAATGTAAGCTAATAGGATATTAATTCGTCAGAGAGAGAGAGATAGAGAGAGAGAGAGAGAGAGAGAGAGAGAAAGTACGAAAAGAAGAGAGAAAGAAAGAAAAAAAGTAAAAAATAAAGAGAGAAAGAGAGACACAGTTCTGAATGTTCCCCTGTCTGCTTAAAACAAAAAAAATTACAGAAGTTTTTGACATACGAGAAGTAAAGAAGCATTTTCTGTAGATTTTAGACAGAAATGGAACCAATTTATGAGCACGTGTATCTAGGAGAATTGGAAATTTGGCATCAGTTTTTCATGCTTTTTAGAGATCGAATCTTGATATGATCGTGGAATACATGGAAGGAGGTATATGCATATTGCATAGGAGAGATTCTATTCCAGTGAGAAAATCAGAGTAACATATTCCACATAATCCCGCCCAAATTTTTAGATTCGAAAATGGAATTTTAAAAGTATGTAAGTCCCACGTATTCTATTTGACTAGCAGTAGATGAGAGCATTTGAAACTGACTGAAGTGAAGAGGGATTGGGGATCTACCCTTATTTAACAAATTTTCCAGAGCCGCCAGTGATCATGAGAGCGAAAATTATGAAAGACTGTACGGTGTATTATGTATCAGCGAATAGCAACAGAGACTCTTTGAAGACACGTTTACAAATATTACGAGCAGGAACAAAGAGGCTTCTTTTAGGATCCGATCTATACTGTTGATATAGAACCGGAACGGAACCGCCGTCTTCATGTGACGAAATTACACACACACACACACACACACACACACACACACACACACACACACACACACGAGCGCGCACAGACAGATAGATATAATTTTGGAGTAGGGTGCAAAAAAAAGTGGTCCCTTGTGCAGTATTGAGGTTACAGTTTTACCATAACAGTGGCTGCTACGGCTATTTTAAGAGTATGTTTCTTTTATGAAGATGAACACCAATTGCGTTGTAATCACCACAACACTAAGAAACAACTAATGCTAGAATGGCCAGTCTTCCCTGCTAATATTCCATAGATTGGTGAAGAAGCGATAGATACATATTTTTCGGGGTCACTTGCGTATAATCGAACACAACGCCTCAGAGAGAATTCAAACTTGACATATCAATCACAATGTGTGTCGATAACATCCGCACAAGCACATACCATTAAGTTACTTATAACATTACAAGGATTTGTGTATATATATATATATGTGTGTGTGTGTGTGTGTGTGTGTGTGTGTATATATATATATATATATATATAATCGGAGATAATGTGCCCTTGGTGTAGTGGTTACCTTGACAAACACGTGCAGATACATTTTTGGTAATCGTCTCACTCTAAGCAAGAAGGTGTCGCCACTGGTGCGCAGGGAGCTACATAGAGTGAAAGATTAAGCAGAAGAGAGCGAAGAGAACGACGAACCAGTTACGATTCGGAATCTTAAGAATACCGACTAAAGGCACGAGACAAGTGAAACTAACAAATTCGTTTATTTCCTGTGTTTATTCTACATGTGGGTGATAGTTTACCCGACATCTTCCTACCATTTTCATTTCGGAAGGTTTTCTTTTCAGTATACATTCCATTCCCCATTATTTTATTTATTCAAACCAAGCTGTTCGGTTGATAAATAGCTTTTGCCAACTGCACTTTCCATATGACTTGTGAATGTTAAATTCTCCAAATCCTCTTTTCTTAAAAAGTGTCCATATAATTTCAAGTGTTTCTTTCTAGATATAAGTTTCCCTTTAATTTCGATTATATATAGAACTTCCCGTTATTACATGGTCCGTTCATAATATTAACAGTATCCTTCTGTAGAAGTCGCTGTTGATTATAATGTATTTTTAATCTTTGATTATAACAAACTAGCAGACATTCATTACACCCGGCGTTGCTCGGGTTTATTTTAAGCTTTAAAACTATCTACTAAGCTTAGACTCAGACTAAAGAACATTTGTGTGAAGTTTGGTGAGAATCGGATAAAAATTGTGGATTTATATAAAGGACATACAGACAGATAAACAGACACAGACACACACACACACACACAAACATTTTGCTTTACATATATATATATATATATATATATTATCAATTTTCTGCACTACCATTCTTATATAACCCGATTTTTTCGATTATCGATTTTCGATATTTATCGGGGGAACCTCGACACAAAATCTAGCTAAGAACACTCGCAGACGCTTATAATACAACTGTGTAAATTTTCAAGAAAATCGGTTCAGCCGTTTCGGAGTATATAAGTAACGGACAGACGCACACAGAGACACACGCACAGACAAATTTCCATTTATAAATAAGTTTAGATGCGTGAAATATTTTTTGTTATAATTTAAGTTTCAATTTTTCTAAGACATTTGCTTAGCGTTTGGAAGACATTTTTGACGTTTCCGGTGTGACTTATAGTACAAAATTGTATTGACAATCGTTATATTTACTGGCATTTCTTTTGTAATCGTCTCACTTCAAGCAAAGCAGTACTGCCACTGGTGCGCAGAGGGGTAACATAACAGGAGATTGAAGCGAGAGAGAGAACAGCTCGCAATAGAAGACGGAGAATGCTTAAGAAAAGGGCGGTGTGAAGAGATCTGCTTGAGCGGAAGGTATGAATGGAGAAGGCAGATAAGAGTCAAGGATATAAGAGATGACAGTTGAAGATTGTAGCTATCAGGATAGAAAGAATATGGAAGGGAGTTCCACAGGTGGAAACTGCGAGAAAAGAAGATGAGAGAGTAGAAGTTGTGGTTACACTTTATTGTTTTTACAGTAAAAGAATGGGATTTTATTTGTTAGTCTAGTAGGTCGATTAAATTCATGCAAAGAGAGCACCAAGGAGCTAACCTTGTCGGAGTGAAATCCGTGAAATTATTTAGAGAAGAGACAGAGGGAAATCAGAACTCGTCGGTGAGAGAGAGACTGGAGTCGAACCGCCAGGTCGGGAACGACTACATTGCAGATTTTCCTTTGGATTTAGTCGAGAACTCCAAGATAGGCGGCCGACTAGACATGACAACATTGTTCAAAAACGGACAGATGGTAGATTTGTATATGTGCATGATGGATGCAGAAGAGAAAAAATTCCCGGTTCATCATAGGAACCCAAACTACCTAGCAGTAGATTTAACTATTAGTTCAATGTAATCGTTCAATTTAGATAATATTAGACAAATTTGATAGCTGGATTCAAAATTGGTTTCGTTTATTGGAAATAATAATTATGAACCAATCAAAAGAAAAGGGTAGAGTAAAGATTAACTAGTTCTGGGAGCATTAAAACTAAACGACCCTCGACCTCGCTGATAGAGAAATCCAGCAAATTACTCTACGTCCTTGAACTAAGTATTATTTGAGTGATAACGGCTTGAATGAAATAGCTTTAATCTAAGGGGTATATTATAGGAATACTAAAAGTATAGCCCGGGGTTGCTCGGGTGTAATGTAAGCTTTAAAACTAATGCATGGTACTGGAGCTCAGACTCTTTGGATGTTGGCACGAAAGACTAAAAAGCAATAGTTGTTTCCCAGTTAAAGCGAAACCGTAGAATGAAAGAAAAATGAATGGGTGTAAGTCAAATTTTGATTTCCTGGTATCGATATCAAATAATATATTCCGTCTTTAATTAAACAGTATTATATATTTATATCTACTGGCATGATTATTTTCGATAAATGTTTATTACGAAAATGTGTGTCATTCGGCAGGATTCGAACCTGCGACTCCTATTCACATAGGGGACGCTAGCAAGTGATCTCGTACGTTTTAGACCTCTCGACCACGAATGACCATTAGTCTAAACGAGGTTTTAATCCAGCCTATATAACACAGTTGTCGATTCATCGCAGTAACCATAACTGCTCTGAAATGTATCGTAATGTCAACAAATGTAAACATGTTACGGAAATTAACGAGGTTTAACGAAACTTGGTTATAAACGACCGACAATTTAAAATGATTTGTTTGATCATTATTTTTATCGACACTCGTATTTAAGTAGATATTCTGTTTCTATCTACTGGCCTGATTATTTAAGATAAATTTTTATTACGAAAATACGCAGGCTTGAATCCTGCCGAATGACACACATTTTCCTAATAAAACTTTATCATAAATAATCAGGCTAGTAGATATAAATATATAATACTGTTTAATTAGGAAGAGAATATCTACTTAAATACGAGTATCGCTAAAAAAATAATGTTCAAACAAATTATCCCGGGCAGATACAGTGAAGCAGGCTTGTGTGTGGAAAACTAATATATATATATATATATATAATATGTATGTGTGTATGTGTTTGTGTGTATGCCGAACCAAAAATATTCGGTTTCAAAGTAGTTTATTTTTGTAATGTTCCATTTTTCTTTAATTGTCACCGTATTCCAGAAAAGTTTAATGATTAGCGAATATTTTTTCTAATAAATATGGCGACCTTCTAATAAGGTGGTATAAAAATATAAATTTTGCCTACTATTCAAATAAATATTTTAATGAAATATTTTGAAAGTATCTTTAATTGCATGCTGACGTTATTCTTAGTTTTGCTGACGGGTATATATAGGGAAATTTAAATGTAATCAATTGCCATAAATACCCACGTGGGTCAACTCATCACTAAGAGATGTGTTATATATAAAATCTTATCTACATGTAACTGCATACACACAAACACACACATGCGCACACACACACACACACACACACACATGCGCGCACACACACACACACACACACACACAAAACTCGGCAGCAGTAGACTGTTTTAGGCTTTAGCTCAGTCTTATATATTCTGAAGATTGTATTTAAGGATGAGCAGAAACGGATCTTAAACAGTCTATCTCCGCTCATTCTTGGCTTCAGTATCCACTTTTATATTGTTGTACGTTCTATTCCTGAGACTGAGCATTTTACCAGATATATAAGGTTTAGGATGCGGTTTCCGGTTTTCTCTTTTCTAATCTTCTCACTCTTATGTAGCCACCTGCACATCAGTGGCATTACCGCCTTGCTTGGGGTGATATGATTAAAAAAATATATATATATATAGCGTGTCTGAAAATTAGAATTATTAAATAAATAAATAAATAAATACATATGTGTGTGTACGTGTATATATGTGTTGATTATTAAATCAGTTCAACTATATATACGCAAATACATATTTAACTTGAACATTCTTTGCATTGAAAACATACTTTTCGAAATCTATGATTGAAAGATATCTTAATATCATATAAGAAACGCATATATACGTGCTATTGTATAATTGTATATTTCTGCACTGTCGCTATTAAACGGATAAGAATGCTGAAGGTTTGTTTATAACATAATTATAGAAACTTTTCTGTAGTATTTGTTTGTTTGTTTGTCTGTCTGTCTGTCTGTCTGTCTGTCAGTTTGTCTGTCGTTGGTTAAAATATCTCAAGATACACTGGATAAATTCGAATGAAACTTTCAGGGATGATTAGGCTTTTGGCCGGTACAAACCAATTAGATTTTTGATTTGGTGTTATTTTCTCTGTTTTCTCCTTGTATATGTTCGTACCTTTCATATGCCAAATACTGACTTTTCCCTCCCAGATTGCTTCACGTCATTACATTTTCTAAACACACACCTTTAAATAATAATAAATAATTATCTCTTGCTAATCACTGACTTGATGTCATACCATGGCAGAGATTTGCCTGTCTCTGACTACTCTTGTAAATTAATAATATTCTAATCAACTACATGGTAAAACTATTAAATAGAAATTCTGTTTTCAGACATCTTTTAATCGAGAGATATTCATTAGTTTTAAAGTGAATTATTCTTCCAGGATTTATGTTTGTTAGAATAAAGAGCAAATAGTGTGCAATCTGACAATTTCTCAACGTGTATAATAATGTGAGCATACCTGTCAGAGATTACAAGTTTAAGTAAGGTAAGAACATGTTATTATGTCTAATGTGGATATGTAGTACTGAAAATTAGGAACAAAGAGTGGCAAGAGACAGGGACAAATGGAAGTCCATGATCGACTACGTCCTGAATGAACAGAGCACATGAAGAAGAAGATATATGTTTGGTCATCATCTTGCTATAAACTTTGTGTACACATCCTATCGCGTGAATTAACAGTTTCTAAACTTAATAATCACCGACGTCGCCGGTTAATATTGATCTTGACTGGAGTAGACCATTTAAACGACGATTCAATCAATATGTTCACCATCAGATAGTCTTAACACAGCATATTTTTTGTTAATTACCCCCTCAGTGCAGCCTTATATGGATCATTGAACACAAAATGGGCCCAGAAAGCATGCACGAAGTGACACCGTGGTACACTACTAGATATGTGTGGTCACATTCAGTCAATATCTAGATTGGTGACCACTTTGGCATACCAGGTGCTGCTAGTTTCAGTGTGTCGATCAAAATTTCAAATCGGATAACTGAGATTCAATTCCAGTCGTACTCGTTATATTCACATAGATGCAAATATTTATCGGAAAAGGTATGAATCCACTTCTTCTAACCCCAACTATAGGTTAATCAATTCGACTTGTATTCTTAAATCATTATTATCTGAAAAATATTCTGATTTGAAGTAGTCTGTAATTCGTTGCTAAGCCTTAATTCTTTTTAAAAAAATCAATCAATAGCTTCTGTGAATGACACATTAATTAGGCCTGTCTTCTCATATGTCCCAGAAAAAAATATATATCCTTTTATCTCCCTTTCTTTCTCGTTATCATATGTTCTGTCCAAAGTATTATTATTGTTCTTTTAAAGAATCAAGTTTCTTTGCTTCACGTCTCTTCTTCAATTATGTCCAACATACACTGCCATAGGTAAATGTTGAGCAATTTCCTTACATATAAACAAGGGAAAACCCAGAGAAATCCAAAGGCACGTAAGAACACTGAAATATATATTCCAGAAAATAATCCAAGTATTATTATATAAAAGAACATATTAAAATCATAGCAGTGACTGATAGAAAATCTTCTGAAAAATGAAAAAGAAACTGGAAGTGGTGTCGTTCTACCACCGAATATTAATGCTACCATAAACATGATATGTGATCATTGAAAACGTTTTAAAAACTCGGGACTATCATAAACTGGCAGTAACAATTAAAGAAAAATAAGTTGAAATTACCGGGATAAAAAAGAGCGACAATTATATGTACCACTAAAACGATATGTTGAGGGCCAAAACAGGTAGTAAACAATGGGTAAATTATTTACCTACTCTGTGGGAATGAGTTGTTTATTCAGAAATAAAATGACTTAAAGTAAGCCAAACCAAAGATAAAAAAAATTAAAATATGTTTAACAATTTTCGCTCATCAAAAAAAAAAAAAAATGCCCCATAAAAAAGAAAAAAATCACTTAAAAAGAAGTACGTATAAAATAAAGCATTCGGCAATTATGTAATAAAAAAAAATATCTTGTTAAACAGGTCTGATAAGTAATGAGTTATAAATATGAAAGAGTCACAAACTGATTAAATAAAATATGGATAAAGGAATTTAGTATAGAAAAATATATATATGTTTAAAATAAGCTTTGAGGGGTAGAATTTAAAAAGACAGGTTTGTCTCACCCCAGTTCGTAAAAAGTTGTTGTTTTCATTGGGTTTTGACACTTTTACAGTCACAAAAATATAGCCTTAGTCATGAGAAGATTCGTTTTTGTAAACTAAAAAGCATTAATCAAATCAGGTCAAAGATAAGAACACAGAGCTAACATAAACATGCACATATATGCGGACTGTATATGTAAAAGTATATATATATATATATATATATATATATATGTGTGTGTGTGTGTGTGTGTGTGTGTGTGTGTGTGTGTGTACACAAAGTTTATAGCAAGATGATGACCAAACATATATCTTCTTCTTCATGTGCCCTGTTCATTCAGGACGTAGTCGATCATGGACTCCCATTTGTCCCTGTCTATTGCCACTCTTCGTTCCTAATTTTCAGTACTACACATCCACATTAGACAGAAAAAAAAAACACACACACACACACAAACACACACACACACACACACACATATATATATATATATATATATGTGTGTGTGTGTGGGTGTGTGTGTGTTTGAATAGAATAAGTAATAAAAATTAGAATAAAGCGTATTTAGTCTATCATGTTTCAGTTTAACAAGATTATTCATAGATTTTCTAAAGACGAATAATGTAAAATCATTTAAAAATTTTTAAAAAGCGTTTTTGGAAAACGTTTTTAAAATTCTTTTTTATTTTATGCATTATGTCGGATTTCGATCCACACACACACACACACACACACACACACATATATATATATATATATATATATATATATATATATAAACTCGATACCACAGAATTTAAAAAAAAATTTGAAAAGGGAATACATTTTTTTTATTGTAATAAAACCCTTGGGGATGCTTTCGTCAAAAATTTATCGCAAGGTGCCGTTGAGCAACAGAAATTCTCACGAAAATAAGTTCTTAAATTATGACGACAAACTTGATACGAGGAGCAGACTTGAAACAAGTTTAAAAAAACATTTATTTATTTGTAAAAAATAATCCCCTAATAAAATACAAAAAGGTTTTAACGGTGTATAAAAAGATATAGTTTACTAACGGTCCATTGTGTAGAAAAAGTGAATGTAAAAAAAATGTTTGTCGGCACCGGCTAGGTCGGTGTACTTTTATACCGGTGGATTTAAGTAAATGATGGTCAGACCGAGCTTTGAACAAGATGAAAAAGCACTCGTCTTCGTCTCGGCATAATATATATTCACCATTAGGTGCTGGCCGATCACAGAATCGTGCAAAAATTTGCCGCTTTACTACTGGACTTTAGTTGCCATATCTAATATGAAAATATTTTGACAATATTAATTTAAATAAACATATTTTCAACCTCTCCACTGCATTGCTTACAGAGATAGAGAAATTAGTCTTTTACTAGAGGATTGAAATTTTGCGTTTCGCAACGAAATTTAATAACGAATTGATCTACATTGAGTTTGGCATATATGGATCGAAATCCGACAAGATGAATAAAATAAGTTTGTGCTGACTGACTCTGCTTGCTAATTGCAAAGTGGTTCCCCCCACGTATTTAACACCACATATTTCTTTACTTTTAGATACTGGAACTCATCGTTTAGTGGGGAAACCATCTTTGGTAAAAGAAGGAAACACCTATCTAGTATTCAAGACAACCTGACAGTGGTTAGTCCACAATTGAAGCAGGTGAACTCTCTGTCGAAAAGAATTTGACTCTTCTTACCTATTCATGGGAGTTGAAGTTAGGCCGGATGAAACATAGGTTTGAAAAAAACCTCAACGTGTGTAATTCTTAACACGTCTTTCTTGCTAGAAGCATTAAAAATGCCCATTGACCTTGTGCTACCTAGAAGCTTCTCTTAGAAAACTACCACAAAATTTGTCCAAAAAATACCGTCTCTTTGAAGCGCTGGATTTTGCGATAAACAACGCGCTTGGTGACATTGACATGATAACCATTCTAAAGCACAAGGGAAACAGATCATAACCGGACGATAGACTAAGGTGAAATGAGATTAATTTTTCAGGACTTGGGAACAAAATATTTCCAATTTTTGCGCAAACCGGTAAATTTGTTATAAACAGATTTCTTTTTTTTAATCGTCTCACCCCAAGCAAGGCATTCCACTGCCACTATTGCGCATGGGGCTACATAGGGGAAGGTAAAGAGAAGGAGTGGTTAGACATATGGGAATGTCAGGAGGTAGGTGACAGATGAGTAAGGATAGCGAGGATGAGGGTTGGGCAGATGGGAAGAGTGTTTGATAGAATGGGAGCAGGTTAGTGTGTTAGGGGGTGCCTATTGACCTTACATTTAAACTCCTGGAGGTTGTAGCCGTCGGGGAAGCAATCGTTTGGAAGAGAATTCCACAGTCGGGAAGTGCGAGGAAAGAAACTGTTGGAGTAGATGTTACGGCTGCATTTTATCGGTTTCACTGTAAAAGGGTGGGATCTCGTTGCTAATCTAGTATCTCGTTCAAATACGTATTTAGAGGGCACTAGTGATCTAAGTTCATCGGAGCAGAAGCCGTGAAAGTATTTATAGAAGAGACACAGGGAAGCCACGTCGCGCCGGTGGGAGAGAGACTGCAGGTCATAAACAAGTCATTCTTACATTAAACACAAACGTCTAAGAAAGGCAAAGTTCAATTATTTTCCACTTTCATTTTGAATTGTAAGAATGATTGAAAGAAATAAAGCTGATAATGAAACGCCGTAGTACTGTCGATAGAATTAAAGAGTGAGAAAATATCGTCGATATATCGTAGGTATGTTAGTGTTTTACAACATTTCATAAATAACTGGTTTTCATGAAAGCCAATAAATTGTTAGGATCCAGGTGGCTGCCTATGGAAAACCCATCGATTTGGTCCTCTATGATATTATCAAATCTAAACTCTACCCCTATCTAGCTAACTGCATATATCCAAGAAAGTAAGTTTAACGAATTATAGCAGGACCCAGGTGAACTCTATAAAAAACGTCGGTGCAGGTCTTTAGGGTGTCCTGTAGAGTAATGTTTTTATATAAATTTACAATGTCAAAAGTCACCACAAGTTTATCCACTGAATTAATTACAGAATATCTGATAAAATTGGAAAATCTAAAAGACTTCGAAATACAATGAAAAGAGAAAAAGTGCGAATCAAGTTGAAGTATTTACGCAAGAAACTTTACCAATTCCTGCTGTGTAGAACCTACCATACATTAGATGAGATGAAGAAGTACATTATTTTTGTGTACCTTTGTTAAGCCGTGCATACGAGGACGTTGTAACCCAACAGGTTTAATTCAGTTGTACAATTCTTTAGAGATTAAGTTATTCTTATAAACTGCAAATAATCGTTTCTGTATATGAATCTCTGTTTAAATCATTTTGTCACACAAATTTATAAAATTTGTGTCACAAAAAGGAAAAGACAGCTGAAAATCCTGGGACATGTCAAGAGGAAGGAAGGCTTGGAGAATCTGATAACCACAAGTCAGAGAGAGTAAAATAGAGACAGGGGATAGCAGCGGATAACATAATTGAAGGGCCTGAGCAGGTGAATGTCAGTGCGTGGTTCTGGTGGGGTAACAAGAGAAAGTGAGCTAAGAGCTACCAGGGATCGGAAGACCTGGAACGCCATAATCGCCTGCATTCTGAAAAGACAGGACACATAGAAGAAGATATAAATATCAAAGCTTTGATGGTCTGCAAATGTATACTCCGCCAGGCAAGAAAATCACTGTCAACTGAAAGAGAGGAAAATTCATTAAAAGTTAGATTGATGTGGACTTCACAGCGAAGACTTATCAAAAAAGAAAGGCATTTGCAAGTTCAACTGAGAAAATAAGATTTCAAACTCAGTTTAGATCGATTCCTTATAAACTTTCGTTTGGGAAATGCAAAATTCTAATCCTCTAGAAAAGACAGATTTCTCTACATCTGTAAGCAATGCAGTGGAGAAGTTATAAATATGTTTATTTAAAACAATATTGTCAACTGCAAAATGTTCAGAGCCTAATGAATTAAAATATTTTCGATTTTCAGACTGACGCGCTCTTCAAAATGAGAGCCAATATCTGAAATAAAATCACAAAAGGATAATTTACTCATAATATAAGCCAACGAGGACCGATATTACAAAAAGCTTGAAGAAAAATAATCAGAGTTTATTTAAACATGCTTTATGAAAGCCTGTTTAACCGAAAAACAATTCACTTAAAATTCTGGTCAACTTATGTTGAACAAAGGAGGGAACATCACAAAAATGACAAGATCGGAGGAAAGGATTTTTAGGTCTGAAAGAATTTACTCATGCCAGGTCATAATAGGAATGTTAAATAAGGTAATTATATCGTTGTTGTATCGATTACGGAAATATTTGAATAAAGATTTTATACCACAGAATTTAAATATAATTTTGAAGAGGGGATACATATTTGTTTTATTCTAATAGCAAAGCCTGAGGATCATTTCTGTCAACACATTATCGGAGTGTGCCGTTGGCAAAGGAAATTGAAAGAAGAATAAGATCTTATATTATAAAGACAAACTGAAAAGGAGGAACACATCTGAAACACGATTCAGAAAAATTAAAAATTATTTATAAAAAATAATCCACGAATAACATACAAAATGCTTCAACGGAGTACAAAAAGAAAGTTTATTTGCAGTCAGTTGTGCAAAAAAAGTTCTCTTTTTGTCTGCAAATGTCAGTGTGACGCTGAATAAATGGGACGAATCAACCAGCGGTTAGAAACCAGAATCAGTCATCATGTGCTTATATTCGATCTGTCAACCAAGGTTTCGTTAAAATGGAGACCCAAGCTGTGCACGACTCTTTGATCGGCCAGGACCTAATGGAGAACTTAGATTGTGCCGAGCCATAAAAAGAACACTTGTTTTCTGACCATAATTTACTTGCACTTGCACTTGCATCTATCTGTATAAAAGTACACAGCTGAGTAAACAAAAAAAATATTTTTACGGTATCTTTGTGCTTATATATATGTATGTAGTCATCCGCAGACAGATCTGTTCCGCTGTATCACACCTCATCAGTACAGTTTAACACCGATTGCTTTTAGCCAGGATTGAAACTCGACCGAATTAACCTCAGTCGGCGATTCTACCTTTGAGCTATGGAAGCTCGGTAAAAGTTAGCAGAATTTTCGCGTCTGCTATACCATGTAAACATGGGTCAGTACCTAAAAGTGTTCTAATTAATTACTGAATAATCAATGCGTAGATGCTAGAGTAGCTACTGTTTTTTTTTTCAAAGTCAAGCTCATCTGTACGGTTAGATATCCGATTACTTTTCGCCAGGATTGAAACCCAACCGAATTGACGTTCCCCGTCGATTCTACCTATGCAGCGTTCTATAATTGTAGACATTTTATATTTTTTCTTGTTTTTTTTTTATTTTGTTAACAGAACAGTATGGTAGGGTCATTTGGGCCCCTTCTGTGAGAGGAAAAACAGCACTATGACGCAATTCTCTATGCTTGAAGTTTGAAAACGACATTTGAAATTACTGTATTGCTTGGTGTTCACACTGGAAGTTCTAAAACAAATATTTCATTTAAGTGTCAATCTGAAAACAGTGAAGAGGATTCGGGAAGAGTTGGATGAGTCTAATGGTGATTATCGAGGTATGGTAGCTTGGAAATCTCATCCTAATTGTTTTCATAAGAAAAGCTCTACCGAATTTCTTAGTGAGATCCAGACCATAATTGAAAAGGATTTCTCTAAGGTCAGTGAGGTAGTGATACACTGTGTCAAACGTTTGGCCGCTGGAAGATCAAGACATCTGCACCACTCGAGTAGGAGATCCAAGTCATGAGAGTCAGAAAATTTCTGTAACCATATCATCATTTATATGTAGCCACACAACTCCTTAAACTGCAAACCCTTGATCGTTATTTGTGGGACGCAGTTGAGCGGGAGATCACTAAAACTCACTGTACGACTAAAGATAAACTGAATGTAACAATTATGGCAGCAATCATTAAATTAAACAAGGGGAATTCGTGCGCGCGTGTGCGGTATGTTTTTAATATTTTTATTGTGGGGAATGCGAATAGCCTTACCACAAACATATTTCTCAAGGGCTACCTAAAATCTGAGAAGCGTGGGAAATGCATGGAGTCTTGGAAAATCACAAAATCGTTTGTCCAGATGCCACAGGAAATTACTTCGGGTAAAACAGCGAATAAAAGACCTGATAAATTAGTAGACGCAGTTATTTCATTTAATACCATGAACCCCTCAGGATATAGGTGATCATGGATCTGTGCATATTGCTTTTCTTTATTATCTGTAACAAATATCTCTAAACAGTCTGAGAACTAGACTCAAAGAATCTATACGGTCTTTCATTCTTGTCAGCGAACAAAAACATAGACTCATTGAGCACAAGTTTGCTATTATTATGATCGGACATAAAGAAGTGTCTGTTTAGATCAGAGCTGGCACGTTGAAAAATGTATTCCTCTGGGCTTTAACGCTTTAAGAGGAAATAGTGAACCAAAGAGAAGATTGTTGTCAAAATCCACTAATGCGTCGATGTCATCTTTTATCCCTAAAAATATCATCGGTATAATTTTCAGGAGGAAGATTAAAACATTCATTCAAAGTGACATCGCAATGAACTTATGCAATGAATTGCAATGGTTATGATGGCAACAGAAGGAAGTCTTCGAAATAGAAATTCATGAATCAAGTCTATAATGATATTTAATTCATAGGGAGATGCATGCTTTTCCTAATAGCGTTATTACGAGAATAATCGAAACCAACTCGATCTGAAATTAAACCATCTTGCTAATTCCACCTTCCGACATAACAGCAGTTACGCTACCCGAAATACCTCCAATTTTTCTTCAGTTTGAAATATCTATCTGTATTCTTTTCACATTTTGAAATCGTGCAATGCCATGTAAGGAATTCCAACTTTCATAAACCATTATCAAAACTCTCTCTGTCAATTAGGACGTGTATTTAAGTGTACATCGTTTTTTAAGCAAAAACTAATTATTTCATAATGTCTCATGAAAGAGATCAGCGTTCAGACTTTGGACAAATTATGTTCAAATTCTACGTGGAAGATAGAAAATGAACGGAATTAAAGAATAAATAAATTATTTTTGAGCTAATAATTTGCTTTGGTCTCTAACTAAACGTGAATTTTCCTCCGTGTGTGTGAGTGTGTTTGTATGAAAGATTTGAAAGTGATATTGTTTTAATCCACCTACTTTTCTAAAAACATTGAGAGTTACATTTGACGTATTAAATATAATCTTAACCAGGATAATTCAGGAAAGATCTATGCAACGTTTACTTGCTGCTATAAACGTGTATCGTTGATCTGGTTTTCAAAATACACCACTCTGACCATGTGATCTTCAAAATACATCAAACTGAGGAATCCAGTGGCCATCGTGTCTTTAGCTATACCTGCGGGCTCTTTTCATTGATTTAGTTTAAATACTTAAGTAAAGCACGAATTAACATCAAATACGTTCTACGTAAATAACAAGCATAGGGCCTAATCATAATCAATAATATTAAACTGTATGCGGTTTTTATTGAGGTAAATAAAAATTAAAGATTTTTCACTAGAAGCCAAAGATAAATTGAATTCTTGATGGAATCTCGGTCATCAACATCCTTGAAAACATCTGAAATATTTAGAAAAGTAGACATCAAATTAAAATTCCATTATATATTTCACAGCACATGACTAATTAAGAAAAAAATCTACTTTTTCAACGAAAAACATTAACGAAATGCACGTGGGTAGATGTTCCATTGTTTTGCGTATAATAAGATTTGAGATTTGTTTTTGTGTTTTATTATCTCTGAACAAGATTCTTTCAAAAACTATAAAGGTTTATATTTTTGTAGTAGATTTCATTTACATAGTTTGTCTTAATTTCTTTTGATGAGGAATTATTATTAGATAAAATAAGCTCTTATTTTGTAAAACTTTCCCCTCTTTGTGAAGTGTCTCGAATAAATACCGAATTATCATCAGTTATATTATTTACACAATGCCTATTACTCACTATTTCTTTTTGTTATCACAACGTTTCGATTACTGTATCCTGCAGGTTGTATCAGGTTATTGTTTATCTTGGTAATCGTCAGAGAATTTTCAGCTAATCACTTTATTTACATTTCTTATGTTGAAACGAAGCTGGAATAGCTAAATAAAAACTAGGCAATGAAAACGATGACATAGATAGCGGAACGAGAACAATTTATCTGCTAGATGAAATTAAGGATACAGTTTGAAATGACCCGATGGTTATTTAGATTGACAATTACTTGATGAAGGCCGAAGGTAATTAATTAACTTGAAAATCTATCACATATATTTTCTCGTGAATGTATTGTTCTTTGTTTATAGAAGTGGAAACCGAATCCAAAGGATGACATGCAACGTAATCGATCCTGATTTTGCAGCTCGTTTTCAGTCACTTTCTCAACGACAGAATGTGGCTTTCCTCATTCTTTTCTGCAAATAATTTCAAGGTTTCTGCTCAGAAGAGCGTTTTTCCCAGGGGTCCCGACAAAATGAATTTTCCCGTGCTACTAGTCTCCACATTTTTACCGTCAAATAGTCACCTGCAATCACTTCTTCTAATGTATTAGTTTTTTCTCACACTTCCTCCCGTGTAACTCTCTTCCGTATACATGATTTCCTGACAGCTACATTCTCCAAAGGTTTTAATGCAACGTCAACTGCCAACTTCCGTCTCCCTAAATACCATCCATCACCATATATCCTATCATACAACCTTAATCCCATCCAACACCCTAAAACGAATCCACCTCTTATTCTTTCTTTGGCTTCGGCATCCCTTTCACGCTGTTACTTTTACTTACTGTAATCTCCCCTGGGCACAAGTGGGGTCCTGCCTTTTTTGTTAAAAATAAATAAATATTTGAAGTCTAAATGCGACTTTAGTTTTATGATTTTTCTTTTTTTAATTATTTTGGCTAAGCCATAGTTTTAAAGTACGCTCCTCAATATCTCTGTTCACTCTTTCCCTTAATTTATTTTTGTGCCATTACTATTAAAGTGTATATTTAACTGGGTGAATCACGCATTGCATATTTCCAGATAATCGGAAAAAAGTTCAAATTTTGCAGGGACCTTGTTGCACTTATTAATATTTGATCTGTAACGAATCTGATCTGTTCCCTATGTCTTAAGTTTTTCCCTAGGTTACATAGCTGTTTGACCTGAAATTTAAAATGTTCCTTCAACTTGTATATAATAGCAACCACTGAGAAAATCTACTGTTATAGTACTTGCAAATTTCTATAGTTTTCATTACAATCGAATAAATATCTGTTAGCACTTTAAAGAAATTCATGCTTGAATGAACTAATTCAGCTTTTCATGAAGCGGACATAGTAACACTGTGTTCAGCAAGAAGAAAACACAAGAATAAAATAGGATGATAGTTTACAATGCATTTGTCCTTCCTTGATACCATGATAAATTCATTACCTACGCTGCAAAATATGCATATCAAAAACCTGGATAATTTTCCCACGCAGAATGTTCTTTAGTTTATTAGAAGCCACTAGCAGGATCAAATATTAAATTCCTGGATAACGCTATTAACTATATTATTTAATCTATATAATCAAGACACAAGTCTACTAGCATCATAGGATCTATAAATTATGGAAACACCTGACAAAACATATAGATCGACTGAATTATACAACAAGCTTTCTACCGGAACAACTTAAATATCGTAAATAAAGAGAAAGATTCTCACATAATGTTGAATAATAATTCATCGTATTATTTCCAATTTTCCTGGGTAGCAATCTCAAAGACGCACTACTGGAAAGTATTCTCATATAGAAAAACCAACAGGAGTTAGAGTTAGGTGCACGAACCGTTTTAGAATTTGAGGGACGATGTTGAGGAATCATCCGAAAACAAATGTATTCCTCAGATCTAAATTACAGCTTCAGTATAAACGAATGAATACTTTCAATAGTTGTTGGATTTCTCAATATGTTTGATGATTGCTGTTATAAGCTAGATCTCGTTAGAAATGTCATGAATGAAAGAGAAGTTTTAAATGGGTTTGACAAAGAGAAGTGCAAAATCAATCAATATACGTATATATAAAAGAGAAACAATACCAGGAAAATAGTACTTACGAACGAAAACATTTTTCAGATCAATAGTTTCAGCTGGAATTCTCAAGTGAATTTGAAATAGGAATAAAGTGATACTATCTTAATAGCTTTCTGTTACACGTAGTTTGATTATTATATAATTAGATAAGGAATATTTTTAATAGGCCTAGATAAACAGGCCAACATACATTAGACTCTCCTAATTACGATTGCCTCTGTATAGGATATATTCGTTTGTATATTTTTAGAAGATAACATAACATTAATTTAAGTAGCGGTGAATCAGAAAGAGAATTTGATTTTAGTAGACAACTTTGCGCGGCGAGGAAGTCCACATTCGTTTAAGAAGCGCTTTCTTCGCGGCTAAAGGCGATCGAGGCAGACGAGCTGTCGGATGCGTGGTCTGTCCAGATCCTCTTTAGTTACGCTCTCTTTATTAGCATTGCCCTGTTCTGTCAGTTTGGCAGTTGAGGTTTTATAAATCTTTGCTTTTCCGCCGCAGGTGGTTTTAGAGTTTGGATGCGTTCACTTTGGTTCTTACTTGTCTAACTTACCGCCTTGTGTAGCCTTACTCAATTTGGAACTCCAGACAGCTTGATATTACTGGGAAAAGTAAGACCTTGATAATGACAAAAAAAAGAAAAAAAGAAAAAGACTATATATATTTTGCACTTGATATCGGAATGAAGACCTCGTCAAATTTCCCACTTTAAAAAATATTAGTTTAATTACAATAATAGAAACGAATAAATACATAAAAAATAAGAAAACTAATAGCAGAATTAAATTATCATTAAATTATGAACAATATTTTATCGTTGTTGCCAAAAAATAAGTATTGAAACAAATAATAAAGAAAGAAATTTACTACTGAACAAAAAACAAATAACGTTACAACTCGAAATGCTTTCCCTACAAAATTGAAAGCTCTACTTGATAAGTAACAGATATATCTAATTAAATATTTTCATTTTTCATTTTTCACTACTAAAATTATATGTACAGTGCAAGGAGTGATGTTATCTATATTTGAATTATTTATTCACCACTTTCATTTTGATAAAATAATATACAGTGCCAAGACGTATCCTCTCGCCAAGATCTTGCCTTTCGCGTCTGTGGCTTCGAGTATCACGCTCTTAGGACCATCGAGGGTGTACACTGATCCAACTTCAATACGGAACTCTGCCAAAGGACCGGCCAAAATAACATCCAACACATCGCCGCTCAGTGGTGTGTTCGCTACCTTAGTCACGTCCTGCGACAATCTCATGACAAGTGTTTTCACATCATTGCCAACAATCTTCCAAAATTGCTAAAACAGTGAGTGCAAAAGAACAATCGACCACTCGTAGCCTCAACGGCTTCATGGCATGAGGTTTACCAGGTTAGCAGCAGTATGTTCTCCTTATTTCTTTCATTAAAACAAATCTGCCTGCATTTCAGACTTCGACAGTTGCCTTCATCATCAAAGACTTTCAACATTAGCCCTGTATTTGAGATTCAAGAAAATAACTATTTGCTATCTATATCTAGTCACATATCATAATAACCGAGTAGATTAAATCTTGGTAAAAGGATATGATGAGAGTGAATTCTAACAAATCGATATCAGTAGATCAAATAAAAGTTTCAGTTTAAACCTTCCTGAAGGTTATGCGATTGATCGCTACATGAAAACCGTGTAAGAGCACAAAGGTCAAACGTTGTCATAATAGCAACGATGTGGACATTGGTAGGTTTCTACATTATGTTAATTAGGATATTACCTAACTCCAGAAATTAATTTGAATTCTCTCTTTAGTATTTAGTAAAAAATATATGAAAAGACTTTATGCGTTCTCGTATATCAGTAAGTCAGGTGATTGCAATACGTGATACACTCCCGGACGATCATGTCTTTTTCGATCTATGACTGAATAGGCAGAAGATTTTCTCGTATTAGTTTGCCATTTTTTTTTTGTGGTAGACTGGTTGTCAATTTATGCTATGGAACACCATTTCTTCTGATTGAGAGAGAATAGATGGACTCATAACTTTATTGATATTATTTGCGCGTTAATGAATGCAACGTATTCAATTGAAATTCGAATTCGTCTCTTCGATTCCTCGTTCCAAGCCGATATCCATTACGCCACATTGCACATCCTTGCTTTTATGTAGACATACATAATCGTGCACACGTTAGCAATTATACTATTTTGTACATTCAGGATTACTGGGAATCAGTTTTTATTACTCTTAAACATTTGCGTCTCTCTGTCTGTCTGTCTGTCTGTCTGTCTCTCTCTCTCTCTCTCTCTCTCTCTCTCTCACACACACACACACACACACACACACACACAAAAGTGTGAGCATAGCTCTTATTTACGTCCCATAGGCGATCAGAACATAGACGACCATGGATTACACTTGCTTCGATCCATTGTCACAAGAAACACTTTTCTTCTCGGTATTTATCTCAAATCCAGCTCCGAAATACAGTTCCTAACAATCCCGTCATGTTTGTATCGCGCTGCTTTCTCTTGTCTCTATTTCCCTTTAACCGTCCTGTGAATATTAGATTCTCCAAAACCTTCTTCTCCATTGCGTGTTCCAGAAACCTCGGCGGTCTCTTTCTGATGTGAGATATAATTTCCCTTTTAATTTGCATCTTCTCCAATATCTACTCATTGCTCATACGCTCCGTCTACTGTATCCTCAGCATCCTTCTGTAGAACCGCATTTCTGTTGTTTCGAATCTCACCTTCATCTTTGTTAAAATTTCTTCTTACGTCATACATATAAAGATTTTTTAAAGTGTATTGAGCATAAAAACTTTTGGCAGCGTTGATATTTGTACCAGCAAAAAACGGTGTATCAAAAGGACGTTTATTCTTTTGACACCGCTATTATTATTATTATTATTATTATTATTATTATTATTATTATTATTAAATAAACTTTGGCAAGTTTGT
Organism: Ascarosepion bandense; assembly: GCA_037127315.1. Classification (NCBI taxonomy): domain Eukaryota; kingdom Metazoa; phylum Mollusca; class Cephalopoda; order Sepiida; family Sepiidae; genus Ascarosepion; species Ascarosepion bandense. The sequence continues at coordinate 3,120,918 of JBBBDQ010001440.1, forward strand.
TAAAATATTTGAACCAAGTTTAACAGTATATTTATAATTTGCCTTTAATAATTATTCATCATTTCCCATCATTAATTATAATTAAATCAATGTCAAAAGTAATGTTCTTATAAAGAAAATCATGAAAAACGAAAAAAAAACTGTGTAAACTAATAACAATGCGATATTTATTATTTGTCTAGACCTCACTCAGTGGATAAAAGCGTTTGTCAGATCCATTGAGTTGACCCAAAGAGCTGTAAGTTCTGGCTACAGCAGTAGTGAAAATATAACTTTCAGAGTTGAGGTAAAGAGATATAATTAAGACATCCGGAAGCATCATGACTTTTGGAACAAGAACATTATATCAAAATAAAATGTCCGGTTCAAAATTCTAGTCACCGAAAGATGGCCGAAAATTACAACGGCCGAAAATATGGCAATAATGATAAGGACAACAGTCCGAACAATATAAATAATGGAATATTTATTATTTAACATGTTAAAAATTACTATGAAAACAAGTTTTTATTCATATCAATGAGCTATTGTTGTCAGTTCTTAAGAATAACAAAAATGCATGATTCCACTTGTTAAATACTTTGCTTCAGAACAATTTTAATCATCACTTTTTAAACAATAAATATTGTCAAGGGAGTCAAAAAGGCAGAAAATAATAGCGGTGTCAAGGGAATAACATTCATGTGAGACACATTTTTTAGACACGGAGGATAAACATAGAAGAATATTATGATAACGTTGAATAGTAAAAAGAAAAACTGCAATTCAATAGAACAGAAAGAATAAATTCGAGAAACTGTTGTACAAAGCTAGTCACGATTTCAGCCACAACTTTAGCTATAATGTAACGATTTGGATTTCTATGTGATGAGGTAAGCTTGTCTTCTGTAAATACTCACCTCACACTGTTATTGAAACAGGCTAATTCTGACAACAGCTTATATTCCCCTAAATTTCCACCCACTTCATTTTTTGCTAATTCCCCCGCCTCATTTATCTCTATGATCTTTTGTTCTTATTGAAACGTTTCTGTTGAGGCTCTTGTTCTGATGATTTGGGAGGTAATAATTGGTAAATGATGGTTTGTAGTGTCAGCAGGCTTTAAAAATACGATTCCCTCTGTTCTTCTCTTTTCTGTCTGCGGAAATTCAATAAATATACTTTATCTTTCGTACATGACACGTGTTTTGCATTGGCTTCTGCGGAGTGATGTAAATTGCCTAATAATGGCATTCTACTTCAGTCTGGAACATGTACTGCTTGGGAATATGATCTTCAATTAATTACCGCACCATACGCCAACAATAAATTTCAGAATTACCCTAAACGACCAATGGAAAATAATGTAAATTAAATTCGCCATCTAAATTGTTTTTAGTACAGTTTCAGGCTCTATCGGAAGACTTAGACACCATAGTAAGTAAAATTATACAAATTGCTTATAAACAAGTTTCAGAAATAGAAACCAAAGAAAATTTTGTCTCGGTAGCAATGGAAGCCAAATATAAAGGACGAACGTCGTCTGGAAAATATGAGTTGTGAGTTATGAAAATTATGCAAGAATTTGAATTGAACTATATCAGCCGTTGAATAGCAATCGAGGATTGATGGAATAAATAAATCCAAAATGGAATGGAAATAGAAAAAAGATACTGTACAGAAAATAAACAAACTATTAAACTGAGAAAAAGGCCATTACAAGCAAAGAAAAAAGTGTTAAATATAATGCATAACCTTCTATAATCCGCTGGTTTGTAAAATTTTGACTCGTCATATATATACACGACACACATAAGTACTGAATACATGTTACTTTCTGTTATAACTCTAGTTTATGTTTGCTATTTTGCCTGATATTTTGTAGGTAATATCTCGTAAAGTTGTTTTAGTTGTATGTTAAAGGAAGATTCAAAACTCATGGGTGAATCCATTTTTTTTTATCAAAGAACAAAATTATCCTATAGGATATATGACCTTTTTTCAAATTTCAAATCGAAACTTTCTATTTTAAAAGATTTTAAATATTCAAATATTTAAATATTCAAATTTTTGATAGTATTGGAATGTTATCTCTGACCAATCAGAGATGCACACAATTTCTTACAAGATAGTGCTACTAATCATCGGACTATTTAATGTGCATTCCGCAATTCGAGGATTAAAAATAGCAAAAACTAAAGTATTAAGATATGCGAGATAGAATCATTGAACGTCAAAAAAGAAGATGAAGTTACCGACAAATTAGTAAAGAAATCAATCTAGCACTAAGTACAGAAGGAAATATCAGAAAGTATAAAAAGTATGGCGACGGTACAGCAAACCTTCCAAGAAATGGAGGACCGAGAAAAATAAATGTGAGGACTTCAAGTTGGATCAGAAGAAATGTGCAAGAAAAACCCCTCATTACTCGTTATGAAATTACAACTGATCTTGAGGTTGCTGGAATTAATCTAAGTATGGATATCATTAGCAGGGGTTTATATCATACAAGCTTTCATTCACGATCAACAGAAACAATGCATTTACTGAAAATCAAACATGTCGAAGACCAATTCAATTTTAAAAATGCATGTCTTAAAGAGACATGTTTAAAATGGCTATTTTTCCGTTAAGTTTTATCTGAATTTACTGATAAAAAATAAATTAATATATATATATATATATATATATATATATATAGAGAGAGAGAGAGAGAGAGAGAGAGATAGATAGAGATAGGGAGAGAGAGATAATAATGTCTTTTTTAAAGCAGTATAACTGATTAGGATCTCGAACAAAGGTAACGACAGAAATTTATGGCGTGCATATGTTTATGGCTAATTATCATTTGTATACCGTTATGATAAAAAAAACTAACGACAATATAACGAGGAACTTTCCATCTATGCAGACAATACCCTGATTTACGTTATTTTGTCAGTATGTATGTCTGTTAGTCTGTAATACAGTCTATAATTGCTATCTATTCACCATCGGAACCAAATTTCTGGGAGAGGTATAAACAGGTAGGCGGTGCAAAAATGTTTTTACTAATGTGCATAACTTAGTACAATACATTTTCATTTATTATTTTGGAAAAAATTAGAATCTTAATTATTTATCAGATAAAAAACTCAGATTAATACAAAATCAATGTAATAATTAAATAATAAAAGCTGATTTAATAAAAATGCAATATTTTTATTATATCTTTTCTTTAAATTTATAAATATACAAGAACCCATTTTCCTATTCGCCATGTGTTTGTGATGGTTACAAATAAATCTCAGGCCAAAAGCTTCCAAATATTAGAATTTGACCACAGAAAAAATATTCACACACGGCTCTAGAAATAAATATTTACATACTTGCATACTCAAGTGTAAGAAATCCAAAGAATTTATGCTTCGTTCTTAGACAGTAGTTAGTTTTTTAAAAAATATATACATTTTTTCCGGTTTGCTTTGTGGTGCAGTGGTTATCGGCTTGAAACGAGAAAGAGAGGAGAATGGTTGATTTTTTTTTTAATCATATCACCACGAGCAAAGGCGGTAATGCCACTGATGTGCAGGGGGCTACATAAGAGTACAAAGAAAAGAGTGAAGAGGAAGACGAACCAATTAGAAAGGAGCAAGAGAAGGATGGGGATACAGGTGTGATGACAGTTGCAAAGGTGGAGAGAAATAAAAGGATATACGAGGTGGGGAAAGAACTTGAGTCTAGTGGTTAATAGATGAGTATTGATATTGCATTTAAATTCCTGGAGGTTGTAGTCATCAGGAAAGCAAGAATATGGAAACAAGTTCCACAGGCGGAAAGTGCGAGAGAAGAAGCTGCAGGAGTAGAATTGTCGTCTGCATTTAGTTAATCTGTGAATGGGTGGGACCCAGTTGCCAATCTGGTTACACGAGCAAACATTTGTTGCAGATGCACCAGTGACTCAAGTTCACTGGAGCAGAAGCCATGAAAGTATTCCTAGAACAGACAAAGGGAGGCCACATCTCGTCGGTGGGGAAGTGGCTGTAGTCGAGCCGGTACATATCATACTGATTCTCCTTTGGAGCATGTCGAGAACACTGAGATGAACAGCAGGGGCGCCTGACCATATATGGCAGCAGTATTACATGCAGGGACGAATGGTTGATGCAGGATGGATTCAGGTGGGAAAAACATCCTGGCACGACACAGTGACCCAAACTTCTTAGCAGTGGATTTAGCTATGGCTCAATGTAGTGGTTCCATTTGAGATCAGAAGAGAGGGTAAGGCCGAGGAGGCGCAGTGTATTGTTCTCAGGGAGACTCGTTTGGTCCATGCTTATGGGAGGCAGGAGGGGTTGCCTGTGATGATTGATGGACAACAGCTTGGTCTTAGATGCATTGAAATTGACAAGACACTTCTTACGTGCAAATACCCTTAGGAAAAGTATTAATCCGTCTCTTCCCTCCAGTTGTTGTTTAAATAACAGAACAGATTGGGTTTTATTATTTTGACTGGCAACCAGTCCACCACAGAATGTAAAGATAACCCGCTGCGGGATAGTCTTTTGCCCTTCAGTCATGTCTCTTTCGAGACATGATCATCCAGCGTTTATCACGTGTGGTACTTAACTGACTGACTGATACTTTTTAGCATGAAATCCTAGAAAATTAAATTAAATACACTCTTCTAACATGTGTGTGTGTGTGTGTGTGTGTGTGGAGATTAATGCATACATCCTTGTTCAAACAATGCGCAATCTAGATAAAAATGTCAAAACCTACTTTACAGGACAGTTCTTTGACAGCCCAACTGAGTTGGGTTAGGTTGAGCATCGCTACTATAAAATCCGAGGAGATATTTATTGTCTTTGTTTACGCTTTAATATTAGGCCTATAAACGTATAGTCTGTGCCAATTCCCAGCCTGTACACTTTACCTTAGACGAGTGATAACTACGATTATTCTCGGCTCTTTCCTAATCAAAATAACACACAATGACTATAAGCTACCAACAATATAAAACTAAATCAGATCGACAAAAATCATCTAAATCCCTCAACCATTATTTCTCCTACATGTGCTCGGTGACGTCAGTGCCCACCATGTCAGGTGGCTTCATCACTCTGTCACTGACCTCGAAGGCATACAAACATTAAACTTCTGTATCACTCAAAATAGACTACAACACGCGTTTCTTCACTAATCATGTTCTTTTCTCTAATTGATCGATTCTTTACCTCTAGACTTGACTTACTTTGCAGTAATGTCTATAGATACATATTTCTGATTTCCCAACTATCACAGACACGCTGATTCCATGACTTTCCCCGCGATAATTGGAATTAAATTTTTAATCATCCCGTCGAAAACTGGGGCACTCCTGGGTGAAGGTCGGATTCGAAGCTTTCATTCCAGCTCCAACATACCAAGTAAAACCACAATAGTCTCCTTAGTTTTCACCTCCATATTCAGTCTCTGTAGCCAACAAAGTGACTGATCTGATTTTAATATACGTCTCTTTTCACTGCTCGTAATGGGTGCAAAACACTTTAAAAGAAACAAAGTTATCATTTGTTGAAAGAATGAAACAACGTTTAGCCTCTCATATTTTTGGTTCTAGAGAGTTCTAGTGTATTCGAAAGAACAAGCTGATGTCATTGATCCAGGACTCTCAACTTTGATTATCATTTGTTGAAAGAATGACACAACGTTTAGCCTCTCATATTTTTGGTTCTAGAGAGTTCTAGCGTATTCGAAAGAACAAGCTGATGCCATTGATCCAGGACTCTCAACTTTGATTATCATTTGTTGAAAGAATGACACAACGTTTAGCCTCTCATATTTTTGGTTCTAGAGAGTTCTAGCGTATTCGCAAGAACAAGCTGATGTCATTGATCCAGGACTCTCAACTTTGATTATCATTTGTTGAAAGAATGAAACAACGTTTAGCCTCTCATATTTTTGGTTCTAGAGAGTTCTAGCGTATTCGAAAGAACAAGCTGATGTCATTGATCCAGGACTCTCAACTTTAGTCACTATCTCAGAGACGCGACTTTCCTGTCTGTTTATAAGATATTTTTCGTGGCAACTGCTCTGACGAACTTTTTCCTCTGGTGCCCCAAATGCATGAATCAAAGCTTGCTACAAGATTAGCAAATAGATCCCACCACTTTACTGATGAAATAGATTGCATTCAACTACCATTTCTACTCCATGAGCTTTGTTTTCTCGCATTTCCAACCTATAGAATTCTATACTTCACTGATGACTAACATATTTCAAAATTTAAATGCAACTGCATTTGACATCTCTTTTCTTGAACCCCGTTTATCTTTTGTCCTTTTTTCAATCCTCCTTAGTCTTAGTATTCTAATTCAGTTTCACTACTTGTAAATTAAAGTTTTTGTCCGAATCTTCACCGCAGAATCTGTCCGAAAGATTTAATCTCTTTTGTTTCTAGATAACATGTTATTTCATCTATTTACCTATTTAATATTCTAATATATCTTCCCATTTCTTATTTCTTAGATTCATATCAATTACTATATCATCAAAATTAACTGAACAAAATATTTTCAAAGGAAAATTTTAAATCCGCTCAGTAAGATATATATTTCGCAACTAATATTTTTCCGTCTTTCTCGCTTAAATTATGTGGAACTGAAGGTTGTTTTAAAGAAAAAGAAATTTAATTGAGACTAATAAATGCTTCAAGTATTTTTATATGAATTATTGACTTTTTTATTGCATTGAAATACATAATTTTTATTAAAGATACTCACATTCAAAAAATTATCTTCTACTGGCCAGTAAGATTGAATTATTGTTTTCAGCCCAGCTATAAAGTCGGTGCTTACTGATAAAATATATCGATTGTAATTCTCCAATAAAGTCTTATCTAAGAACTGAAAGTGTCGTGTTTGTTAAAATCCGAGACAATATTCAATGTCGAAAGAATATATCGAATGAAATCGATTCGTCTAAATTTCAAATATATATATATATATATATATATATATATATATATATGTGTGTGTGTGTGTGTGTGTGTGTGTGTGTGTGTGTGTTCCGCTGATTCCGTCGTAATTATGTTGTATATTTTATATCGAATCAACCATATTCTAAAAGAATTTTGTAGACAATTTTTTTCTTTGCAAAAAACCGACTTGTAAAAATTTAAAGCACTTCTTCAGTTATATTTATTATTATATAAAATACAATACACCCCAAATATATATGGAAGGTTGTAATGTGAAGAAGAACCCTTAATTCTTCTAATGTTAATATTTCTATGATGCGTACCATTGAAGAAACCTTTAAAATTTCTGATTATGACATTTTACAGTAATCACTGCCAAATTGAAATTTCACGTATAGCAACAAAATTATATATATATATATATATATATATATATATATATATATATATATATATAATGTTTAAAAAATAAGCAAAAACATATACTAATATTCAGTGAACAATTATAAAAACACAAATTCCGGTGATCCTTCATAAAGAAAAAACATTATACTAGTAAAACAGTGTCTGGGAAGGTTTTTATTCTACTTTTACTAGTTGATGTCAAACTTGATACCGAAATCTTAATGCACATTTTATTAGCAGAAATATAGACGAAAAAAATAAACAAATACAGAAATGTGTTGATGTAAGATCGTACCGACATACAGGTTTTTTGAGATATGAACAGGAGTTCTACGAATGTTTGCTTTCATATAACAGCTGAAGTTTTAGGTAGGAGCATGTTCCAGTTAAGCATCCTCTAGTCGGTGCAATTAAAAATCAAATGAAAAGTAAAAAAAATTATAAACAATATTTGCAGTAATGGATAAAATAAAAATAATCAACAAATTAAGATTAATTTTAGGGGCCTGGAATGGATCGGATATATTCTCATAAATTTTTGCTGGAGAAAAATGATTTGAGATACGTGTTTTTTTTTTCTTCGATCCAATTAAACTCATATCAAAAGACAGGTTATAGGGGATGTCAGGAAGTGGGTAAGAAAAGAAGGAGAATACAGGCGTGATGAGAGTGGAGCGGACGGAAAAAAGAGCATGAGAGAAAGGATGCGAGTCAGTGAGATAAGAGATGACTATTGAACTTACATTTTAATTCTTGGAGATTGTAGTTGTCGGGGAAGCATGTATACGGAAGGGAATTCCACAGGCGGGATATGCGAGAAAAGAAACTAGTATAGTAGAAGTTGCAGCTACATTTTATTGATTTCACTGTAAAAGTTACTAGTATAGTAGATCGAGTAAATTCATACATAGGGAGCACCAGTTTGATAATTTTATCGGAGCAGAAGCGGCGAAAATATTTGTACAAAAGACATACGGAAGCCACAATATGCCTGTTAGAATGTAACTAAATCGAGCCGCCAAGTCAGGATCGATCACATTACAGATTCTTCGTTGGATTTTATTAAGAATACCGAGGTGAATAGCAGAAGCATCCGACAAGATGTGACAGCAGCATTGAATATATGGGCGGATGGTAGATTTATATATGTGCAGGAATTCTACATAATGAAACGAACTTCTTAGCAGCAAATTTAGCTATGGATTCGATATAGTCATTCCACTTCAGGTCTGCTGAGAGTAGGTGATTTTTTTTCAGGGTGGCTAGCCTGATTCATGTCTACAGTTAAAAGCGTAAACTTCCATTGAATTATTTAATGTTTGACATTAAATAATCCAAATTCTACCAAACAAACAAACAGCTAACACAAAAGAACAACTTAATTACATTAATCCATATAAATCAGTTTCAGAGGTAACTTAAACTGTATTCCAAAGTATAACTTTAACAAAACCATAACATAAATCTTGATAAAGAATCCAATGCTAAATCTGCTGCTATGAAAATCGGTTCTCTGTGCAAGGCCCGGAAGTTTCTCCCGCCTGAGTCCGTCCTGCACATCTATAAATCTACCATTCGCCCGTGTATTGAATACTGCTGCAACATCTGGTCGGGTGCCTCTGCTATTCTCCTCGGGGTCCTTGACAAAATACAGCGAAGAATCTGTAATGTGATCGATGCTGACTTGGCAGATCGGCTGCAGTCACTCTCTCACCGGCGTGATGTGGCTTCCCTGTGCCTCTTCTATAAATACTTTCACGGCTTCTGCTCCGATGAACTTAGATCAATGGTGACCGCTAGTTATGAATTTGCAAGAGATACTGATTAGCAATTAGGTCCACCCTTTTGCAGGGAAACAGGTAAAATGTAACCGCAATTTCTACTCTAGCAGCTTCTTTTCTCGCACTGTGAAATTCCCTTCCATATACTTGCTTCCCCGACAGCTACAATCTCCGGGAATTTAAATGTAAGGTTAATAGACACTTATCACACTAACTCGCAACCATTCCCTCAAACACTCTACCCATTTACCCGACCCCTATCCTCGGTATCCTCATCCGTCTACCACCCTCCTTCCGACATTTCCTATAACTAACCCCTCTTTCTCAGTACTTACGCTATGTAACCTCCTGCGCAATAGTGACAGTGGAATGCCTTGCTTGGAGTGAAATAATAAAAAAATATAGTAATACAGGGCCACAAAACATGTATATGCGCAAATGCAGAGTATCACCTCCCATGTATTCAATTGTGAAAACAGAATATTATATGCTTTCATGACTTCAAAGCCCCAAGAAATTTTAATTTCGGCAATAAATGGCCCATAATGTGTTGATGAGTCGTTAAACAAACAGCTAACCCAATTAACCTACGTGACAAGTGTCTGCGAATGTATATCAAGAGTATTGAAAAGTATAACTAAATTCTTGAGGAGAGAGGAAGTTATTAACAGCCGTGATCTTCTATCTACTGAAAGGAAACGGCACGAAAATGTTTCAAAATATCTATGCTCAATCGAAAAGTAATTAGTGATAATATTGCAAAAAATAGTTAATGATCATCAGTGAAAAAATAATTGGTGCAAATATTGAACAAAATAATCGTGGTTAATATTTCATAAAATATTTGGTGCTAATATTTAAAAAAAAAATAATCAGTGTCAATATTCCAAAAAATATTCGTGCTTATATTTCAAAAAATAATTCAGGCGAATATTTTAAAAAATAAACTGGTGCTAATATTTCAAAGCATTAGTTGTATCAACATTCCAAGAAATAAGTCGTGGTAATATTTGAAAAAAATTATTAGTACTAATATTTCAGAAAATAATTCGTGCTGCTATATAAAACAATAATTCCTGCTCATATTGCAAAGATAATTCCTGCTTATATTGCAAAAACAGTTCATGCTAATATTAAAAACATAATTTGTGTTAATAAAAAAAAAAACAGTTGGTGGTAATATTTAAAAAATAAAAATTGTCCAACATTTAGATCTTGTTTAATTACACTGGTTCCAAGCTTTGGGCTCACATAAGCCTACTTGAAAATGAATTCAGAGAAGTTAACATAAAGACATCATAATCAAAGATGTTTTTGTGTTGATATCTTTTTATGCGACGATTAAAGTTACCGAATAGCAGGTTTTAAATTAGTAATGTAGGTCTATTATATCACACAACTTGTGAGACCAACATGCAGAACCATATGTCGAAGTTCAGTGTAATGTGTTGTGACTAGATTGAGACGTGATTTTATCGAGTGTGGGTTGCTTTTGTTTAATGTAGATGCCCTCCAATATCTGAAGGTCTTTTTACTGTATGTATGTGTCAGTATTATTGTGATATCGATAATTGTTAGACAGAATTAATTTGACAATTTTCGTCTTTATTCCCACCAGAAATTAAAAACAAACTACGATGTTTAAAACAGTTCATGATTACGCATAATAGACATTCAGTGTTTGTTACTTTATATATATATATATATATATATATATATATATATATAATATAACATATTACTTTATATATATATATATATGTGTGTTTATATATATATGTGTGTATATATATATATATATATATATATATATATATATAAAGTACTATATTTTAGCAGCATCTTTTCTTTTAAGCAAGTTGTGATAAACGTTAGAGACAACATAGTCTTATATATTTTCTTTTGATTTTTTTCATATTTTCTTATTAGACTTTTTATTTCGGAATTATATTTGTATAAACATTGTCCAAATGTTCTCTTAGTACTTACGAACGTCATCGTTCATCATCAGGGATTATATAACAGTTTAAGAATCAAATATTGCCTTGTAATATAATCCCTGATGATGATGAACTTGCTTAATATATATATATATATATATATATATATATATATATATATATATATATTTGTGTGTGTGTTACATATACTTCAAACGCTTATTTATTCGATTTCCGGAATTGAGTAAAGGCTTCGTTTTTGAAACTGTGTATATATCTTCTTCCAGCACTCGCGTACGAGAAAACTTGATAAAGAGCACGCACTCACTGAGAGAATAGGGACGGCAACAGACATTGCGGGATAAATCATCATCTAATCCAACGTGTTTTGGTCTACCTATATCCTGTAAGAAACGTTTTAACTGCTTAAAATCTATTGTCTGTGAAAGCTTATAACCTACTCATAAAATCGGTGATCCAATCTCAGACATTAATAAGCAAAATATATCATACAATCTTCACAGTCGGTACACATGCACTGTACTCACACGAAAATTGACTTGTTGCTTGTCGAAAATCAGTGCAATTCGTGCGCATATTCGACCAACTCATGAACAACAAAACTCCGCCATTTAAGACGAACATTATTATATAACACATCACTCAATATTTCCCGGGCTTGACCTATAGATGACGCTACTAATAAAAAATTACATATGATTCTCATGAAGTACTAACGTTTAAATGACACATGACAAGTTACAGGCCCAATAGGAATATTAGTTTACAAATTACAGTTATTTAAGTGAAGATACTGATGCAAACTTTCAAAACAATAAAAATATCTGAATTTCATGTGTTGATAAAGCATTGCTTTCTGATTGAAAAATACATTTCAAGCAAAGCAGTGACTTGAAAAGTGTTATTCTATCTCGGCTTTGTCGGAAACAACGGCTAACAGGTGTTAAGCTGACACGGTCGTACAAACAAATGATGATAAACGGTCAGGTCACCCAAAATCGGTAGTTGTCATGGATAACACAAAAGAAATTCACAAACTCATTTTGGCCGATGGTAAACTGAAGTTGCGTGAGATAGTAGAGGAGTTGAACGTATTAGAAGGCAGTGTAATCACAATTTTGCATGAAAATTTGTCAATATGATACCTGCAATAAATGTGGGTGCTGAGTTTACTCACAGTCGCTTAAAAACAACAACAACGCGTAGACGATTCAGAGCGTTTTTTCCAACTGCTTTAACGCAACAATAAAGAGTTTTTGCGTAACTATCTGACAATAGATAAAACATAGATCCATCACTTCACTCCGGAGTCAAATTGGTAGTCTCGCTGAGTTGATAGGAGCAGTTTAAAGCCGTCCAAAGCGACCAAAGACGCAAAAATCAGCAGGCAAGATGTTGGTCTCCCAAATTAGAGATGCGCAAGGTATTTTTCTTCAATTATTTGAGAAAGAAAACAAACTTCAATAGCGAATATTATATAGCTTACTGATGCCTTTGAGGTAAGAAATCGCCGAAAAACGACTACGAATGTAGAAGAAAAATGTGTCTCACCAAGGCAACGCCCCGTGTAACAAGTCGATCGCAATGATGGCAAAACTACATTAATTGCACTTTGAGTTGCTTCCGCATCCACCGTATTTTCCAGATCTGACACCCAGCCACTACTGGATGTTTGAAGACCTTAAAAGAATGCCCAAGGGAAAGAGATTTGACTCCAGTAAAGAAGTGATATCGTAAACTAGGGCTTATTTTGAGTCCAAAGACGAATCGTTCTCAAAAAAAGCATCGAATTGTAAAAGAAACGTTGGAATCAGTGTATAGAAGGAGAGTATGTTGATGAATAAAGTTGAATTTTGTCTAAAACTTGAGGTTTTATTATTTATGCCCGGAATGTATTGAGTTATGTGTTATCATCAAAATACTCCACAACAACTTATACAAGGCACGACTCACAACACTAGAATGTATTATTTCACAAAATAAACAATCCACATTAAATAAAGTATCATCCTCAAAAGTAAATGATATTTTGAAGTTTATCTGATATAACTAAGTTTCATATGTATCAGGTTAGTATAGAAATAAGAGAAAAAATATTAATGAATATACTCCATAAAATCAATAGCATTTTGTGATGCCTTCTTCACAGTGGCCGTTACACATGATGTAACACTAGACAATCTCAAGCGTCCATCTTCCTAAATAATACAAGCATGTAGAAAAGAAATTGTGACTACTTCACCGGTGCCATATTCGTACATGATAATAACAGCGGAAGTCAAATTTACTTGAGCAAAACTAACAAAATATGAATTTTGGACAGTTTACCAAAAATTTTGAGTAACTTATCATAAAACGGGATAATATAAAAATTAAAAAGACAAACCCACCTGGTTGTTGAATCAAACTTGTTCACATATATCTGCGGTAGACTTGTTGCTATTCGAACCATGGTATTGGCGCGCAATTAAATACAATGAATTCAACTGCAGTTCGAAGTCTGTTCTGCTATTTTTGTTCGAAAGCCGATATTATTTACACTCCAACGCATATCAAAATATCAAAACGTATATGTAGAGATAGATATAACTGTATTTATTACATCAGTAAGATGACTTTGTACGCCAGCAAAATAAACTAATACACTCGTTAAATCTTTCATTAAATTTCAATTAGAATAATAAGAATAAATTATAATAAAATTCAAATAAAGAAAATAAACTTAAAATGAGAATTCGTGGCATGAGTCATCAATTTTCTTAAAAATGGTAGCAAGAGAAAGGGTTGTTTGCATATGAGTGCATGTAATCTGAATCATAATTGCCACATTCAAATAACCCCATTCTAGTGATACTCTGTTTTAAGCCAAATTCCCGTTAGAGACTGTTATGAGAATTTCCAAAGGATGACAGGCGATCTTTGATCTGTCCAAGCAAATCTCTTTGAAATAAATTTGTTCAATGAATTTTAGCGAAATTTTGAATTCTTTCCCCACAGGGCATTTCCAGTTTTATCGCTCAACAACACTTAAGAATTTTATCCGATCATGGATGTTATTTGACAGAATGGGCTTAAGTTACTCTGCTAATGAGCGGATGGATTTTCTTCTGGTTTAGTATTACAGATTGTCAATAAACACAGACCTGGAAAAATATGTTGATACATGGAATGACTAATACTTTTTTCTTGGCAGACAATTTTCCAAGTAAAGTTGGAAAAAAATAATTACGAAAATCTCTGCAAAACTTTCAAATTCTTTCGAAAATAAATGCATACAGATGTATTCAGGAATCGTTTCAAATAAAAATAATTAAAATTAGAAATATTCTTAAACATATTTTTCATTTGGTCAGCAATTCACCTGCTTTTATTTTCTAGTGGGTTATCCGTTCTAGTGAGACGTAGTTGTATGTTGAAACAGATTAACTGAATTTGGCCTCGTTAGTAGATAGGCCACTATAAGTTATAAAAGAGGTTATAAAACAAGAGAATCCAATTGAGTAAAGAAACAAAATTTTATATATACACTAATATCTATTAAGTTTCTTTTACAAATAAAGTAATGTCTTCAGGATGGATCCAAAAGACGTTAAAATGTTCATGGCAATAAATGCTGAAACTTGTTTTGTGCGTATGTATGTGGGAGCGTTTGTCAGTTAGGAATATCTTTGATGTCTCCGCTCCTTTGGACGGATAAGTAGCTCAAGGGACAGCAAAGAAGAATGTGAGAGGGAAAGGCGAGGTGAGCATAGTGGATCGCTTGACGAGGTCAAGGGAGGTGCTCATCATGTTCGCACTTTCGCAACTCTGGCAATGCTTTCTGTGTCAGCTTTTTATTTTGTCTTTGTGGTTCCCAACAGGTCATTTGGGAATTCACACTAGTATTTAATTCTGGGCTTCCCATTGGATGATAAATTAAATTCGCGTAGGCTTGTGAACAGGAATGTGATATTGAATTAATTTTTGGTTTTCTGCCGGAACATATGCGTAGAACCGGGTGCGCAAAGTCCAGTTTGGGTCATTTGCTTTCTAGTCTTGAGAGTGCAAACCTCCGGTACCTCGCTTTGCTCTGTATCACCACAATTTTCAAGAAGTATCAAAACACGAGTTTTGAATCCTGAAATTAAAAAAAAATAATTTAAAACGAATAAAATAAAAACATGCATTATATTTATTAGTTCAGTTAACAGTTAATTGTCTTTTCGATGTGCTGAATGTTTCAAAATCTGATTGTAACCGGGATCATCGGGTGTTTCATGTCTTTTAACATCAAGATTCTTTGCCGGTTGACCTAATCAAATTTGAGCAATCTATAATCCGTAACTTTATACTTATATATTTCAATTTAGCATGATTTATTTGTGGATGCAATTTCTTATGTTTTACTGACATCACCAAAAACAAATGGCATTCGGGTATTGATCAGTCAGTCAATTAAGTGTCATACGTGATACACGCTTTTGGGTGATCATGTCTCGAAAGAGACATGAGTGACTGGGCAGAAGATTATCCCGTAGTAGCTTGCCATTGCTTTCTGTGGTAGACTGGTTGCTAACCAAGGCTATAGAAACCAACCTATATTATTATTTTGCCCATAATTGGAGGTAAGCGGCGGATTAATACCTTTCCCAAACGTATTTGTGCGTAAGTGATGCAAAGGAATTCAACTGGATTCGAACTTGGCAACCCGATTTGTTGTTCCTAGTCGATATGTATTGCACCACAACGTACATCCGCGTATTGATCAACCAACTTATATTTAATTCAATTTAAGCTATCATTTTCAGTTAAAACCTTTTTTCTGCTTATGTATCTTCTACGATTATATCTGTCAAATAAATTGTATAATTGTAAATTCCTACCAGCCTTAACGATAGAGGAAGTACTTACTGATAACACATGATTAGTATTAAAAAAAACAAAAAAAAAAAACACAATTAAATGATTAAAAAAGAATGATTAAACAAAATCAATCTTTCTATTTTTAAGAGGGAGAATGTAGGTAAATTAATGAATTCATATTCTAATGTTGATAAAATCACTTTACAATAAAGCAAAATTTTGATGCCCAGTTATTACAAGGATCAATTTCACCAGCATATCAGCACCTGTGGATCACTGAATATTGAAACTAGATTGTTTTATTTAGGAATGTTTAAAAATGTTTCAAGTGGTTGTAGTTATTTCAAAACTTGATACTACTTCACTGGCCAATCTAATCAATAAAAGCTTCATTTCTATATCAAAGTTGTATTAAGTCTATCGGCTTACGTACTGGAGGAATATTTATAAAGGAAATGCACTCTCCAGCTATAATAGAATGCGTGTTTTCCCTTTGTAGGACATCGACTTCTGTATGTAATCTATGCTAGATTACATATAAATGTCGAAATAAATGTCGAAATAAATAAATTATATTCAGTCTTTGTAGGAAAGAGTGCGTTCGATCCGTTATTCTTTATCTTAAAAATTTCATTGAAGAAAATAAGCATTTCCAGTAATTATTCGAATCTCCATTCCATTTTGCAGGAGAAACCGTCGAGATCAGATGTGCTCTAGGATGATTCAGCAACGAAGTGCGTCACTGATTGCGCAAAGCCAAATTGTACCTTATAAAATTGGATACAGGTTCATATCCTGCTGTTCAAGCCGGTATACGAAAAAATGTTCTGTCAATACATACAAGGAGCGTTTACAAAAATGTTCCATTATTGCCTCAATTATCACCACAATAATACTGGAAGTGAATTTGATGTTTACTAATTTTAGATATAGAACACTTTTTAAATCCATAAAATGTTCTTTTACTACTTATTATTCTATGTGTCGTGTAATTTAAGGCCATAGGCGAGCATGATTCTTCACGATATCTTAACCTTTGTAGTAAAAAATAAATTTTGTTTTCTTTATTTGCCATCTATTTACGCATATTCGTTAGGCAGGTGATGCGTTTTTTGTAATCTGTCGTTGTCATCATCATCATTTATCCATCACACCCAGATGGTGCATAGGGCAGCAACTTTTTGTTGCTGTAACAAACTGCTTTTTAAGGGGGGGATTGTTAGCCCTGCACCCAACCCCCAAACATGGAGGACTGGTGGACCATTCTTGCTCCTTACGTTTACAGCACCTGATATTCCCAAACGGTTACGCATTTAAGTACTGACCAGGCTCGATGTTGCTTAACTTCGGTGATCGGACGGGAACCTGTGTATTCAACACGATATAGCCATAGACTAATCTGTCGTGTAACTATCAAATTTTCCAAGCTTTCTTTTCTATTTATTTGTTCAAGACATTTAAACTCTCTTCCTAATGTTAAATATAAGTGTCTATTTAGTTTATACTTTCTCTAAAACCTCCTAGTTTCTCATATGTTTAGTCCATTTTATTCTCATCATCTTTCTATAGAACCACGTTTCTGTTGCTTCAAGTATCTTCTTTATCTGCGAGGAGATTGTTCAGTTTCCATTGCTTTATTGAAGGACTGGTAGTTCATAACAATTCAGTAGTATATTCTTTGTTTCTAACAAATACTTTTTTGGAAAGCAACATTCGCTATTCAAATGAGCTTTGGGATTTCAGTACCAAAATTTCTGTCCACTGTTAAAACACTACCAAGAATTGTGTTTTGAGTTGACATATCCAGGTAGTTAAAGACAGAGGTTTTTTAAACAGATAAACCCACTCCAAGTATCACCAGATGTATTTCATTAAAACCTACGATAAGATTAGAAAACTTCAGGTAAATATTTCTTATCGAATCACGTAAAATATTTAAAGCTAATGTATTTCATGCTAACGCCATATTTTTCAACTTACTTCATTTTAAACTGATTCACTTGTATTTATTGATTTTTTTCATCGTCTTTGATTTCAAACAGACTTTTCAGTCGAAGTCGTATCTAATCGCATCTAGGGGTTTCCGTTTGACAAAACCAAATTGAAACAAGATCAAACGGAATAAATCCAACTTAAGTTACGCGTATTTCTTTCTTTCTTGAACCCTAATAGATTTGGATATGTTTGATGTATTGTCTTTACAATCTAACAATCTGTTTAGCTATAGAAAAAGATTGTAGAGAATTATATATGCTTGATGGCATATTTCGCTATTTGATATAATAATCCCTGAAACGACAATACTGCAAAACAAAAAAATTAGATGATCTTGTAAACCTGGAAGAATAAAATCTACATTCTAGACATGTTGAATACGAATAAGAAATAATTTATTTAAGAGGAAATGTCTTTCTTTCGAATCAGTCATATTTGAACCTCGTCAAACTAAATGAAATTGTAAACAGTTCAGAGGAACTTTGTAGAGGAAATCTTTAGCGATATAATAACAAAATTTAAGGAATGTCTGCTGAGTAATATATAGCATAAGAGACCAAATAGCAGTAGCAAATTACCTAAATCGGAAACAGTAAAACAGTTTTTTCAAATGCAATTATATATGTTGTTTCAAATTAATTTTTTTTGATGATGCACTCTACTTGAGTAACTGTCGGAGAAAGTTTAACAATTTCACATTATTAAACACTAATATTTCGATAATTTAACAACATTAAGTTAGATAATAAACATTTAAATTTAATAATGATATCTATTGTTGTCTTCGTCGCAAATCTTTGTCACCAAGTTGTGGTGGACTGGATCATTATTCTCCGCCCACAGACAAAGAGTTCGACAATACGCAAAGTAGTCAACTGCTTCCGTTAACTGCAATATTCAGTCGCCTTCCCATTAAGACAAAATGCGGCACAAGGACTTTTTAATGTGGGTTCCTCGGGCCATATAGCCCAGCAAAATTTTCCTGTCTAATGTTCCCCAGTCGAGACTCTACCCTTCGGAGGAGGTTCGACTGGGTTAATACATTTCGCCCGAAGGAGACAGTTCGACAGTGCGTAAGGCTGTAAATGGGCGTTAACTGCACTATTCAGTCACCTTCCCACTTAAGACAAAATTTGGTACAAGGTCTTTTAAATGTTGTTCCTCCGGCCCTATCGCTACCCGCCATGTTTGTTGTGACGTCGGCAAGGGTAGTCAATTGAGAAGCCATATTACGTTCAAAAGCTCGTTCTACGAACACGTTGTTTTTCACTTCTCTAATAAGTTTCACTTTACTAATAAGTTTCACTTTAGCAATAAGTTTCATTTTCAGTTTTTTCTACTAAAAGAAAATGCTTTTTCATTGTGTTGTTCCTAACTGCCAAGGAAATTATCCTTAAGGGCTAACAGTTACCGCGTTTAGATTTCCCAAAAACCAAGAAATGTGCAACAAATGGCTTCGGGCCCTCAAACGGATAGATTCTTCAGTTACTAAGTATAGCAGGGTAAGTCAACAATTTCTTATTTAGTAAAGTTTTTATGTTTTACAATCAATTTCAGAATTTTATGCGAAGAAAACATTTATTTAATTCCAGATTTTTACAAATTGTAACATCTTGTTTGAATTGAATTTTCTCTATGTTGATGATTAAAAACATTTCCGACTTATAAAAATAAACTGAAACTTCTAAAAAAATTTTTTTCTTTTTCTATTAAAATTTTTATGAGATTCGAATAATCATTTCATTTTGTAGAGATTCCTTTTTGCACGTAAAAAATAACGTAATGAATAGATATCCATAAAAATAAAGTTTAAATTTTTTGACGAATGCTCATTGGCCAGGTAAAATTGAAGAATATCATTCTCTCGCGTGAGACTTTTGCTAATAAAAAAAATGATCCTATGTCGGTAAATATTTTTATGGATGCTCAGTAAATAGCCTTATTTCAGTTAGAACAACATTCTCTCATTGAAAACTTTTGTACGTACATCAAAATGAATTGATGTCCATAAAAAAAAGTTTTACATTTTTTTGTTTTACATTTTCATTTACCTATCATTAGTAAATTATGGATCAATTACTACGTCATTTAACTTTTGTTTTTTTTAGGTGTGTGCACTGCATTTTAATGCTAAGTATATTTTATGGGAAACTTATCATTTTGATGAAAAAAGTGGAAAAATCTAACAGCCAAGCTTAAGAAACCACGCATACGGGAAGAGGCTATCCCAACTAAATTCTCAAATTGTCCCTTCTACATGACCTCAACAATTTCTATGAGAGAGACACCAGATGCTAGAAAAATGTGTTTGGAAAACTCCGCATTGGAAAGTGCTTTAGGCACAAAGTATCGCCGATGAGGCAGAATGCCAAAAAGAAAAGAGGTTTAAAAAGCTCGACAAATTTGAAAAAAAATTAAACTTACTAGACCAAAACTCCTGGTATATTATTAGAAAGCAGGGGACACATTTTATATGTCACATCATCAAATCCCCATATCCAAAAATAAATCTCTCTCTTAAGGTTGAAACTAACTGCACAATACATGTTTTCTATGGTTATGTACAAATACAATTTGTAGGGGAATATAAAATTCCTACACATGTAAGTGACATTATCACTCTTGAAGACTTACTTAATAATATGAGAAAACGTGATATTGAGGAACACAAAGCCAACTGTCCAAATGTGATTGTTTTGTTGAATTTAGTCATTTCCTTGTTGTCATTGATTTACAACCCTAAAATGTATATGTGAATAGTTATATCTAATGACAAAATATAAGTTAAAGTATTCAGCAGAGATGTTAGTTTTTTGTTCCTTATTTTACAACTGCTCCCCAAAAGGTTATAGACGATTAAGAGATAGTAGTAAGTTCATTTTGCCCAGTTATTCTATCATTAGAAGATTAACTCTAACAAACGGTATGAATCCTGTAGTTGAACAAGATAACAATAATTTTTTGATGTACATAAAGAATAAATTCAAATTATTATTGCAGGAAGTTAAGACAGTATCTTTACTCGTCGATGAGTTTCATTTAAAGCCATACTTTGATTTTAAATGTGGGAATGTAGTTGACTTAGCCTGCAATAGTTATGAGGCTGTAACAAGTGTCTTTGCTTTCATTCTGAGCTGTGTCTGTCCAAAATACAAGTATGTTGTGCATATTATGCCTACTAAATGTCTTAAAGCACAAAATTTACTTGACATATTAAAACAGGTAATAATTGGATTAGAGGTTATTGGGTTCAAAGTAATATCTATTATAACAGATAATAATGCTATTAATATGAAAGCCATGTCATTATTTTGTAACAACCCAAAACTTTCAATTGTATATCAACACCCATTTATTAAGTTTAGCCATCTTTTATTCATATTTGATTCTGTTCACATTTTAAAGTGCACAGGAAACAACTGGCTTGGCCAAAAAGATTAATATGATATTCCCTAAGTTTTACGATAATGAAGATAATCAATCAGATAATCTTCTAGAAGTCCGATTTACTACTTTACAGGAAATGCACAAACTTGAATCAGAGTCACTTCTTAAATATTGCTTCAGATTAACATCAAAGGCCCTTTATCCTAATAATTTAGAAAGGCAAAATGTAAATTTTGTAATGCAAATTTTTAGTGAATACACCATTCAAGGACTGTTGACCTTAGGGAAACAGAAATGTTTACCAAACTTTGCAAAAGTTACAGAAAATATAAATATATTTCATACTTGGTGGACAATATTAAATATCAAAAACCCATTTAAGGATCACCGGCTTAACATTAAATATGAAACCCTCTTACTATAAAAACAGTGATTCAAGTTTTATATTTCTTAATACATTTTACAACTACTTAGAGAGTTGGAATAATATTCCAGAGATTATTGGGAAGCTAACAAGGGAAATTTTACAGCTGTACATCATGCAACACATGCAATTCTACAATTGGCTATTTATTACATAGAGGAATTAAAAGTGAAATATATATTACAAGGCAAATTCCAGACGGATCACCTGGAGTGAATATTTGGCCAGTATCTACAATTTGCAGGTGGTCAGTATAATATATCAGGCGTCAATTATTCGAGTGTGAGAAAAAATCAGAATGTTGTCAGCTTTCAAATTAAATCTGCCACTTAATAACAAAAGTATTGATCTCAGTAATTTACAAGAAACTAACTGGAATGATATAAAAGATGTGCAACAGTTAGATGTTCATAAATTTAATATAGATGTAACAGATGATGATATTATTAAATGTAGGGAAGTTTTACTTGTAATAGTCTACTTAGCAAGTTATTCTTGTCATGCCGTTTTCCAAAAAAGTAAAATGCAATAGCTGCAAATAATTAATAACTGGAACAATGACAGACAATGCAGAACAAATCCCTGAAAGTAACTGTTATCTTCAGGTTATTAACAAAGGCTCCCTGCTACACCCCAATGATACGACAGCAAATTTTGTTCTGTACAATTATGTAGTTTTTGGATAAACTAACAAAAGACATTTTTTTTATTCAATAAATCAGTGACATTTAGCTGTGTACATAACTTTAAATATGTTGTCAGATTATGATATTTTATTTCATGTAGAGTCTTGTGATGATGGTCACAATATAGAAAAAATAGAAAAATGTTGTGTGGACTTCTACAAATGCTATATTAAATAATTATTGCAAAAAGAAAAATGACAATATAATGGAAAAAAATTTAAATATAAAATTTAAAAAATTCGAAAATTTTATAAATAAATAAATAAAACATTTTTATATATTTATTGTGTCTTGTCTTCCTTTTATTGTCATTAATTCAATTTTGAAAATTTAAATCACTTGATGAAACATTGAACTTAACAATCAGTACTGCCTGTAAATGAATTGTCTTCCTTTAGCTTGACTACACTTGATGACGTCATATTTAAGTGGAGAACGAAAGTCACGACACCACCCTTCTGCGGAGTCACGACTGGGTTTTTCCGCCCAAAGGCAGAGAGTTGACAGGCTGTCACCTGGGCGAGTTTACTGCTCTCCGAAGTTACGCAGGTAATCACATATATCAAGAGGAAGAGTCCATTTCTCTTAAAAGGGAACCATAACAATATAACAGCTTCTAAGCTGATCATTATGTGATTATCTTTTACAATATTACTAGTACGTATCCGACAGTCTCTGAAAATTCTTGAGTTTATTAAGGTTTTTGGTTAATCCCTTGCAATTCTGTATTTTGTCTACACTCAGTGAACTAAATTGTGGTTTATGCAGTAACTCTACGTCACAGACCTTAGTTACACATTTTTAAAGGGCTCATAGACTGACTTGATCAGTAACTTCTGAAGTTTATACGCTAAATCTATGACTTTTTGCAAGCTAAGCCATCGGCAGCTTATATACAGTTTCCAATATCCTTTACAAACTTGTGTTAACATGTGGAAGGATTATCCAGCATTTCTTAAAAAACCGTACGCTGTCATTAACCCCAACCTTTTAAAGTAGTAGGCTAGAAAGTATAATAGTCAAATAATATTTTTTACTGTAATCATACTTTCTGTGGCAATCCATGTCAGATTTTTTCCAGGAGGAGAACTGATTTAATGCAACTAGGAATATTTGCCTTTTCTTGAGTGCTTACATTTGTGGTTCTTAGTCATATATGTTTTTGATTTATTTTTCTTGACCGAGGCAGGAATCGTTTAAAAGATATTGGAATCGTGTGTCATCATTCATTTTGGATTTGGCAGAAGATTGACACGAATGATTGTGAAGTCGACAGCGTTAATAAAACTGGAATTTTGCAGATAAACATATCTGTTGATACGTTTAGACTAAAAATTGTTTTTTGTACACCCGACGCACCATTTGTGCTTAATCCATTCTTCAGAATGTTCACTTCTGGCCCATCATATATTCTTGTAATATTCCATTTCTGCATTTTGCACTGGAGTTATATTTCCTGCTCTTTCCTTAATTGTTATTTCGTTTATACTACTTTACGTACTTTATCATTTTTTTCTCTAATCTTTCCGACTTTTCTTTGCAGTACCCTGTGTTACCTTCCAGCGTTATATCATGGGATAACACCTGACATATTCTCTTTGCTTGTATTTTTTCCTCATTGCATTATTTATTTTCATTCATCTCTACGCCTGTCATTAAAGGTTTATCGGTGAACATTTACGGAAAACTGTTCAGAAACCACATTTTATGGTACTATAGTGATGTTTTACCATATAGAAATTCTAACATAATTCTTTGTGCATAGATTCTTATGTAAAACAGCAAAAGATAACATTGTCAGTTGACACACGTCACTCTATAAATACCAGTAAAGCTAAACCAAAAAATAATAGATTCTATTAGAAAAAAATTGTGATGAAAAATAATTATATATACTGCTGAGTTATGATAGATTTTTGTCTCCAAGATTGTCGCTTTTTCAATAGCTTTACTGATAAAAAACATTTTGGCAGGATGCGTTTTTTATCGCAAAGTCCTCGATATAGAAGTGGAGATAGAGCGTTCACAGAAAAAGAACAGCAACACACACCGGCAGAAACTGTAAATGATGCTTAAAATAGAAACTAACATTAATCATCTTTAAAAATCAAAAAAATATATTAATTAAAAAACTAAATAATAGCAAAATGTAGACATATAACTACTTTGCTATATTATAAACAAATTTACAATAAAGAACATAAATTTACACTCAATCTAGACTAAAACTACAAAAATGTAACAAACACCAATAAAAGAAAAGGATCACATAAAGTCAAGAGATATACGGAAAAATACAAGCACCCAAACATATTCTAAGTAAGAAACCTTTAAACTGTTATACTTACGAACACGGTAAAATAGTTTAAGCCAAAACGATATGAACAAACAACGAAAAAAAAATCAGCTGACACATATCCAATATAAAACAATTAAGCGGACAGCCATTCATGCGAACATTAAAAGCAATAAATAAAACATTAAAAAATCAAACAACTACAAAATGAAATAATAAAAATGAAAATAAAATACAACAATCCCAGACGGAACCGCTCCGAGAAATTATCCAATTACACCAGGATCGTTAGAAATAGGAAAGAGAACCGAGATTAAGAGTAGAAAAAAAGGACCGATGAGTAAACGGTTTCCTCACGATACCTCAAAGTCGGCATAGACCTGTTCAGATAGAGTGACAAAATATTTGAATTAAAATCTCTCTCTCTCTCTATCCCACACACACACACACACACACACACACACACACACACACACACACACACACACACACACACACACACACATATATATATGTATATATATATTTGTGTTATATAAATTTATATATATATATAATTGGGGTCGAAATAAGTGTGAGGAAATTAATATATATATATATACATATATATATATATATATATATATATATGTATGTATCTTAATTTGCTCACACATATTTTTCTATGTTAATATATAAATATCTATAAACATATAATATATACAAAGGAAATCTATATCTATATATATGATATATATATATATATATATATATATATATATATACATAATCTATCTATCTATCTATCTATACAGATAGATAGATAGATAGATAGATAGATAGATAGATAGATAGATAGATAGATAGATGCCTTACATCAAGAAAACAAAAAAGCCAACTACAGATTCTCTGGGCAATATTCATTAAAACACTTAAGCCATCAATTAGTAGAATCAGCTATGAATACTGCAGTAATGTTCTTAAAATGTTTGTAAAAAGAACTGTTCTTTTCATGCTTTAACACCTGCATGACCATAGCATTACAACATGTAAAAAAATCTATTTTAGTTAATTTTCACGTTCCAATGAACACTAGCAATTTGTCAACCGTCATGTTTGACTCTGAAAAACACTTACAGTAATTTTTAGCAACAGAGTTTTGCGGTTATTTTTGTTACCATAACTCACACTCCGAAGATGATCTCGGAAAGTGATGGAAATTATTTGGGTACATTGAGAAATGAATGATAATAACATCTGTCAACGTTACAGCTCATTTCTTATAAATTTCAATTATAATACGCGAAAGATTATTCGTGAGTATGAACGGATTTTATTAAAAATAAGCGCACACAATGTTTGCAATTTATTTAATCTGACATGTCTACAAGAAAATTTGCTGCCTAAATAGACGATAGACAAATTATATATATATATATATGTGTATGTGTGTGTGTGTGTGTCCGTAATATGTATCATATAGAGTAAGATCCGAATGTATATATACTTATCCATGTAAATATTTGTTTATTTCTTGCAGAAACAGTAGAAATCAATCCCAATTATCTCGGCATAGAAACATAAAAAGAAATGTGCTGATTGCATACGCCTAAACTAACTCAATAGACTTTTTGATTTTCTATTTTCACTATGACGCCTACTTAAACGAGCAAATGGCTCCAAGAAGCTTTACAGCTGATGGCCCCGCTATAACCTTGAAGGTTAAACTGATGTGATTTGTTTAACATAATAAGTGAAGAATTCATTCAAATCCGACGACATTTTAGATAACCTGATTGATTCCGTCCATTTTTGTTTGAAAAGAGGACTAAACACGGAACAGTAGCTAATAAAATTGCACACAGTCTATAGACAGGGAAATATTTATATATTAGTCTTGATAGCTACCACCTTATAACAGTATACTTAGATTATTATACTCGAAGACTTTGGAGAAATGTACTTAACACTTCTGTAGACATTTCATTCGGCTGACGACTATACTTTTCTGGAAAAGCAAGTGATATTAACCATTAATATTGGCATGAAATATTAGAGACATATGCGTGGACAGTAATGACTTGTAATATCACAAAAAGGCGTGAATGTTACTTTCAGTTATCCACTTAAATTAGAAACTGTCTGCATTCTGTTATATCATCTATCATCTTTCCGTCGATTTCCGGTTCGTAAATGAAGTAAGATCATTCCAAAATGTAAATTTAGTATGAGCAATCTGTTTAGATAACAAAGAATGTTCATTTATGTAGTTATACATTTGGTCCGACGAAAGTATGTTTTCGTAATCTTATTAATTCTTTGGATGTTTAATATATATTATAAACATACAAATATTTATAAAGCAATATTAACAATTATGATACATATATATATATATATATATATATATATGTGTGTGTGTGTGTGTGTGTGTGTGTGTGTGTGTTTCTAAACATATATTATTAACTATAACAGACAATGAATCTATTATGTTTAATCATGAACCGTTCTAAACATAGTATTTTGGATTTCATTTGAGGTAAAAATAAAGACAGATTTTCCTATATTTGGACATTTTTTATTATGCTGGTTCTAAGCTTTCGGTTTACATGAGCCATATTTATGTCAACATCCCTGTAACCTCTCTAAAGATGGCTCGTGTGAGCCGAAAACTTGGAATCACCATAATAAAAACAAAATTTCTAAACGTTGGACAACTTTTTGGCATAGATGCATTTGAATGAAAACCTTATTAATTATTAGTTTGATTTGCCTAACGGCATATCATCTTATTATGACGAAATTTAATTCTCATAGGAGCTTTTATGTAATAAAGTTATATGTTATTATACTTTTGCAGTTAAATGCGTGGTATATGATACTCACCTTTTGTGTATATACATGGGTTTGTGGACCTGAGTTTTAGAGGCAATGGTATTGTATTTTATGTTGTAAATTTTTTTGAAGTTATATTTTGTAATACAGTTTGATTTCTTCAAGTAATTGTAGAACATTATATGGATTAATATTGCTTGATTGATTTTACTTGGCATCATATCAACACTTTTATCAGTTATTTAATGCCGAAATCTAAACAGTTTGTAGATAATTTTATACTTTATAATACATATACTAAGTAAAAGATTTTATACTTTCAGAATAAAGGTATGTTTTGTTAGATATATTGTTTGTAGATCGTAAAATGTATTATTAGTAAATTTACTACAAAAAGTAACTGCTGATTTTCGTAGGGGTATCACTGTTTGCACATGGCTTGGATCCTAACAAGTGCTACAACTCCGGGATAGATTGGAACTGGGAATAACATCAATTAAAAGGTGGTTCCACGTTCTTGATGATCTTTCAATCAGTGGCTTTCTTGAAGCCTGTAGTCTATCCCCCTACTAAGTACAAGAATGAAAGAATCAAATAAATAAATCATCCCTTAAGTCCCGTAAATGGTTTTAAACTCTTTCAAAGCCAAAAACTGAAAATAGAATAGCTTCAGCATTGATATAAACTATTTTTATTACTGTTAAATTAAATACTTTTCTATCTTGTAATGACGTATTTTCAATCCAGGATAAGCTAATGACACGTTTTTGAATACAGAGTGTCGAAATATACAAACCCTTTTTCTTAATTCAATGGCGTAACACTAACTTTGCTTTTTTTTAAACTAATCTTAGAAATATGTAGCTAACATGGTGTTTATCGGTTCTTCAAATGTATTCGGAGCGCTGAGTTCAACTTCCGGTCTGTTGCGTTCATTTTGCACTGAGGCCCTTCAAAAAGGTCTGAAACCATTTTTAGGCCCACTTTTATTGGTTATATAAAAAGTTTTTTAGTACTTATATTTCTCCGACACAAATATCAATATTACATTAAATTTCAGGGTAACTATTTGGTGTGTATTCGAATAAGATAATGCAATATGTGAAATTAATGAGATAATGCTTAACACTAAACTCGAAGAAATTGAGATTATGTAGCTGAAGAATATTCCGTCAAAAAGATAATCTACAAAGCACCCGCTTTTAGGAAGAATCTGATCTCTAGAACTTTTTACTAGTGGAATACTAGGAGAATTGCATACGTGGAATGGCGGGTCTCCCCAGCACATATCGGCACTAGTAGAAAAACAAAAATATAGCTCATCAGAACACTTTCAATGGAAATAGCGACTGATCAGCAAAAATTTTCCGACATTTCATCATTGGGAAAAAGGGTGTAGATTGTAAAATCTAAACTTATTTATAAATGGAAATTTTGTCTGTGTGTGTGTGTGTGTGTGTGTGTGTGTGTCCGTTAACTTTAGACTCCGAAACGGCTGAACCGAATTTCTTGAAAATTTACACAGTTGTACTATAAGCGTCTGCGAGTTTTCTTAGCTACGTTTTGTGTCGAGGTATCACCGATACATATCGAAAATCGATAATCGAAAAAATCGGGTTATAGAAGAAATGATCCGATTTTAATCAAATGCGATACACTCATAGACAAAGACATAAGTTTCAAGGTTGCAATTCTTACAATAGTGCAGAAAATCGATAATATATATATATATATATATATATATATATATATATATAAACGGCAAGATGATTGTGTGTGTGTGTGTTTGTTTATCTGTCTGTATGTCTTTTATACAAATCAATAATTTTATCTGATTCTCACCAAACTTCACACAAATATTCTTTCGGCAGAGTCTGAGCCCTAGGACCCTGGATTATTTTAAAGCTTTCATTACACCCGAGCAACTCCGGGCTATACTGCTAGTTTATTAGAAGATTGCATAAATTATTTTGAACTGTATTATTACTGGCAAATGAGGACTGAGCAGCTTGAGCCTATGTATAGCAGGAAGTATTGGCTCCATCCTGTCTAAGATAACTGTGAATATAAACAATACGATAAGGCAATTGAAAATTCCTCCGCTGTTTCTTACAAGAATTCATAGACATTCAAAGAATACAAAGAAAAGCTGAATCTGAAGTGCGGAAAGACTTCAAACGCCCTAAGTGGATATTAAAAATTCTTTGAAAATTCGAAGAAACCGCTCCATTTTTAAATCATATCGGAGTAATATGAAATGGAAAATTTGTTGAGAGTAGTTGCGAGAATAATCACAATAAAACTATTCTAGTTTTTTTCTCCACCTCTTTTTTGATATTTCCATTTCTTTATCTCTCCCTTTGGCACAACTAATAACTGATAGCTAAAATCTCAAAAAGTTTAAATGCAACGTCAATTGCCATCTTCTATCGCCTTGATTCCTATCATTCTTTTATATTATTTTCGATATCTTATGTAAACTCTTCCTCTCAATGCACACCACTGACGATCGTACCTTGTTGTGGTGAAATGTTTATGAAAAATTGTAGCTCGCATCAGTGTGAAAAAATATTTAATAAAGAGTTTGAGCATTCAAGTTTTCTGTTGAACCTCTTCATAGAAAAATATGTCATGATTTCAGCTGTCAGTAACGCTAACTATTCAATCAATGAATTTTTAATAGTTCCTCAATATAAAAATCTCACGGGTGCTGTGGCTTACGGAATAATAACATAGTGGACTAAATCGCACGTATTTGGTGACATAATAACTATGTGTTCAAACCAAGAAGTGTGTACTTGCACTCAGTGGAAACGGAGGAGCAATAAACGAGTAGCATTCAGAATAGAAAACATATGATATATATAAGGTCAGTATAATCCCCGTAGATTAAATAAAGGGTTTTCTTCAGAACTTCTAGTACTTTACCCAGATAAATGTACCCTGATGGAGACCAGAGAGCACAAGACCGAAACATTATGATAACGACCACAAAGATGAGGGCAAAAGTCTGAAAGTAAATAAGGTAAATAAAAATTAGTCTTAGCAAAAATTCTCAAAAAATATCTAATATAAGAATTAACATAACTTCGGAAGTTACTACCGATAAGAAACTGATCTTCTCTCTGTGTTCTTATTCGTACGTAGAACTATAATTTAGGCACGGTATCTTTGACGCAATATTAACAATAAAAGATATGCTGTTGGCAGAGCGCTGATAGCAGTCATGGAAAAGAATCTAGAACACCTCTGACAGGATATAGCGAAGGAAAGAGAGAATAAAAGACGAATCATAAACTATATGAAGACTGAATGAATGGTCATCAGCAGAAAGAGGAGCATAAAATGGCGATTACAGTTCGGGATACTGAAATCAAGCCGGTACAGAAATGTTAATACCGAGAAAGTATGCTGGCTGAAGACGGTCAGTGCGACATTAAGATTCTAAAACATATTAGGACGGCCAAAAAGCATTTCAAAATCTAAACAGAATATTAAGAGTATTAAGAGGCAGGAAATATTTGTTTGAAAAAAAGAAATGATTACTGAACTGTTCTCTGGTATATTAGCTCGTAAATGGCAATGAACGCTGGAAAATTTTCTCATAGACATAGAAAGGACTTTAAGCAACAGAAATGTATTTCAACAGAAGGATATTGAGGATAACACAGACGAAACATGTGATCAACGACGAGGTTTTCAAGACGATGTATACGGAATGAAACCCCATAAGTAACATTAAGAGACATCTGATGTTTCTGGGACATGTAATGAGGAGTGAGGGTATGCGGATACTCACAGAATGGAGAGAAGGGGAGACAAAGAAAAACAGCGCGTTAAATACTTCAAAAGCTAAAACACATGAATGGCTTAACAGGGTTTGGGAGAAATAACAAAACATATGTATTACGAGCTACAAGCGACATGAAAAGTTATGATTGCCTACGTCTTGAATGGATACGCCAAATAAAAAAAGAAAGAAAATAATATTTTAGCAGTGATGTCTTAGATATCACTGGTTTAATAATGCATGGTCGTTTTTTTTAATGAGTACTCTTTAATTAGAGTAGATAGATCTATCTATCGCCCGGTTCACACTCCACACATGTCTATTGAACAGGTTAAGAGGCTCATCCCTTGTTCCCTGTTTAGGATGTGGTTTCCGCCTTTCTCTTTTCCAATCTTTTCACTATTACGTACCCCCCTACACATCAGTGGCGTTACCGCCTTGCTCGGGGTGATACGATTACAAAAAAAAAACTCTCTGCGTTTATCCTCGTGTCTTACACATGTTGGCTTAACGTAAGAACTCAGATGAAGATAAATGTTTTATTTTCATTCATTTTTCTGTTCATTCTCTGGAAAACATCTTTTGAAAGCAAGAAAGTGCATAACAAGAACAGCAATAAGAGATTCTAAGATAATGAAGTTCCAAAATCTTATTAGGCCTCTTATTACCGTGGGCCAAGCGCCTAATTTTATTTTCGGTTCCTCGTTTTACTTCCCTCCCCATTTTTTATTATTTTTACTTTGTTTCCTTTCTTTCTCAATTTCATTTCTCCTTACCAAATTTTTACTCCACTATCAGAAACTAGCGAAGCGTTGATTTCTATTTGTCTAGTGTGTCTAGTCCAAACGTGAGACGCATGTTCTTTGTTGGTCACGAAAAGACGACGTCATAAACGAAACGTTTAAAAGACTTAAAACGCTAGACATTTTACATTTGAACGGAGTCGAAGGAAAAAAGGCCAGATATTTGGAGCAGCAATGGCACCAGTTCTTTTTCTAGTAATGGCTATTAAACAAATAATGAAACAATTTCACCAAGGTAATATATTTAGGACCGTCAATTGATTCGTGTTACATTGCTTAACGGAGTATTGATGTCTAGCTAAAGTAAAATGAATGGCAAAATGAATCTATACAAGAAGTAAATGCAGATATATATGGCTGTCGTCAAGAATCGATCAGAGTCAAAGCGATTAGTTTAAAATCATGATGAGGGTGTTAGTTTGCCCATTGTTTGCGTTTTATATTTATTGCCAGTCAAAGACAAACGATTTCTACATCAGATGTTAAGCCTTATCGTAGCTCTGTTCATTTTAAATTGTTAAATCACATTCATATTCTAAGTCACAATATGTTTTTTACGCCAGAAATAGTCATGCCAAATATGTTAAAAAAAATAATTGATAGAAGTAACTCCGAAAAGCATCAAGTATTTGATATTTATGTCATGTTTCCTCATCTTTGCCAATTTATTGTTATTCGTGGGCATAATACTTTTAGAAACAAAATTTTCATTCCATTTAGACGTACAGGACAAATGTAACCCCGAAAAACATGATGATTGACATGATAATTAACAGAACGCTCACTTTTTCTAAATGCTATACAAGGACTTTGTTAACTTGGAAATGACATGCGTACGTGAATCCAAATTTTTAAAAGTGTTATAAGAAATTAAAGTAACTACAGGAAACGTCATTAATTAAGTTTTATTTTTGTTAACTTTTCGCCGTCTATTCCCATTAATCATCGTTTAGAAGGTACCATAAAACAATAATATAAAAGGACGTGGTGATAAAATATAAATGGTTTTGTCATAATGTTATATTATTGCCGATCTGGAATTTCAACTTCATTTCAGCGCTTGTATATTTTATAACCAACATATAATTTGAATCATTTTTCTTAGAGAATAATTATCATATTTTCTATACTCCATGAAAGAATCAAACAGTTAATTTTAAAGTGAGCAGACATAAAGTAATAAAAATACGGTAGGAATGGTTTATACTATGGTCGTCGAATTAACAGTGACTTATTCATTTTTTAATATAAAACATTGTGTATTTTTTAAAGTTAAAATTCCCTGAACTTTTCTATATTTATGGATTTAAAATATA
Organism: Ascarosepion bandense; assembly: GCA_037127315.1. NCBI lineage: Eukaryota > Metazoa > Mollusca > Cephalopoda > Sepiida > Sepiidae > Ascarosepion > Ascarosepion bandense. The sequence goes on from JBBBDQ010001440.1 coordinate 3,154,355, forward strand.
CTTATGAACACAAGTTCTGTTATTTGCAGATACGCAAAACAAAAAAGTGTACAAGAAAGTTTACTGAATAGATGTTTTGCTTTAGTATTATTACAATATAGCTTGCACATAAGATTTTAAATGTTCAAGATAATAGTGTACTTTACTTTTTTTCTATATTTAGGAGTTAATAAAAATAATGCTGATAATAATAATAATAATAATAATAATAATAATAATAATAATAATAATAAATCACTACAAGAAACATCCTCAATTAGCGAAGACCCTTCTGTAACAATAAAAGAATTAAAGCACCGGTTACAGAAATAGAAGATGCCACCATTGTATGGGATTACACCATCTACACAGACAGGAAAATTGAATCAAATAGGCAGTACATTTTTCTAAAAAACCAGAAAGAAAAAACTTGATTATTGATATGCCTTGTCCAGCGGATTGTAATATAGCAACCAAGGAACTTGAAAAACTGTCAAAATATAAAGATTGCACTCAGTATCATTTTTGTTTGCACGATCGCATTTAAAGTCAGCATACCACCTCTTAACAGGAGTTTCCGAAAAAGGAGAGCCCGAAAACATTCATCAACTTTTGCCTGAACAGCAATTTATCCCATCAAAAAGCAATAATTTTTCAACACACCAAATTCAAATTTGTCCCTTATTTTGATAATTTGCAACAATAACTTCTCTGAAATAACTGTAATTTGTAAACTAAAATGCGATTGGGCCCAAATTTTGTCACATGCTATTTGATGCTTAGTACTTCATAAAAATCATATGTAGTTTTCATTACTGAGCCAATCCATATGTCAATCCCTGTACCTAGTGAGGGATGTCATATATTATAACGTAAATTAATAAATATACATATGAGAGTGGACAGACGTATAGCACTATTATTCAGGGGTTAATAAAACAGGCACAATCTATTATATATAATGAGTTATAAAAGTACCTGATGATTTATTAACGCATGAAACACCGAGTCGTGCCATCAATCGACGTAGGACAATATGCAGATTTATTAATATATATATATATATATATATATATATATATATATATATATATATATATATATAAACATGTTACGGAAATTAACGAATTTTAACGAAACTTGGTTATAAGCAACCGACAATTTGTAATGAATTATTTTGAACATTATTCTTAGCGATACTCGTATTTAAATAGATATTCTGTTTCTAATATAAACATATATAAATATTAGCTATAAATATAAAATACTGTTTAATTAAAAACAGAGTATCTACTTAAATACGAGCATCGCTAAAAATAATGTTCAAAATAATTCATTGCATATATATATATATATATATATATATATATACACTCCTAGTCAAAATTTTAAGACCATAAATAAGTTTTCAAATATGAAAGATACCATTACATTCATCAAAATATATTTGCGAAGCATCTATATTTAATTCGAAAATATAGTTTATCAAAAAAAAGTGAAAAATATACGATTTGAATTGATTAATTTTAACAAATATTGCAAAAGTATTTTTCAATGCTCAAAAACGTAAGGATTTTTGTGAAAAACTGTACAAAGCATTGAACTAGTCAGTGTTCTCATAGCTTCAGGCATTTAGGCACCTATTTAGCTCGTTTCAAATATTAAATCTCAGATTTTAAAATAGCTCAGGGTCAAAAATGTTGAACAGGGCAGAATGTTTGGATCGCAAAGTCGTAGTCTTTCCCGACGATACGTTGAAAATGAAATTGTCCTTAGCAGAAATATCATTATTCACTTCATTAAAAATACGGTTGAGTAAGCTACTAAAAAATCAAGCGGTCGCCTCTACATAATATCACCATCGTTAGAAATTAAGAGAGATTCAAACCTAGCATCAAATCAGATAAAAGCGAATACAGATGTGACATTTAAATAAGAAAGGATTTAAAAAGGTGAAAAAGCTGCAAAAATCTCCCTTTCATTCTCGATAGAAAATCTCCAATTTGAAATTTACTTCTGCTTATCAAATTTGGGAGGTGGATAAAGGAAAGAAAGTGTTGTTTCAGACTAGAAAAACTAAAACGTGGCGATATTCAGAGTTACTGGCATGCAAAAGATAATGATTTTCTCATTATGACATAGAGGAGGTTGATAAATTGTTAAATGATCACCAAACAGCTGCAATTGACAATGATATTTTGAGAAAGGCATCGATAATTACTGAAGGCAAACAATGGATTTTCCAACAGAGCAGTGCTGTAATTCACAATGCTCAGAGGTGGAAAGTTTTTTCTGAAAAATAACATTCATTTTGAGCCCCCCATAGTACTTTTAAGATGGAAACCCAATCGAGAATGTCTGGATTGTAAACTATGTTTGCAAATATGGAATATAAAAATGTATATGCTTTTTATTCTGCAATTTATGCATACTGCGAAAGCATGCAAAGCACTCTGATGCAAAATTAATAATGAGTATGCCAAATTAAATTTTCAAAGTAATTTGCAAAAATGGAGGATATACTGAAAATATATTGAATTGTCGTTGTGACCTGTTTTTTCTGTATTTTCTACTTTTATTTACATTATCTTCTCTTCATGACAAACCCAAAAAAACATTTTTTCAATGTGTGTTTCAATTAATAAATTAAAAGCTTAAAACTTGTTTGTTGATGAATTACTTTTTTAATTAAATGCAAATGTTTCGTAAATAATATTTCGATTAAAGTAACTGTATTTTATATTTTTATATTTTCTTATCCTTTTCGTATCTGGTCTTAAGATTTTGATCAGGAGTATACACACACATATATATATATATATATATATATATATATATATATATATATATATGTGTGTGTGTGTATGTGTGTTTGTGCCTATGTGTGTGTATATATTTAGAAACATTGTATATATACCGATATATATATATATATATATATTCAAGTACGCGCACACCCACACATATATACGACTATTTTAATTAGTTGATTTAATGCGAGATTAATATCAGAATCATTCTAATTACAATGGGGAAAATCTTTTCGGGAATACAGTTTTTTTATAAACATATTAGTGTAAATACTTTTAAAGACAATGGAGGCACATTATATAAAACAGTATGTATTAAATTCAAATTTACTTTTCTTGAGACTATTCAGAACGTAT